>VNWT01000012.1:6638056-6740323 GCA_009801095.1 Colletotrichum sp. COLG25 | reverse complement strand
CTCGGAGATTTAGGGGGTGGGGGAGCGGGAGGGGCGATGGGGTTGGTGGGCAGCGAGAGGAGCGGGAGTGTGGGGGGTGGGAGCCCGAGTCCCGGGCCGAGGATGATGAGTCCGGCGGATGGGATGAGGTTTTTGAGGAGGGCGAGTGTGCAGGATGGGCTTGGGTTGGGGGGTGGACCGAGGGGAAGGGAGAGGGAGAGGGATTGAGTGAGGGTGAGGGCGAGGGTGAGGGTGAGGATGAAGATGGGGGGAAGGAGGAGGGGCTTGTGAATAGTGTAATCTTTTGAGTGTATGATGAGGTTATGAACATATGATACGATTTAGATGTCAATGGTTTGGTTTTTCTCAGTGAGTGTGCGACTTGGCTAAGATGAATGTCTTGCAGCGGCCGGAGTATAATGAACCCTGAGCCGGAAGTCTCTTCCAAGAAAGATCTGTTCTTCATGTCGTCTTGTAGCTCAAATTCTCTACGAAAAATTTATGATGTAAATCAGCATGCGGAGCTGGTCCGTCGTATTTCCTTTATTGGTGAGCAATACCTACGGATTGGGTGCGTCTTAACTTCAAAATCATTTACAGAATATTACTTGACGTGCTGAACAGCCGTGGGCCCATCAGCCGCACATGGCCTCCACCACAATTCCGTTCTTCGAAATGTTCAACCTGGCGCACGATGATGTTTGCCCGGTGGATTTAGCAACACAAGAGGCCTCCGGAAACCGGAAGCGGGACGTGGCTCCAAGATTCCACGTCTCCCTGCATAAAACTAATCTCTTTGCGTCGGCCTTGGAGTGTCGTTTCGCGCTCATCCCCACCCCTTGTCCACAGCCTGCCTCATGCCAAGACTGACGAGCACCAATGAATGTTCACTATGTCCATTTCCAACCGCTGACCAACGGAAGTCTTATCAACAGTGGTTGAGTAAAAATTGGCTTGAATGAACATAGACGGTCTTGAGAAAAGGAAATCGACGGTGAAGTTCACTGGATGGACATTGGAAAATAATTGTAAGTTATGATTTGGGTTTGTACTTGTATCGATGGCGAGGAACATCAGGCTGAGTAATGGTACTAAGTGAATACGAGGTCAGGGGGTAACAGACCCATGCTACTCGTGCATATTGCGCACATAAAGTTCTGCATGTAGGCCTAACGGATTTGGGTAGTCACTACTAGAGGACGAGACGCCTATATACACGGGAGCTTGCCAGATATGACCACCCGATTTGCAGCGTTTCTTTGAGTGGCATACGGAACCAAACAAGATGGAATCGACACCTGACGATAGACTTTGCGACATATGCGCCACCATTCCCTTTTTTGAGCTCCACACGAAGGCTCAGAGAAGCAATATTTCGGGTTACCCGGGTAACAGAAACTCGGTGGATGTGAAGGGTCCATCTTGGTCGTTTGGCAAAGTGTCAGATGTGCGCGGCCGAGGCTATTGCCCTTTTTGTCGGCTGATCTGTGAGGGACTCGAGCGAAACCTTTCAGATAACTACAATATTGAGATCACGTGGGGAAGGGGACGTCACAGAGACGCTTTTAGCTGTGTGTGGTTCCCCTTGGGGACTTTGATCACCTTTCTCGAGATAAGACACAGGTTTCTTGAGAGAAGAATCGACGTCTCTCGTGTCCACCAGTGGCTAAGCATTTGTTCAGAACATCACTCAAACTGCTTGCCTCATCGGTCAACACCGGAAGTTGAGTTAGCAAATTTCCGCGTCATTGACGTGCGCCAGAAACGCATTGTTGCTTTGCCAAACAGCATCAGATATGTCGCTCTCAGCTACGTTTGGGGTCAAGTGGACACGTTTCGGCTGTTGAAGCGTAATTTAAAGGACCTGATGAAATCCGAGGGCCTGACCAGAAATTGGGAAAAACTTCCTCGTACAATCAGAGATGTTGTTTTGTTCACCGAAGCCATTGGGGAGAGATATCTCTGGTTTGATACGTTGTGTCTAATCCAAGATGATGACCATGACAAGATCCCCGGCATCAAGCACATGGATGTCATTTATAGTAGAGCGTTCTGTACTATTATTGCTGCAAGTGGCGAAGACGCAAACGCTGGTATTCCTGGCTGGGGTCTCATACGCCGACGGGCACAACACGTCAGCGAAGTTCTTCCAGGTGTCAATTTGGTCTTGACACGGGGTATGAACACGTACCTGAAGCAGACTCGGTATAATAAAAGAGCATGGACGTGAGTCACCTTAAGAAAAAGGTGCTTTTGATGTTTGACAGCACTGACCCTCGGAGTACTGCAGATTTCAGGAGTATTTCCTGTCTCCTCGACGCATCATATTCGTCAATAGCCAAGTCTACTACCTGTGTCATAGATGCTATTGGAGAGAAGAAGATGCTGAAGTTCGAGATGTTATGAACAACAGCATGTCGGGTGATGACGAGAACAATATGTCTTTATTGGGTACGACCTGGTCGTATGACAAAATGGACACGTATGGAATGTTGACAATGCTGCTATACCACTACACCACACGGCAACTGACATACGAATCAGACGTGCTCAATGCCATGGCTGGCATTTGTCGTGCTCTATCATTCCGCTGCAAATGCAGCTTCTTTCAAGGTATGCCTGTCGCAGCTTTCGATCCATACCTCATATTCGACACAGTAGACAGGGTAGCCAAACGCCGCCATGGATTCCCTAGCTACTCATGGACTGGATGGCATGGACAAATTCGGTTCCAAGATATCATTCCTTCGCACTTGTCGGAGAATATTAGGAAAATGAACATCTGGCTATCTAACCATACTTGGATTGTTTGGTACAAATATGAGCCCGCAACTGGAAAAGTCTCGCTCATTTGGGATATCAATCAAAATCCCGACTTCTTGGAGGCGACCGAAAACGATATTGGGTATCGCAACGGACGATCAATTCGACCCAAGAGCGCAAAACGTGGACTCTATGTCAATGATCCGACTACTGAGCCTTCACCCCGGTATCACATCATCGACGGTACCCAATACTCTTACACTCTTCTGCAATTTTGGACTGTTGCAGTCTACTTCAATATCACTCACTCGAGTGAATATGAGTTCAGAATCTCTGATCGGAATGGCGATTTATGCGGCTGGTTGCGTAAAACAAATGCCTCAATTGACGCCCGCATTGAAGAGTCGGTCGAGCTGATCCTACTGTCTGAGCACTGGAGATATGATAGTGGCAATGCTCAGGATATCTCGACAAGCGCTCAGGAGTACATGGGCGAAAGTCCGGTAGCCGAGTCTCGCTCCCGTGAGCGGGAATGTGTCGGTCCCTTCTACGCATTGTGGATACGTTGGGAAGGCGGCGTGGCGGAGAGGGTTGGTTACATGACGATCTCTCTGGCGAACGTGGAGGAGTCCCTTGAACCAGGGCCTATTTGGAAAGAAATACTGCTGGCCTGAACCACTTAGCTTGGTGTTATTCTCTCAGAAGGTCTACGGTGATATTGGTACATTCTTCGAATCGCTATTACCCCGCTTGGATTGTACATTCGCGTGGGACCAGATAGACCTTGCAATTTCGAACTCAGCAGTGGATGCATCAACAGAGAGAGACATACTTCTATGAAGCCCACAATAAACAATATTCCGGGCAATGTAAAAATGTTTTCAGGCCGGATGTTGGATTGCACAACGCCACGACTGTAAATATATACTATTGAATCTGCAACTTCACAGTACCTACCTTTTCGTTTGGCAATGGTGAGGTTCCCATCCTGAAGGCGCTCCTGGAAAGCCCAGCCGACTTGGGCTAGCAATAGGCCTGGATGGAGTTCAAATTCGCGACATCCAAAAAGTGTAGAATCTGTGACTGGAGGAAATTCACTCTTATATAAAAAAAAAAAAAAAAAAACGGAAGTATCAGCGCGTTCATTCCGAGTCGTTCACAAATTTCCCGTTCCACTTTGGATCCATTACCCTGGCGCAGTTAAAGGTCTCATGATAGACATTGGTGCTTGAACATTGTCTTGGGAATTTGAGAATTTTTTCTGGCTTGGCTTCATATGCATCTGATGACGAGCTTTTCCGGTGAGACTCGCTCGTGGCCACCATTGGCCAGTCGGTTATTTCATGAGGGTGAAGGGCCAAGGGGTGAAGAGTCAAGAGATGAAATGATAAGGTGTGGAGATACCAGGGACGGTTCTTGCCGTATCATGCTGGAATTTGGCTCGCGTGCATCAGCCGTACTTTGATGCGAAATATGGCTCAATTATACAGGCTTGCAGGTTCCAACGACGATGAAGTATTGTGGCGGTTTCACCTGAGTTTGCTGTCTGCCTCCGCGCAGATGACTTGCGCAGAACTGGTCCAAAGAGGCTTACGCTACAGAGTGCAATTCTGAATATACCTAGCAGCATTGATTTACTAGACCCTCCGTGACGGCTTGTGGCAATGCAAGTGACGCATTCTGGCTCTTGAGACTGAGTCTTGACAGCCTGGACGACTCCGATTCCGCTCAACAACACGTAGCCTGCAGCGTGGGTCCATCTTGATGATGTTGCCATTGGAGCGGTTGTCCGCCAATCGCGAGTCTTTCCGTAAGCAGACAGCACAGTAAGATATCTTGCAGCATGCCGTGTAACTACATCTTGGCGAGAGCCTGATTCCAGCAAACGCTGCAGAATTTTCATCCTGGCTACGTACACGCTTACAACGGACTGAGATTTGCGGGCCGCCCAGGAGAATCTCCTCTTTCCCCAAGAAATTCAAGGGGCTGGCGAACTCTTCGCACCTCGCAAGTTACGACATTTTTCTGCGACCGCAATCAACCGCCTCTGGACCGCCGTCATCATGGCCTCAGCAGAGGACTTCGACGGTGATAAGTTCTCGAACAATCTCTTCAGCGATCTTGCTCCCCTTCTCACGCTTTTTGGGGAGCAAGTCACGATGCAATTTCTCAGCCTAAGCATGGGCTGGGCAGACAATGTTCTCCTGGCCATGGGCCCGCTTGGAATTATTACTATCGTCGTCAGTACGATTCGGATCAGTGGAGGCAGGAGACTCAAGTCTCTTATTGGACGGTGAGTTGATCGAAGAGCTGGAGGTGATGGCGCTGATAGAATTGCTTCTTTATGAAGAGCGCGAGAAACGCAATCTGTCGCAGAAAAAGAACTTCTATCGTCAACGTCTGCAAGTGTCTGCGAATTATGGGACGGCGAGCAGGTGACTCGCGTGATTGGCGAGGCCAAAGGAATGATGACCATTGTCATCTCAAAAGAGGGCAAAATTCATTCTCTTGAAGAAGCCTTCGCTAAAAAGATGTTCAAAATCCAAGGAGAAAATGACGCGAACTCCGATAACGAAACATATGGCCCAAGAACTCTAGAGGAGACTCTCGAGTTCAACCTCGAAAATGCCCCATTGAACTTACCTGCGAACCTGTCTCTCAATACTCGCTCGTCCCTAGCCTCACCATCAACATTATGGTTATTGGCAGCACTTGGAGTCGCACTTCAGACAGTAGCCCTTGTCTTCCCTGGGGTAGCAGCTTATCACTTCAAGTGGAAAAAGGGCGATTTACCTGTGGCTGGGTACGGATATCTATGTTTCGTCGTAGGCACAGTCAGCTTGACGATAGGCATTATGCTATGCGGTCACATTATCGAAAGTATTACGGAGGAGACCAATTACGAACTCACCGAGAATTCCAAGAAAGAAGGACTGAGATTTCTGTGTATACAAAAGGCTTCAACCCTTGGTGACCAGGAATTTCCCTCATGCGCTATGTTTCTTGGAGGAAATTCCGGTGTCCTAAGGACCTCAAGAAGAGGCTTTTCAAAGCGAAGCTCCACATGGTATGAGATATTTCATATGGGCCTTAGATCTTCATAATAACCTTCACTAGGAGTCGCGCCACTTTGTTGGTATTCATCACTTTGTCTGGGTACATCGTCCAGTTTGTTGGGCTTCGAGCTCTCCATTGGTCAGCCACGATCGTTCAATTAGGTGTAACCATCATCATGACATGCATTCGAGCTCTGGCACGAATGAGCCTTGCATCAGACCCAGAAATATCAACACTAGGCTCAAAGGGGCATGAAATTGCATGGCTTACCATGTTCGTCAAATTCGGAGTTGGGAAAGCGCCCATAAAGAGAAGTGTTTGGTATCGCCTTCGCCAAAGCCTTGAAAACTTCAAGAATGGGCATGCGGACGTAACCTCATATAATGTGGACGTTGATTTCGACAAGACACAAATGTTTTGGGAACTGATTTCAGAGCATTCTGAAGAGAGTGGTGTCGTGGTCGACTGGCTGGACGATACAAGCAACTCAATATCGTCTAATACACATATGAGAGACAAGACCGGGTTCGTTTCTAGTCAGCTCCTTCGACCAATAACAGGACCACTAAGAAGCACCATCCACTTTCTTCCGGAGGCTTCAGACGAGCTTCAGATGCCAGAGTCTCCAGGTGTTGCAAATTCGGTACAGACGTATATGGAGATAGCCTCTGTTATCCGGGCACTGAACGGTACGGCTGGAGACAGTGACGCTGAGAGAGCCTCCGCGACGCTTTGTAGTGTCATCGAAGAAATAATGAATACTCCCAAGGACGGTCCCAATAAATATAGTCTCATGCTGGAATTCAAATGGGATACACTGGAGACGTTCGAGGCTTGGCACGACTGCAATGAGTTCTGCTGGGAGTTCAACATCCGCGAAGGTCGCGTTTCGGAGTACGACAAGAAGGAGACAACACAACAAACGTTTAACATACCCATTCGACGGGAACCCAAAGGTGATCATGAAAGCTCATACGATCGCCGTTGTTATTTCGACCAGTCAGCTCGTGCTAAACTGGAGGCTGCCATTTCCTTGTCACTCTATACTGACGCATCTCGGTTGATGTTTGCCACTGGTGAGGTGGTGACGGGGGCGCAGACAACGCATCGGCATACTGACCGACAGTTTCGACGAATTGTTGGCTATGCAAAGCGTGGGCATCTCTCGAAACTCCAAACAAACATACAACGGTTCCTCGAATCACTTGTCATAAGTTCGACAATGTCAAACATGCGGAAGGAGGAGGTCAATCTGCAAATGAAGGAGCTCGTGCAAGCCGTCTCCCCGTCGGAGGAGAGACTCCCAGTCAGGAGGACTCGATTGTCGACGGGAAACCATAAGTTTGAGGATACAGCTGTTACACAACTAAGGGGACTAGGGGGGGACATTCGACCGTTCACGCAAATGATCAGACAGGGAGTATCTGAATCATATTTCGGATTGTTTCTTTCATCGTCAGCGTAAGTCTTGTTGTATTTAATGAGTGTTTCGTTGGCTGACGTTAAAACCCAGAGATTACTCCGAAGAGTCTGTTCAAGACGAGTTCGAAGAGCTGTTCATTGAAGAGCCCTTTCAAGTCAGCAAGGCTCTCCAGTATGCGCAAGAGTTGTTTTCTCTCTTCATTCTTGCTTTAGCCTGTAGATCAAGGAGTGTCGAAACGTATAGAGGTCCCCTGCA
This sequence comes from Colletotrichum sp. COLG25, assembly GCA_009801095.1. Taxonomy (NCBI): domain Eukaryota; kingdom Fungi; phylum Ascomycota; class Sordariomycetes; order Glomerellales; family Glomerellaceae; genus Colletotrichum; species Colletotrichum sp. COLG25. Next base: position 6,732,846 of record VNWT01000012.1, on the reverse strand, counting down.
GCCAATTGCGGCAGTTGTTGTGAAGCATAAGCTAGCTCTCAGCATGGATGAAGCGTATACTTTGATCCTCCCCGCTCTTGCTCGATACAAACTCTTGCCAGGACAGGAGACTTCTGACGAGAAAGAATATTAATTTATTAAGGTCAAGTGTATAACACATTCGCAACAAAGAAAGAAGCCTCGTAAACATCGGATTCTCTGCGATCCGTCTGCCGAGGTTAGCGGCTTACTCACTGAATTCAACAGACGTTTCGTAAAATCCTATTATTATACATGTAAATAGGTATCTAACATTCTCTTGAATTTATTTTTCTCTTTTCTCTTTTTGATGGCCCCTATTCTTCGTATGGCCTCCTGTTTATGCTTCCATATGACAAGTATTCAAACGCTTCATCCCCTTTAACTCCTAGTGCGAAATGCCCTTAATTAGAATTATCCTAGACCTTACACTGAGGTCTTCTGAACGCGGCCCGTCTCACAATATCCGTACAGTATGCTACCTTAGGCTTTCAATTTTCGTGCTTGAACGACGATCCCCCAGTGTGATGTGGTCATTATGCCTCACAACACCTGCCGGGGCAGCTTGCGCTGAAGAGTCGTGGCGGTGCGATGTCTGCCTCGGTGTGGCTTGCTTGAAGCGGGTCGAGAGCGAGCTGCGCCACGATCGGAAACATCCGCAGCATCATCTTGTCGGGGCGATTTGAGTGTTGTCGGGTTGTGGCGTCACATGACCCCATGGATCCCCTCGATCGGGATGCGGGAGGCCAGCAGCCGGCGCCGCCACTTACGCTCAGCAATTTGGAGCCCAAAACCGTGGCTTGGGCAATTGCGGGCGGGAAATGGCCGTTTTGGCTGGCTATCGAATTTACGCATCTTTTTTAGGCCCCAAACCCCAGTCCACCTGACAACAAGCCTTCCCGCGTCTCCGCGAGGCTTGTCGAAACTCTATCCAGGCCATCGGACGGATCTTGCCATTCAAAGGATGCGCTTTCGTTGTGGTCGAGGGCTTGAACAAGGCGGTGTCGCGGTATTTGAGTTGGGCTTACGGGAGATGTGCCTTTGTTGTCAAGCTTCGTTTACCCCTGTCCATCCATCGAACTTGTGCCTCGTTCAGGCTCGGGATCCGGTTTGCGCTGATGATGGTGATATCGGACCAGAAAGCATGTTGTCAGCTTTGCAATGCGTCGACGAGTCGTCGTCCATGACGGTCTGGCCCCAAGTAGAGGGGGAAAGCGTCGGTGGTGGTGGTGTGTCTTGGAAGCTTGTGGCTGGCTGCTCCGAAGAGTGCGCGCGTGCTTGTGCTGTGGCTGATGTCATTCTGCATGCAGCCTCGATTTCAGGTGTAGTCGAGACAAAGACCATAAGAGTTCAACGCCACCATATTCCCATTTTGGGCCGCAGGTTGGGCGACCAGATTCATTCCCAACGGTCGGCATTTGCGCAGTCTCAATCCTGTGCAGTTGATTCCTTCGGACAATTATTCTGTTGAATGAGGCGACTGAGAAAAGAAGCAATAGCCAAGAGAACAGATCGACTTGGCAGGAGATTTCTTCGGTGCTTGAGTGTGCTTGGCCGAGGTGTTACGTTCCTTGGCGAAGCTTGTTTTGGGCGGTTTCTGCTGTGGTGAGTGGGATTCGGGGCAAGTGGCGCGTCTTGGCACGTCGCCGGGGGTCTCTGACGACATGCCCTCTTCTGTTCATTTTCTTCTTTCATTTTTTCTCTTCTGCTCATCGATGCTCTCGATCTTCTCCGTGCCCAACTCAATTGCGCGCACAGAAAACAAACACACACGGATTCCATCATCCCAAGGAGCAATAGCAGCCAATGGTTCGCAGAGCAGAAAAACATTAAAGCGAAAAGGGGGCGTTAAATGGCGGGCCCCGCTTAAGCGATGGCCTGGCGCAACGGCATTGGATCAGAAGAAAAGACTGGTAGGGAGCGACACGCTTGTTGCACAGAACGGGATAGGCGAAAGTGAGGGAGTCGATTCAGGGAAATTAGCGCTGCGCGTCGACGTGGTAGCGCAAGCAGGCCTTCTTTGGCTCTTTGGTCCTTTGGGGGCACTTTAGAGTGGACTGACGTAGGAGTCTGGAGTCCCCCGTTGTCCCTTGAAACTGGTGGATGAATGGTGGACGAGGGAGGTCCTCTGCACCTGCACCAGCCAAAGAAAACAATGATCCTCATCGTCCACTCACTCGTCCAGGAGTCGATGCTTAATTACTTCTTGGCACCCTGCGTTTTTCATCCCATCCTTTCCTTCTCTTCCTTTTTCCCATTTCCCACGGCCACCCACCCCTCCACCGCCCCGGTATCCGTCTGCTACCTTAGCTTCATAAGCTTTGTTCGCAGCAGCAAGCACCGCACACTGCCCAGCTAAGCCCGACAACATTACGTTTGGCAAGGCAGTCTAGGTACGGCACCTACCTTACGGATTACGGATACTGCGCATCTTCCGGACAAGTGAATACCTCACCTACCTTAACCTACCTACTTGCAAGCAACGCACGACTCGCACTCGTTCCAGAGCTTGCCCACTTTTCCGCAGACACAGCCTCAATCTGTCACTCCGAGGGTGCATAGCGCTAGGTTACTACAACCGCCGTCGCGACTAACCAGGACCACCGGTGGCCACCCGATCACACTTTTTCGCCTCTGTTTCCTCCATCCGAAGGAGACACAGCCCGAATCGCATCTGCAGGCACACAAACGGCCGACACGTCGCCGTCTACACCGCAGTCCCCTTAGCCCCAGTTGACAACGAGTCTTGGCTTGCGCGTCTCGCTGTGTGTTGGCTTGCCTTCCCGCTTGTCAATCTCACCATCGCCAACCGGAGCCCCGTTTTTGCTCATCTCCGGCCGGCAGCGGGTATTGTCCGATCAATACCACCACCCTTTGCCAAGGAGGCCTCTCCCATCGCCGCGCCACGGTATTCTTCGTATATTGCTGTGTACCTGTTGCCGTGTGCTATAGACACTTTCGACGTTATTCATCGTCCAACCAGGAATTCGGCACAAACCACACCACCAGCATCCCCGACCACTGCTCGGTTCGCGTGTTTCGTCTCAACATTCGGGCGCTGATCTGAAGCGATCTGATCTTTGCCACTACAAACTCCAAAGCAAGCACAGGCGCTCAGCCGGCAACCCGTCGTCAGCATGAACTCCTCAACCTGTAAGTACGGCACCAAGAATCCGATTGACATCTCCCTTATTACCCGCCCACCCCCGTTCCTATCCTATGCCCCCAGTCACCGTTGCACCCGTCGATACCTTGGCGGAAAAGAAGAAAAGAGACACCATCAAATCATCTCTTTACCTAACCCCGTCCTTTCCCCATCACCCCCATCACGAACTCCTGTCTCTCCCTTTCTTGGCGTCGTCGTCGGTGGGAAGCTATCCCCTTAGACCGCTGCTCTAGACGCCGTAGTCTATCCATCTTCCCCCAATCAACTACCGCCTCGACCGCGGATTTGACCAATTCTCGCCTATTCCCCCCGTCGCCTCGCATCCCCTCCCCACATCATTCCCACACCTCACTCCACATCGAAAGTTTCACGTCATCACCCAATCTCACTTAACGAACCGCTCCCTTCACACTCACTCACCTCACCCGTTCTTCTTCAACCTCTCATTGCTGCTCTGCGTCCCGCCCGTCACTAACCATGCCCGACCTCGTCGGCTCAGTCAACCACTTTGACATCAAACGCAAAGCTCACGGCCTCAGCCGCAAGAGCACAGAGCAGACATGGAACCCGTTCCGCCATGTATCCTGGGATAACCGCCCCAGCAAGCGCTCCACCTGGGACGGCGCCAACCTCGAGGCCCAGCGCGAGGTCCCCAGCAGAGCCGCCGAAGACGCAGAGACCGAGGAGCCGATACACCACGTCCAGAGCGAGCCCGCGCCCCGGGATTCCGACACCGTACGCAGCCTGAGCAAGGACACGAGGACGGGGAGCGGCAGCGGCGAGACCATGTTCGAGAACAAGAAGGAGCAGGAGGCCGCAGACACCGGCCTGAGGAATCGAAAGACCGACGCCGCCGGCGCGCAGGGCAGTTCACCACCCGATGAGGAGGAGAGGGAAAAGCCCAAGAAGCAAAAGTCCGGCCTAATCCGCCATGTCGAGCCCAAGCAGCCTTTCACCGTCGCCAACCAGCTGCAGAGGACGCTGCTCTGCTCGTGGATCAACATCCTGATCCTCGCCGCCCCGGCCGGCATCGCCATCTCCTACGTCAACGTCAGCAAGATCGCCGTCTTCGTCGTCAACTTCATCGCCATCATCCCCCTCGCCGCCATGCTCGGCTTCGCCACGGAGGAAATCGCCCTGCGCACCGGCGAGTCGCTCGGCGGCCTCCTCAACGCGACCTTCGGCAACGCCGTCGAGCTTATCGTCGCCATCATCGCGCTCGCCGAGAACAAGCCCCTCATCGTGCAGACGTCCCTCATCGGCTCCATCCTCTCGAACCTGCTGCTCGTCATGGGCTTCTGCTTCTTCTTCGGCGGCCTCCGCCGCCCGGAGCAGTACTTCAACACCACCGTCGCGCAGACCGCCGCGTCCCTGCTCGCGCTCGCCGTCGCCTCCGTCATTGTGCCCTCCGTCTTCGACAAGAACGACGGCACCAACAACCCGACCCACGTCGCGCAGCTGTCCCGCGGCACCGCCGTCATCCTGCTCATCATCTACGCGTCGTACCTCTTCTTCCAGCTCAAGACGCACTCGGCCGTCTTCAACGAGGAGTCGCAGAAGGTGGCCGCCAAGCCGTGGTCGCGCGGCGGGCTGAAGGAGGGCGCGCTTGGCCGTGGATTGGCTGGTGCCGGTGCGCGCATGGCGCAGACGGGTGTCCGCGACCATGACGAGCGTGCTGAGCTCAGCCGGATTATGATGCAGCGCCCCAAGGAGGACGAGGACGACGACGAGGAGGAGGACCCGCAGTTGCACTTCCTGGTCGCGGTTGGCACGCTCGCCGGGTCGACGGTATTGATCGCCTTCTGCGCCGAGGCCATGGTCTCGTCCATCGACGCGGTTACGAAAGCTTCTGGTATCAGCGAGGAGTTCGTCGGACTGATTCTGCTGCCGATTGTGGGCAACGCCGCGGAGCACGCGACGGCCGTGACGGTTGCGATCAAGGACAAGATGGACCTGGCGATTGGCGTGGCGGTCGGCTCGAGTATGCAGGTCGCGCTGTTCCTGATCCCGTTGCTGGTGATTATCGGCTGGGGCATGGGCAAGGACGACATGACGATGAGCTTTGACCTGTTCCAGGTCGCGGTGCTGTTTGTGGCGGTGCTGTTGGTGAACTACCTCATCAGCGACGGCAAGAGTCACTGGCTGGAGGGGTTGCAGCTTATTTGTCTGTATGCCATTATTGCTGTGTGTTCATGGTGTAAGTTTCGTCCTCATTCTCAGATGTGTGGAAATAGTGCTGACATGAGATTCAGGGTACCCCGCCGAGAACGTCGCTGGCTAGGCGTGTTCCGTCACTCGTTATGACCGTCATTTTTCATTTTACGTCTGAACTCATACAAAAAGAATTCCTGTTCTGAGCGCTGTTACAATTTTTTTTCTTCTTCTTTTCTCCATTGACCATAATGTCTTGTTCTTGATTCAGAAGCATACATGATGGAATGTGTGGCTTTTCTGTTGTACATATAAGATTGTGTGAGCGAGGATTTGCCGGGGAACCGTACATTTTGAAAATTCCCACGTTGGCGGAGGTTGCAGATCAGGATGAGGGAATGAAGAGAAAGACGCCTGATGTGGAAACAGGATGATGCTGTGGGATGGCATTAGATACCAGATACGAGTGCAGCAAGTTGGCTGAGAGCTGACATGAATGCAAAGATTGAACTCATGAGTTGAGGACGCAACTGTGACGATGATTGCAGCGTTGAGCAGCCTGGTTTCTTGCTGTGTACTGCTGGTGTGAGTAAAGGGTAAATAAAAAGGGAACACTTGGGCCCCATGGTAGGTGATAGGCAACAATTTTGATGTTACGAGGATCCGAACACAAATGTTCACGAAGTCTTCATATGAAAAGTACCGACAACGCGGCCACCGGTTCCACCAATTGTGCGAGTAATCCTTTTGTACCCATCCTTCCGCTCAGAAATGGTCTCACCTTGTGAGTATGCAGGCAGAATAAGTCGACAGGAGAGATATTGGACTTGGAATGTAGTTGGACTTAAGTGCTCATCGGCCAGGACGTGGCTGAGGCTTGGTGAGGATTGGTGTTCAGTCTTTTCTTCCCATTCTCTTCCGACAGATTTTCCTCCCGTGAGAGATGTCGAAGAGATACATTTGTGAAGGTGTTTAATCGGTTGTACTGCCGTGGCTTTTATGCCCGTTGGGCTGGAGCGTGTCTTCACGTTGAGATGGGAATTTGCACTCCCATCTTGGATAAAAGGTGCTTGAGCATCTGCAGTTGATGGTGGAAACCAACAGCCAATAGGAGGAAGGTTTGATATTTGCTAAATCGCACGAATGCAAACGGGATTGGCGAGGTCAGGAGGTTGCCGCTCCTAAGCCGAGACCATGGTGGATGTATCATGGGAGAAGTGGTGGATATGAACTCGTCTTCCGTCACTGCTATCCTGCGGTATTTTTGTGTGATGAGGGGCGAACACTCCAAAATTAGGTGCGCATTTGACGGACGCGATCGTCTCTGGAACCAGTCGGCCACTTCTTGGTCCTGCTTGGTCAGGCGAGGTGGTGCGATGTGACTGCAGATACGAAAGCACGTTGTTGGCCTGATTTTATTGTGCTGGGAGAAGCTGCACCCCGTGGGAAGATGAAGTTCTATACTTGAGCTGTCTGAGTGCTGGGTAGCGTCCGTTTAGGTGCTGAATGCCACACAAGGCGCTTGATCCCTCGAGCATACGGACTCGACATTTCGGTGTTTCCTTGTCATGCACCTTGCCTTTTCCGCCCAAACCAAGGTGTTGCATAGGTATAAATAACGCTTTGACACGATATCATTAGTTTCTCGACAAATATTTCCTGCATGCGTGACAGGTTTAGGCCATGAGGCGCAAGGATGGTGCCTTTCTTCGTGCCCGAGTTGCAGATGGGCGGCCGGATCACGGAGAAGTTTTCCAAGATTCGAGTGTCTCGGGGCTTTCCTCGGTGTTTGTCGTCCTGAGCGATTGCTTCGCTTGCGAATAAACCCAGTAAATGCAGGAAGTTAGCTGAGAGCTGACTTGGATGAGAGGGATGAAATCTTGTGAATTGAGAACTTTAGTGAGAAGAATTAGGCGATGCGGATGAACAGACCAATATTGCTGTCTGCGGCTGGTTGTTAAGAGGTATAAAAGGGGCAAAGGGGATGTTTGCTCTCTCTGAAGGAAGCCGCGCCAGAATGTATTCGAACAGGCGATGAGCTGAAATCTAGAAGCTCCTCCTGCACGTGAAAGGCACTCACACGGAGACTTCAACTTTCCAACACAGTGTACGACACAAGATCTTCCGTCTCGGCTCGTCGTTTGACTCAAATCTTCTTGCCTGGGTTATTTTAGCAGAATAAGAATGGAAGGGAGACGTTGGGCTTGGGACGACGTACAACTGCTGGGACATGTATGCTCATAGAGCGTGCCTTGGTCTATTACAACGGAGAGCCTGCGTCTAGCTTTTTACTTTTCGTTCGCCCTGGAATTGCCAATGAATCTGCGGCAAACCAAGACCAAATTGGTGAAGGTATGTTTAGTGGATGATGTCGTGGCTTTTTATATCCAACTGGATTGTGGGTGTCTCTGCTGTTAGGTTCATTTTTACATTTACTCCATTTAGGTACAAAAGCGTGCTTGCAACTCTCAATTACTGAAAAGGGAAGACAGAATCATTCCCGCCAAATGCATAGATTGCACTCAGCAGGTTTTAATCATATGATGCAAATGGTGATGTTGGTGAGAATTCAAGTCTAACCCGTTGGTGGCAGAGGGTTCAGTGAGAGGTGGACACGAGGTCGTCTTTAATCATCGCCGTCCTAGGCTTTACACAAGCGATGGGGAGTGAATAATCCCGGGCTAGGCGTATAACAGACGTAATGTATCTTATATCAATAGGCCACCTATTGATCCTACGTAGGTAAGGTAGTCAGACGAGATGGTATGATACGACAGCACGACACGTATGCGAATGGAACCCCATTGCGCTGAGGTATCTTGTGACCCGCGAGATGCTGAGTTCTTATACTCATGCCTCGAGCTGTATAGCGCTAGGGCAGTGTTCGCCTTTCTACCGCAACAGACGCGCTTGATTCGTTGGAGGGACCTGAACTTTAGTGACCCATGTCCCTGTACAGTCCAGGTCCCACACGAACGTTTGCGCTGTTGTAGTATAAATCGGGAGGTAGGAATGCAGCACTGGCTCCTTCAAGAGCAAATCCGTTCGGTTGTAGGGTTCCTGTGTCGAGGAGAAGAGATGGAAAGAGCCTACATCGCAGATATCCGATTAGGCAGACTACATGTGATAGATGTGGTCTTTTCGGTTATCTGGCTTTTCATCGCCATCGTCTCTCATTGTGGGGGTATGTTTATATGCAAATATCCGGTAGAAGCCTTAGGCGACACCGTGGTTATGGTGGATGTGCTTTCGATTAACACCATGGTATCCTTCTCAGTTTAACGCGGGAATGTCAGCTCACGCGAACAGTGCAGCTCAAATTTCTAATCACAGGAGTGCCGGCAATCTGCAGAGCATCATTTCTCGTGGATGCTTGAGTTTTATACTACAAAGCATCGTTACGACTACTGTGCCTCGGAGAACTTTCATATTCGTAATCTACCGTGAGTCCAACTCGCAGCTCGTCCAGTAGAATGAAGTCTCAAAGGACGACTTCTGACATGACTGCATGAAATAAAACCGAAAGCAAGCCCGTCTGATTCCTGCCACGAGCCCACCAAATCGGTCTTGAGTGATCCGGCTACCTCAATTGAGATACACTGGCCATTTTCAACTGTAACTTGGGAGTGGATCGACACGACATGATGCAAAGACTTCACCGCCCCAGTATTTCTTTCTAGTGTCTTAACCACGTGCATGTTACTTAGCGAATAACACGGCAGAACCGCACCGTCATGGAATACTGCGATGAGCAGTTTGGGCCGTTATGGTACATGTAATTTGGGTTATTTCCTTTTTTTTCTTTTCTTTTTTTTTGCGAATAGCTTCCTTAACGAGGGCGTCAATTATGAGGAGCGGACGCGTAGTGCTAGCTAACCTGTTACGTACCTGGCATTCGGCCCCTACTTCAGGGCTCCGACCACTCTGGCCTTAAGCTAAGGAACCTCTCTAGTACACACACACCTCTCTACCATCTTGACCTCCACCCCAAGGCGTGAGTGCCTATTATCCTGGCGACAGCAGGGTAGAGATGTTGCGTGAGATCACTTTTGAGAGTAGGCTTGTGTGATAATGATACATCCTAAGCTGGAACGCGCGCTGACGAAGTGCCCCGTTGCTTGCTTAACGACTCTAAATTTAGTTACGAAGTTGCCGATGTATATTTTCATCCGTATGACGGTGTATAGAGATATGCTATGAGTTTGGACAAAGCTTATAATGCGACAAAACGCATCTGGGGACTTCAACGTACTGCTTAGCAGGGACTCGATGGCGTAGCTTCTTGATTCAATCAATTGTCTGTCGTGTGGCTTATGGCACTGATTCCGATTTGAATACACCGTCAACAAAGAAGGAGAAAGACGACGGACAACATAACAAGCGGGATGGTTAGACTATCTCGCCACATAACGACTCGCAGAGCGGAGTTGAAGCAGCTGAGGCCTTGCTCTCAGAAACCAGAAGTATTACAATCCCACCAATCATTGCTGCAAGAGCAGGTACTCTCAGACATAATGGTTCGCTTTATATAAGAATGTATTTCATGCGGTCATCTTGCTGAATCATCAGCGTGTCTTGCATATTTCAATCCCCTTACTTAAACTCAGGAATCGCTGCCATCCAATACTTTTCCACTCCAAAGGCAACTGAGGCCGGAGCGCGCAGTCAGTGAAACTAAACGAGACCAATCAGATCACTAGGGGAAAGTGCTACAGATAGAGCTGGGGCTTGCTTCTGCACAATGGTACAAAGCCCCCTCAAGACGGTCACAACATGCTGTTGCTTTCAGTCACTGGTGTCATTCTATTATTACCAAATAATATGCGAGGGAATAAATGTAATCCTTGGCGGATTTCAGTTGTAAGGTCTACCTGAGGTGTGTCCTGTTCTAAGGCGCTTACAGGTTTGAATCCAGACATTTGACTTCGACTTGTTGTTCTTGACAAAAGTCGAAAAAGTTGACTCGAACCCTAGTTCTTTAAATTGATCCAGATCGACAACTCAACCTCAACAGTTAACGCCGTTAGACCACCGACCCCGTGACCCCACCGCAACCGCATTTCACAGCCCGGGGGTCGCGCAACCGGAACCCACTCCGCGCAGATCCCGTGGCCCGGGCGCGGAGGTACCTGCCCCACCTCTCGTGAGCGGCATCAACACTTCGTTTCTACGGCGGCAGGTGAACATGTACAAGCCGGACACGCTAAAACAATGAGTCAAGGGATGTACATGTCATGTGAGCAAGGTAAGAAGAAAAATAAAAAAGAAGGGCCGGGCTGTCCGAAATACATCGACTCACCCCAGCCGGCGACCAGCGCTGAATCCGCTCCCGTTTCCTCAGAACGTCCCGTCGAAAACTGGTGCCAATTGTTATTTTGCAACTGAATTGACCTTACCTATAGACCTTGCATCTCGAGATTGAGGGAAGGAGCATATAACGAAGGTAGCTACTGAGGAAAGAATTTGTGGCAGACACCGCGATGCAGCCAGCCTAAGCCAGCCCACCGCACCACGCCTTCTTGACGACAGGCAAGTTTCCCTTCTCATCCCGCACCTTCTGAATTTATTTTTGCAGTGTCCCATTTTGAGGCTTTTCAGACTGTAAATATCACTGAATATTGACACGCTCGCGAGTTGTTGCGATATATCTTGATTTTCGCACAACTATGCTGCGCATCCTCGTACGCAACTATTTACGGTTTTCAGACCCTCTCTCTGCCCATCACCGAGGCTCTCCACGCGAATCATACTCACAGAATAGAAAGCTCAGTCCCTTCCACATTTACAAACCGCACCTTTCCTCCAGTGACACTACCAACAGCTTTCGCCGTCGCCTCGTTCACGATCCCGTTCTCATCCCAACTGAAGTCAACAACCCCACCACCGCGAACCCGAAGCCCCTTCACGCTACCGCCGCCCCATTTCTTCGGAATCGCAGGGCCCAGAACCACCGTCCGCACATCCTCTCTTGAAGCATACGGCAGCGGCAAGTCAACGACCAGCATGCTCAACACAGCACCGCCCAAGCCGAAGTTGGCATCGATCTGGAACGGCGGGCTCAGCGCCCAGTACATGCTGAACCCGTTCGGCGCAAAGTTGACGTCGATCGCATATCGCAGCTGCTCATATGCCCTGTCCGTTTCGTTGAGCCGCGCCCAGCACGCCGTCCGCCAGACCTTGGCCCAACCCGCGTTCGCGTCGTCGGCGTTGCCCAGGCCGCGGGAGATGAGCGTCTCGCGGACAGCGGACTGGATCGTGGCGTTGGTGTAGCCGCCCAGGAAGGAGGAGACGGAGTATCCCGGGTGCCAGCCTGTGAGGTGTGAGAGGTGGCGGTGGGTGGACTTTTCGTCGTAACCGTAGCTGTCGGGGAGCTTCCACTCCTTTAGGCCGCCCCATTCCGTGACATGGACGCCCTTGTCGAGGCGGTCCAGGCTGGAGGTGACGTCTTCGATGAACTTGGTGTCGGCCTCAGAGACGAAAGTTGCGCCGTGGAGGACGGCTTCGAAGACTTGGTGGATCATTTGGTGATAGTGCGTGCAGCCGAACGTCGTCGGTCCGTGTTCGGGGCTGTTGCAGGGGTTGACGACCAACGTGCCGTCATTGAAGTAGAGGTCCTCTTGCAGTTGGGAAAGCCAGAACTCAGCGACTCCCTTGATGAGGGGGTATCCCTGGCGGGTGAACCATTCCAGGTCTTGGGTGTACTCGAAGTTATCCCAGACGTGCTGCATCATCCATGCTGCCGCTGCCGGATCTGAGAGCCGTTAGAAAACATCGTGAAGTAGGCCGAGGAAGCTGACTCACAGTTTGCCCAACTCGAACCTTCTTTCATCGCGGTGTGCCCGAAGGTGTTCATCTCATTGTGAACGACCCAACCACTAGCGTTGTACAGAAGCTTGGCCGTTTCAGTGCCACGAGGTACCCAGGTGTCTTCCATGTAGTCCCAAAGAGCAGTCTGCGTCTCGCCTAGACCTGTTTGGTCGGCTGCCCAGTAGTTCATCTGTATGTTGATGTTGGCGTGGTAGTCTGCGCTCCACGCAGGCCAAAGCTGCTCCGTCCAACGGCCCTGAAGGTTCGCGGGTAAGGAGTTGGCACGGGAGGACGTGATCAAAAGGTAGCGGGAGTAGTCGAAGAGCAAAGCCTCAACATAAGGGTCGCCACCGTCGGTGTACACGTAGTCAGAGATCAGTTGTCCTGTCTCCTTCTCCTCGGAGCTTTGAGTATCCGGAAGGTTCAACTCAAACACACTCTCCAGCTTTTGGTAGTCGGCGATGTGGTCCTTCAGGATTGTATCAAATGACTTCGATGCCGCATCTGAAGTCGTCTTCTCGACAATCGGACCGGGATCTTCTCCTTTGAAAGAGTAGATGCTCTCCGCGTTGCCGTTCTTCTGATCGTAGTTCGTTTCGCCTCCAATGATGATCGTGAGAGCCTTTTGGTCCTTCTCTGGGGTGACAGTCAAGAAGTTTGCAGACGTACAGTTCGTAACAGCGGCGCCCTTGTTGATCCGCGCGATTGAATCGAACTTCATGCCTTCCGGGGGACCGAGCTGAGTAAGACCGGCGAAGCGAACGTGATCATCACTACAGGAAACGTTGAATGTTTCCTGTTCTACGAGCTGATTCTCGTAGCCTACCTCGACCGCTGGCAAAGCCCCTTCTGAGGCAATATGGTATACACAAACCTGGTCCGGATACGAGCAGAAATGAGAAATCTCAAAGGCCGCGCCGTTCGCTGTGAACTTGGTGGTGTGTACACCAGTCTTGAGGTCGAGAGTTCGTCGGTAATCGCTGTAGTCGCTGATGCCTTGGATGTTGACTGTCAAGTTTGCCAGGACGCGGTTGGAGCCGTAGTCATCCCCGACACCGAGCAACGGCGACACGTCTGTAAAAGCAATGAGTTACGCTGGCTCAACCTTGAAGCCGTGGCCGCTTACCTCCGGTTCCATTCTCGAAGATCGTGGCGCGAATCTCCGGGAGAGCTTCGTACTTTGGTTCCGTCGGGTTGCCGCCGGTGTAGTTCTGTTTGGGTTGAGCTGGAATCCTTGTCTGCTAGGATGTGGGAACTTACTGAAGCTCCGAAGGGACCACCGGCCCAAAGAGAGTCAATGTTCAGGTTGACCTTTTCCGAGCCGGGAGGACCAAATGGGATTGCTTAAAACGGGTTTAGACTTGCCCATAGAATCTGAGTTACTTCGACTTACCACCAAGTTTACCATTGCCAACTGGGTAACCAGTCTTGAGAATATACTCATCTCCATCTCGATCTCCAAAAGTAGCCGGGACGGAAGACCAAAAAGAGCGAGCCTCACACAGGGCGAAGCTGCCCAAGAGGAACCAGCTAGATCGGCCCTTCATCTTGACTTGCGCATACGTTCGTACCCATCATGAAAAGCTCAGATGATAGCACATGTTGTCCTATTTGTACATCACAACCCCGCGTCTCCCTCGATCGGGTCTCTACCGGGTGGCCCCTCGGAAATGACGATGGGGCCACTCGGGTCTGGGCAAGCGGAGTCGCGGGCTCGGTGTCGGGCGCTGGGAACGATTGCCCATATCCCCTCCAAGAGCTAATTTCCCTCCAATTAAGAAGAAATATAGTGACATAAACGTGCATACCCAACCCAATCTAGACCCCGCTGGGATACTGATTCGTTTGCCGGAAAGCTCGGCCAGTTGTTGTTACGCGCTTTTTAGCAATGCTACTGCGGGGTAGAACGGCTGTCTTGGCAGATCTCGGCCGCGAAGCGAATGCACGTTGTAGGTGAGATTGGAAGTTAGTTCCGTGTTTTCATGTTCTACGTAGTTATTTTCCAGTGGCATTAGCGATTCATGATTCGTTAAGTGTTGCATCGATTCTGTAAATAGTTCGTATCCGGGGTCTTTAACTCGTCATGATAGTTGTACGCGAGCATGACCCATCTCTAGTGAATCTTGTGATTGGCGCGGTGATATGAAAGAGCTCTAATTGAATCATGATGTTACTACTGGAGTGTATTTGAGTCTTGTTATAACTCGATAAGAAGAAGCTTACTACCGATGATCACAGCTGAGATTCTCTGCAGAGGCGACCGCTCAACATACGATACCTTCATATCTTGCCGTGCTCGAGAGCAAAAGCAATCAATCGCTAATCTGCTATCATAGAAGCATGAGGTAAGATATTGGCTATCTTTTAATGTAAAACAATTTGCTTGGAAGTTCATTCCTAAATACTCCTTTGGATACGAAGAATTTCATTTTGGGAGTAGGTGATGAGAGTCGTCCGAATTATCTGAACGTGCCCCATTATCATGTCATTGCAACATGGCCAGGAAGCGAGGCAATTACTCATAGAGAATGAAGGAAGACACCATAATCCAGTTGCTACAGAACTGTGTATACGCAAAAGATCGTGTCGCTTCTTCCTTGGGCTTTGCACGCGTTGATGAGGTCTCAATTGCTTGATGTTTTGACTCCGACCCCCGGTGCCTACCGAAGCCAATTCGTCTCACCTTTTACCAGCGAAACTCTCACATGGAGAGTTCAGTATGTCTTACCAATTCTCCAAGCAGGGTGGCTATGATCAACTCACCTTTTACGAATGACGTCTTCGGTTAGCACCGTATTCCGGTCGGCAGCCTGCGGCACTCTCCGTACCTAGTGCTTACTCTAACTTAGAGAAGGATGGACTTCGGATAGCCTTCCAGGTTCTCATCCAATCAATGCCTTGAATTCTTCGCGATAGTTTGTAGATCAACCTTCACTAAAGCCTGACGTGGGACAGTTTGTGGCTAGCGACGGATTGCTGGCCCGGTCAGCGTCCGGCTGGGTGGCGCCAGACCAGGTCTTTAAAGAGCGGAACCGACCCAGTTCCATGTCTCACTTTTCAACTACATCCCATCCTCCATATTCACCGAGAAGACGCGAATCTACATATCATGGGCTCAATCAGCAATTTCTCGTGGGAACAAGATATCCCCACCTTTCGGTCGGAGATTCAGGGCGATGCCCTCCTGCCAGGCGACGAGGGCTACGAAGCCAGTCTAGAACGCTGGTCTATCGTGTGCATTAAACCCGCGGTAACCAACCCCCGGAATAAAATGAGAGTACCCGCACTGATAAGCTCCAGGCCGTCGTAGTCAAGCCAAAATCAGCACAGGACGTCTCCGCCGCGATCCTCTTCGCAACAAAGCACAGCATTCCCTTCACCACCTGCGGTGGCGGCCACTCCACAGCAGGCACGTCATCCTCAAACGGCGGGATGGTGATCCATCTCAGCCACCTCCGCAGCGTGTCCGTCAACATCGAAAAGCAGCTCGTCAGCTACGGCGGCGGATGCACTTGGAAAGACGTCGATGATGAAGCCTGGAAACATGGCCTTGCCACCGTCGGTGGAACGGTCTCGCACACCGGTGTTGGTGGTCTCGTCCTCGGCGGTGGGCAGGGAATTCTCAGTGGAATGTACGGGATGGCCGTCGACTGTCTGGTTGAGGTAGAAGTTGTGCTTGCGGATGGATCGATCGTCACGGCCTCGGAAACAGAGAATGGAGACCTTTTCTGGGCCTTGCGTGGGGCTGGAGCGAGTTTTGGGGTGGTTACGCGGTTCACTTCTAGGGTCTTTCCGCAAGGCAGAGTGTGGTCTGGGCCTTTGATGTATCCGACTTCGAAGTTGCCCGAGCTTGTAGCATGGGCGAACGAGTTCGTGGAGAGGATGGATGAGAGGCAGTACGTGGTGATGGGGTTCACCTACGGCCCGCCGCCCGACCCGCAGCCGCTCATCGTTGTTCAGCCATTCCACAATGGTACCGGACAGGAAGTCAAGGATGGCTTATTCAAAGGCCTTTTTGAGGCGGGGCCGCTGGTGGATTTGACGACAGAGATGGACTACCCCGTGGCCAACACTTTGGTAGACGTCTTCCAAGGCCCTGGAGCCAGAAGACTGACGGGAGGCACCAACCTCACGACACCATTCGAGCTGTCAAAGTGGGAAGAAATGTCTCACGAGTTTTACTCTCGTGTGGATGCGGAGACTGCGCGAGGCAATGATATGCGAACCAGCATGCTGGCGGTGGAGATGTACAAAAAGGACAAGGTGGCTAACGTGCCATTCGGCGCGACAGCCTACTCGAACCGTGGGATGTACTTTGACTGCATGGTGTTGACGTGCTGGACGGACTCGACCAAGGATGGCGAAGTTCGGGGATGGAACCGGGAGCTGGCGCAGAAAATCAAGGGCAGGAACCATACTGGCAAGACTGGTGGCGTGGGGCAGTACAACAACTACGTCAGTGAGGAGCTCGATGTGAGGGAAGGGTTCAAGGAGAACGCGAAGAGGTTGGTGGAACTGAAGAAAAAGTATGATCCAGAGAACCGGTTCTCGAGGAGCCCTTGGAAGATTGTCATTACGTAGATAGAGACGTCATATCATTGCAAGGAACAGTGAGATCTGGAGGTTACCCTGCTTTCAACGCTTTCAATGGATTTGACGTTTTAATTGGAGTCTCATCCAACTTGATTATCGATGCCGGTGAGGTTCCAATCTCAGCCATGGTCTCATCCTATGTTTCTGGTCCTCTACGTGGCTCGCTTTCACCCCAGAAACAGTGAATTGAACTTAATCAACTTTAACACCTCAGGAAAAACCTTGCATTAGCTGTTTCAAAATTTCAAGATGTAAATGAAACAAACAATTTTATCGTTCTCTTCATCATCGTGTCACGGTGGCAACGCCAAAAGTATCCAGAGGACTCAGGCACAGCAGTTCACGATTTCTGACCGACTTTGAGATGGATTGACACAACCTGATTGGTATCAGTTGGTTCATCACACGCAGGCGTTGGCAAATGAGGCAATGTCACCCGGATATGCAGACCCAATGTATGCGACCAACATTGCCCATGCTCCCTTGCATCCTTTTCTCCTCATACTACTTCGAAGAGTAATCACATGACACATTTATCCCATCCTTTATTCTACTAAACTCGAGATTATGTCCATCCGATCCCTTGCTTTGAGTGAGCATAAGTGTCACACGAAAATGCTTCACAGATGCTCAGACTTCTGATCTTCATGCAACCAACGTACAAAGTCAGTGTTGTCAACTGCCAACATACCGCCTGCCGTAGGATCCCGATCAGGCATATCTAGAAGTGATGTTCTGAACTTTTTGGTTGAGTGGCCAAAGACTTCTCCAGATGTGGACAGTTTTCGGACACCGTAGATATTGTGCTGAAGCGTTGTCGACGTCCTGTCATGGCTTGGATCTTGTTTATTCACGTAGATAGGATCCGATCGTAAAATGAGCCAGTTTCCATTTGACAAACATGACAGGGTGAGACGTATCATTCTGACTACAATCTTTTTTTCAAGCTTAAAGCTTCGATGCGTTGCGTATCAAGCCTTTCTTCTGGCTGCAGTTCAAGCTTGGTGTTATGCAGGATGTGAACCTCACTTTGACGACACTGTCGTACTGCAGGAGACTTTCTTCAAGAATACGCAGAGGATCATTAGTGGCTACACTTAGAGCAAACATCACATGAGAACTGTTTGTTCATTCCTCCACGGCGCATAAGCTGCGATCTTCATCATATCCCCCCTTGCTTAGGACTCAAGCGAGCGTTGCTTCAACTGACTCTTCTTCCGATAGGATAATTCAGGCGGTCTACCCAAACTTATTACTTGGCATGTTCGCTGGTATTTAAACTCAACCTCCGCAAGACATCACCAGTGATTTTTCATTCTTACTCCATCTTGAGTTTGCCCATTACATCTTAGGATCGTTCCAGCCTACTACATATCCTGTCAAACATTCTCGAAGGTCATTACCTAGACACCACTTGAGTCCGTCAAGATGAAGGTCCTTTCTCTCACCATTGTCAACTCTCTGATCGCCGGATTGGCCGTGGCAAGAGATTGCCCTAGCGAGTCCGACTGCATGCAGAAATCTTGCAGGGATTTCGCCATCAACAAACACGCAATGCTCCCCTTAGAGGAGTGGGACCTCACTAAAGCCTTACTAGAGGCCGTTTGCAAGGACAGTCGGGGGAAAGAGGTATACACCTGGTTGAACTTGAAAGAATGTCTCAGAAACGTCAAAGGCAAGATGTTCTGGCAATATCAGTAAGCTCTGCCCCGTTTTCTGAGTACTCGTAATAGGCTTTTGACTTATTTTGAATAGGGGCAACTTCAATTGCCAAGCTTGCAGCATCGATTCACGGAACTCTGGTTCCGATCCGGTGATTATGAGCTGCTTGTGCGGAGGGGGAAATAATGACCGCGCCATGACCATCAACCTCTGTAATATTACTTGCATTACCCTACAGCTTTTGGCGTTCCTGAACTAACATAACTCCTTTACAGCCGAGGGTATCTGGGTCGATGATGGTGTCATCGGTTGCTTCAAGACCAACGGCTACAAGGCTCCCATTGGAAAGTAAGTTGGGGGAAAGGGTTGCCCCAAGATGGAAACAATGTTTGAAGCTGTTTTAGATGCAGCTCAAGACTGTGTTTTCTGATGTGCATGGGTCTCGTTCTATGTAAATATCATAGATTTTGACGGCTCAGCTGCTAGCCTTTGTCCCACTTATCAAATTGTCACCTGCTTGCAATGATTAACAAGTCCAAATTATCATGGGCAAAGGTTAGCTACTTTTGTTGGCAGTATAGATGATGCTTCGGATTAAAGATGGTTGCGCTTTCTGGTGCCGCACTCGCGCGCAGACGTGATCACAGCCCAAAGATTGAGATCTCCGACTCATAAAACTGCGTAGGTACTTATTGGAATTCTGTTTAAGATGGCTAATGCGCAGAAAAGCACCGAGAATGTTAGATTTGGTAGATTTGGCATCGTTATACTAAGAAAAATTGTTGACTGTTGAACTGCAGGCATCGCGGCTTTGAATGTCTTTGCGGCCAGCGAAGGCGTCAAAATTCTAGACGGAGCGACAATCAGTTTCAGTCAAATACAAATTACCCATACCATTTTTCTCGCCTAAACTTTCGGCTGAACACTCGAATCAAAAGATTTGCAGTAACATCATCGGCTGCGAAGACATAATAACAAAAAGGTCTGATCTGGCCACAAACTTGTTTTCAAGCTTAATACTTGGCTTACCATTGTTCCCGGTTGATTCTTTATCTTGAACACAGTCTCGGGTTCGAGCTATGCAGCCCATGTCAAGCGAAGCGACTTTAACTGTTCCACTGCTGCGGACACAGTAGGAGTCATGTGGGACAGATGGACGATTGGTGTTACAACAGGAAGTTCCATCACATAAGCCCCTGCGTTTCATGACTATGAAGACTATGAAGTATGGATTGAAAGCGATGAAGCTCCTATCTCGTATTTTTCCTTCCGTTTGGTCTTGGCCCACCTCTACTCTGCGCCACTCCCTACATACTTTCTCGTCACGAGCCCATTTTATATGTGCCCCTTACTGCTTCAAATGTTACGTCGAATGGCCAGTCATCCACTACATCAATTATTCTGAAGTCTACTCGCTCTCTCGCCTCTTATTTAAACTCTCTCACTTGTCACAGTCTCGACTCCATTTGTCACTCTGACTATCCAGAGTCCACCAGTGAATCCGGAAGCAAACACTACTCTGTCCATCGTTCCATCCCATCCCCAGAATGAAGGCCCTTTCCCTGGCCGCTCTCGGCTCTCTGGCGGCCACTCTAGCTGTTGCCAGAGACTGCCCTGTTGAATCTGACTGCATCCAAAAGGCTTGCACAGACTTCCACATCACTGATCAAGTCATGAGTCTATATGGGCCCATGGAACGGATGCTTGGCGCTACATGCGAGGATCTTCACGGCACAAAGGTCTTCACCTGGTTGGACCTTGACTTATGCATCACGAACTCGCATGGCACCATGTATTGGTCCCACATGTCAGTACTACAGGCACCTTTCCCTCACCATCTATTTTTTTGAAGTGGGCCGAACTAAACATATATCGAAACAGGGGCAATTTCAGGTGCGGTGATTGCAAAGTTCTTCCCCGCAAAGACAATGAAGCCGTCATCTTGGAATGCAAGTGCAGGGATAACGTTAACCGCGGCACAATCAACCTCTGTGAGGATCCTACACCTCCGCTGTCCTCCGAATCTCGTCGGCGCCCCACGCTTGTTTTGTCCTGGTCTCGTATTTCATAATACCACTAACGTTCTTCTAGCTGAGGGTATCTGGCAATACAACGGCAGGATCGGCTGCTACAAGGAAGAAGGAGCCCTGGTTCCCATCAGCCCCGTCAAGAAGAAGCGTTCCAACGAGCCGGAGACTTTCACCTTGCCCTACCCGGTTGGACAGACTTTGGATGATGTCTCTCAGTCTGTGGAACAGGGCACCGTCAAGCTCCCTTTCCCTGTAAAAAAGACCCTGGATAAGATCCCCCATCCTGTGGAACAGGCCGGCGACGGCTCTGCTCATGGTCCACCACGCACTCCGGACACTCCGGATCGCTATATCGATGTGACCAACGAGAGACGCTCCGAAGAGCCGCGCGCTCTTGAGCTTCCCAGAGATGACAACGCGCCCTTTGGCGATGATGATAGCCAGGAGGAGCCAGCCTACGATGACGGCAATGGAAAGCGCTCTGGGGAGGGTCACGCTGAGCACATCTCCAAGCCCGGTCGCAGCTTCCGCCAGTTCTGAGCATTGGCTTCAGCTTCTCGGAAACCAGGCTAGGAAACTTGGATGTGGTCGCGTGGTGAATGGCTTTGGTGGACTTCTGAAGACGTAGTTTTGCGGGGATTTCCTATGTCAATATTGAACGCTGGCTGGACTGTCATTGAGATTCAGCCACAGGATAACTTGGGAAACATCAGACACTCATCAATCAGCTCAGAAAGCAATCAACTTAGCAAGCAACGCGGTCAGTTCCTTGAATGCATCTTCTTCCGTGCGTTTCAAGCACGGCACTTGCAGTCTGTTGTACAACGCCAACATCAACCCCTCACTTCCCTTAACACCCCAGGCTTTGATCACGGTCGTCTTTGAAAAAGCCTTTGCCCGTAGCTGTAGGGAGGACAACATGGAGGTCTCTCCTTGCATAACCCTCGTCACACGACAAACTTGCCCCCGCACCCACCGCAAACTTCCTCTGACGTCTCGACACGAACCTCGGGGCCGAGATGCTCCTGCGCGATCTTTACAACCTCCTTGGCCACAAGACAGCGGAGTCCGCAGACAGCACACGCCCTCGAGATCCCAGGTGCCAAGATCGCCAGCCCGGTGGCAGCACAGGTAGCTATCCTCATTAGCATACACACCTCAAGACACCGATACGAGCCCAGGCAGACTTACCAAAGATATGCCCCCCTTCACAAACAGACTCCTTGCCCATCTGCTTCAGCGAGGTCTGGCAAAACACGCACCTCTGCTTCTCCTTAACCTCCCTCAACTTCGCCTTCAACGAGACGTCCCCGTCAACATCCTCAGCAACCCCCGCCGTCTCCGTCGCAAGCGTCCCCGGAACAGCAGGCCCGCCGCCATACATCCAATCCCACATCTTGGCCTCGGTGCTCTGCCGCTCCCAAAACGGCCCAGGCCGCCCCTCCTCAGTCCCGTCCACATCCATCATCTCGCCGCCGCCAACACCTGACGAAGAAACCTTGCCGCCAAACATCACCCTGGTTTTAACAGACTTCTCCGGCTGCTGCGTGCTATGCTGCGACACCAGCACCGCCGTCACCCCGCCCGCCGGCGAAACCGTCAGCCCCCACACCCTCACCCGGTACGGCCGGATCTGCTCGCCCGCGTCCTCGGGCAGGTCAAAGTCGTCGTCGTCTGAGTCTTCATCGTCCGATGCCGCGGACTCGGCGTCGCCCCCCGCCGCCCCACCGCTGCCGCGGCCGAGCATCGCGGCCGGCACGGAAAGCTTGACGGTCGAGGAGATGGTCTCGGCCCACTTGGGGAGGACCGTGTCGGAGAAGGTGTCGATGGCGTTCTGCTGGAACCAGTTGTCGTTGCTGCCGGTGGCGGAGAGCCGGACGAGGGAATAGGAGGGCGCTTTGGTGCGTTTCGTCATGTCGGGGGGATGGATGATGAGACCTATACACAAGCTTCGTCAGTTTACCATGTAACCAGAAAGTCTACAGGAAGAGACCGACTTGAGATGGGATTCGTAGCGTCCAAAGACGTCGTGTCCTCAGGGTATGTCGTCCCGCACACCTCCGTCTTGTGCCCCTCCTCGACCGCCCCCTCAGGCCCGTTGAGCGCGACCTGGAACGGCTGCGCCTTGAACGGGCTCGCGATCACGCCGCGGCAGACCTTAGCTCCGTCGTGATCCCAGACGGCGTCCTCCCACTCCACGAACGCGTCTGGGGCGAGGTGCGTGCAGATGCCCGTCACGTCGGTCTCTTCCACGCTCACCTCGACGCCGGCGCCGCGCGCCCAGGCGCGGGGGATCGTGATACGGCGGAAGCCGACGTAGTTGCGCGCGCAGTAGGATATCACGGCTGTGCGTGCGTCGTCGGAGAGCAGCCAGGGCGACCACTTTAGCGAGAACGCCGAGGAGTACGGGGTGTAGTCCGGGTCTGTAATCTGCAATACACATTAGCAATGGGGTGGCGCATGATTTCAGACGGGCGACTCACGCTCGGAGTGGGATGCGGCCCCCGCCCGTCGAACCTCGCGACCTCCTCCACCTCCCACACATACGCCCCAGCATCCGAGCCGTCGTCGTTCTCGTTGGGGAGGTAATACTGCACGCTCAGCACGACGACCTCTTCCTGGTCCGTTGCGTACGCCAACAAGGCCCGCCCCGTGTCAACGCGCCGCGCCCACGCGAACGAGCGGATCTTGTCCTTGGGCAGGTACGCGCCGTCCTCGCTGCCGGCGTCGGGGAGCGGCAGGTTCGCGCCGGCGCCCCAGAGGATCCTCCAGTCGCGGAAGTTGCGCATGCGCGCCCCGAGGTCGATGTTCCCACCACCACCGCTACCACCACCACCGGCACCTCCGCCCTCGCCGAGGACGAGCAGGGCGCCGTTGGTGAGCATGACGGCGAGCACGGGGCGCAGGTTGCGGCCGACGCCGGCGGGGGACCACTCGAGGGCGACGAGCTGGTTGAGGGAGGCGCCGTAGCCGGTGACGGTGCCGGAGCCGACGCCCTCGAAGACGGAGGCCGGGTCGACATCGCCCGGGTTGGCGTAGTCGTCCTCGTAGGCGGGCGGGGCAAGCGACTGGGCGGCGAAGAGGGCGGCGTTCATGCGCGGGTCGGGTTTGCGGGAGAGGGGGATGCGGAGGATGTAGGTGTAGTACTGCTGGCGGGACTTGTTCTCTGCGTCTTGGGATGCGGCGGCGGCGGCGGCTGCTGCTGCTGCTGGGAGCGCGTCATCTTGGGGGTTGTCACCGACGGCTTCGGGTGGAGCGACGGCGGGCTTTTGGGCGGATGGGTCCTCGGGGGTTGGGTATTCGGGCAGAAAGACGTGGACGGAGTCGTCTGCTGCTACGGCGAGCTCGGCGTCGCAGGAGAAGGCGATGGCGTGGGTTGCGAGAGGGCGAGACTTGAGGGTGAGAGTCTTGAGAGGGGGGATCTGGTGTGAGGGGCCTGTTAGCGGCAAGTTTTTGAAGTAGGTTCCGTCGAGGATGGCGAGGTCATCCATGGCTAGGATGCAGAGGCATTCAAATGTGGGTATGATGATGGTGTGTCGTTTGGCAATAAGTAGAATCGACAATGAGGGCGTCTCTCACTGAGAGTAGGCTGATGAGCGCATACATCCGATGACCATGAGTTGAGATGGAAGGCGCCAGAGGATGGTAGCCGCTATTCCTGCAGAAACAAGTTGAGAAGGGACTAAGATCTTGAGAGATTTACTGAATCTCTCCGCGAAATAGGTATCTCGTGGTGAAAGCATATGCTTGACCCTCTCATTGCCTCTCAGACCAACAAACGGGCGGTCTTTACGTACTTGTTAAGAAAGAAGGAGCGGCCAATTGCAACCATGACTCTCTACGGAAGAAATATACTTAGACAAACCTTATTTTTATCCATTTTCGAATGAGATCTGATATCTGCGGCTATCCATGAAGCCAGGTGTGTTATGGTGGAGCGGTCGTTCTTGAAGGCATTTCGTCAAATATTGGGGCAAAAGGTTTTGTTTGAGAGAAGCATCAATCTCGGTGAGGAGCTCGGTGAATATAGCAGCCCGGCGGGGATTAGCATGCGCCGGCACTACTTCGGAAATATCCGCCGAAACCCCAAGCCCCTCACCAAGCTCTGCTCTGAATACTGCATGAGCCAAAGTTGGCCCACCCCTCCCATCACCACAGCACCTCACAAGGTGTTCAATGGTTTCGTGGTGTAGTTGGTTATCACGTCAGTCTAACACACTGAAGGTCTCCGGTTCAAGTCCGGGCGAAGTCAATCTTTTGCCATTTCTGCCTATAAATGTGGCAGATTCTCCTTTTTACCATTTTGCTTTTGTGCGACAGTCGTTCGCTCTGTTGCCGGGCCATGAGCATCAGTTTTCTTGAATTGGCATCCATGCATCTTCTGTATTAAATGTGTGGTATCAGCTGTCTATGACTCCAACGACCCGGCCAACAACACGATCCCATTCCTCGTCCCACCTCAAACTACCCTCCCTCACAGCACCCGCCTTCAGGGTCCTAAGTTCGTCCTTGCCGCCCTCACTCAGCAATCGGATGAGGACCTCGGCCAACTCAGTCGCAGTCTCGAAGCCACACCCGTTCTCGCCCTCCTTGATCAGCTCGCTGAAGCTCTCATAGGCCGAGTACGCCGCAACGGGCAGGCCGGAGCCGAACATGTCCACGACCTTCATCGGCAGGTCGACGCCAGAGCTGGACATGTGCAGACACACACCGAGGTCGGCGCAGGCGAGGAGGGTGGCGTACTCGCGCGTCGAGAGCCAGGCGGTGAGGATCGTGATGCCGGGCAGCTTGCCTTCGATGCGAAGCTTCTTGATCTTCTCCTCGTACTCGGCCTTCTGGGGGCCCTTGCCGGTGATGATGGCCAGGATCGGGGGCCTGCCGACACCGCTTGAGCTGACGGCCTCTTCGGGGTGTGCGTAGGCTACCAAGGCGTCCAGCAGTAGGCCAAAGTCCTCGTCGGGCGTCCACGAGGTGCTGCTGACGATGAGACGGGTGGTGCCGTCACAGATGCTGTCGGCGACGTTCTTGGTCTCCTTGATGCTGGTGAGGAAAGCCTTGCGGGCCTCGGCTGCCTTGATGGGCTGGAACACCTGGGCGGGACGGTCGTGCAGGACGAAGATGGGCTTCTTGTTGTCGTAGGGCTTCTCGCGGAGCTGACGGGCCATGGCGTGGGTGACGGTGAGGTTGGCGGTGGGAATGAGTCTGCCAAAAAAGATTTCGTACTTCTTGTACAACCATACCAGGGGGTTCTTCTTGCTGCGGCCGGTGGCCATGATGGACCAGCCGTAGTTGTGCCAGTCGATGAGCAGGTGACTTCCTCTGAGCAGTGAAACAAGGAGAGCCAGGTGCAGCGTGGGGATGGAAGGGGGATTCTGGACCGTGTTAGATCGCAACTTATAAGTTGGCGGCTCACATACCTGAATGATGATCCATCTTGCGGGGGGTGCGGTGTAAGCCAGCACTTGGAAGATGGACCACATTTGCCAGACGACCTTGGCTGGCTTGTTGATCAAGAATGGCAGCGTGTTCCACTTGAAGACTGCAGGCAAAGGCGGAAGAGGGTACAAGGCGACTCTCTCATTTCCAACGAGATCTGGTAGCCGAGCTGTCTCTTTATAACCGACAAGATCGACTCTCCCTCCATGCTTCATGACACTGAGTGCGTGGTACTGCATGCGCGGGCTCCGACCTATGTCGCCCAGCACCAGGATCTGGATGTGGTCATCCTTGGGATTCTCAGCTGCATGGTAGCGAGTCGGCAGAAGCCTTGAGAGGGAGTTGATGCCAAAGGCCGCGATCAGTGTGGTGAAGACGCCTGCGACGATGGACACCACCAGCGCCAGGGCCGACATTGTGGCTAATGGTTGCACTGAGAGGACAGTTGCGTTGGGCGGGAGCGGTGACGATGCGAGCCTGGTGGAGTTTCAGATTGTCGTCGGGTCTTGGCTCTCAGATGTCGCGGCGGTGGTGACGCTTAT
This sequence comes from Colletotrichum sp. COLG25, assembly GCA_009801095.1. Lineage (NCBI taxonomy): Eukaryota > Fungi > Ascomycota > Sordariomycetes > Glomerellales > Glomerellaceae > Colletotrichum > Colletotrichum sp. COLG25. The sequence continues at coordinate 6,706,441 of VNWT01000012.1, read as the reverse complement.
GCAAGCTGTCCTGTCTTGTGCTGTCGCGGTGCTGTCATCCGAAGTTGCAAGATCGCCTTAGCCCGGGCGCATGGGTGGGTGGGAGGTGGCCCGGGTAGTGGGACACGGGCGGCAGCTTTTTGTACGCTGCACCGGAGGAGCAATATCTCGTTCTTGGCGCTGGAGATTAGCAATGGCCTGTTACGAAGGGATATTGGAAGGCGCAAAAGTGCTGTCGTCTTGGCCGGGCCCCTCTTCCAAGACGCTCCAGAGTCGTTCTGCTCGCGCCTTCCAACTTGGGTTGGGTGTCGTCTGCTGTTGCAACTGTGGCGCCAATCAGGGGATGCCGTCGGCGATAACAACGGGAAGGTGGCGGGTCACGTGTGAGGGACAATGAGCAAGGTACGTACCCACAAGCTTGCAGCGGTCGACCTGCAGACGCCGTATCGGTATCGCTGGGTCCACGTCCTGTTCACAGTTGCGTGGTTGCTTCAATTCAATTCGCATCGCCCATCAAGGCGGAACTGAGGCTGAGATGTTCTGTCGTCACCCAATTAAGGGGAAACCAGCTGTTGCACATGCCAGACAGAACACAGACCAGCCGCATCGACCACGCTGGTTATTAATGGGCGCATCTCCATCTGAGATTCTCAGACAAGCATGGCATGCCCAGACACCCAGAGACATGTCGCAATTGGGGCTGGGAATCAATTGGCCAGCTCTCTAGCCTCTGGGTACTGAGTGACAGAGGACCTTCCCAAATCATAGCGCCCGTGGTCATAAAAAAGACCGCAGGCACATCAGCGATTATCGGCCTAGGATCGGGGTCGCATTGTCTGCATGGGCAACTTTATGCAGCCAACTCCCAGCCCGACGCCCCCCTCTTGACCGCCAACACAGCGAATCAACAACAACGCGACCACGAACGTGCCGCTTCCCAGCTGCTAGCCTCCTCCCCACACGGAGCAATCTGCAGGGGCTGACCGCCGGATTCCTCATTGGGACAGGGACAGAGGGGGGAGGAGAGAGACAGACTGAGAGGCATTCGTCTGAAAGGAGGCACCGCCCGGCGTCCCGTGGTCGGGTTCAGCCAAAAACCAAAAAAATAACAACGCTCCGAGTCCCGGGTGTGCCACATCCCACCTTAAACTTTTGGACTGCTTGTTTTGGTTTGAACGGTGTTCTTTTTTTTCTATCTACCTAAAGCTTCCCAGCCTACCTTCTTGCGTCCATCGTCGACTCCGTCTTCCACAAAGAAACCGTCGACGAGAATCCCCTCCATCTTGGCTGCTTCCAGCATCGGCTCGTCTGTGCGACTCGCGCCGCCGGCACGCCCATCGTCGATCAAAGCCTCCCACCACCCAGCGCAACGTCATTGACGGGGCGACTCCATTCCGCTCCTTTAGCCTGTGCAGGACTGCAGCTGTGCAAGTCCCCTGAACTGCCGCTGGGATAAGGCGAATCCAGCGCTAGATACGGGCACACGACTCCCGTCTGTCATTCTGCCGCTGCTGCTATTCGTGCCTACCTCTGGCTATTATTCCCTAGCACTCCCGTCGTCTCCGTCTCCGTCTCCTCTCCTCCCAGCTCCACGGCCACGGCTGCCGAACGTCCCACGACACTGCAATTGCTACACCCCATCGACACTTCGTCCCTCGCCCACGAGACACAGACACGAAAGCAGAGGCTAAATTCCCCGACCCATGACTTGGGTTGATTTGCGATAGGGGGTTACTGTAAAGGGTCCCGAATCGACGGGTCCTTGGTGGAGAGCGCGACAGCAACGAGCCAAAGAAAACGACATCAATTTCTCGCCTAGATCCCCGCCGATACCGACCACCGACACCGACCCCAGACCGACCCCGACGAGATTGCAACCCTTTCTCCGCGGTCAACATGGCCTCGTCCTACGCCTTGCCATCCTCCGCCCTACCGCATGCCCACCATCACCACATGCATTCTCACTCCCACTCGCCGCCGTCCCTCAATGCGCTGAAGTCAACAATGTCCAACGGTGGGCTGCATACCCACAGCCAGAGCCAAGACTCGACCGGCCACGTACACGACCACGACCATCAACACACTCACAATGGCCACGCCCACAGCCATGGCCACAGCCATTCCCACACCAGAGGAAACTCGAGCCAGTCGTCTCTGCGGGAAAAGGCGGTGCCGCGATCGCTCGCTGCCATGGACGGATGGAAGACGGACATTACCCCTAGCGGTCGACAACTCCTGACGCCCACAAGCGGCTCCTTCTCGGAGAACTTCCAGCCCCTCGACGGCACGGTGATACACGAACACCACCACGAACATGATCACGATCACGACCATGGCCATTCGCATGGTCATTGCCACGGTCATTCTCACAGCCACGGCCACGACCACTCCCACGGCCATGCCCACGGCCATGCCCACGATCACTCGAAGCCGTCTTTGTTTACCAAAATCATCCTCAAATACACGCCTGCCTTGCCATTTTTGCACACAATTGTTGTAGAGAAGGACTCGCGGCGGATCTTTTACTTTATGACGTAGGTGAATATGTCTTGTTTTGAGGGGTTCAATGACTGACGCGGGTTGTTCCAGGCTCAATTTCTGCTTCATGGCCGTCCAGGCCTTCTATGGCTACGTTACCGACTCCCTCGGCCTGCTGAGCGACACGATCCACATGTTTTTCGACTGTTTCGCCCTCTTCGTCGGTCTCTGCGCCGCCGTGACGAGCAAGTGGCCCCAGAGCCAGCGATTTCCTTTTGGCCTAGGAAAGATTGAGACGCTGAGCGGCTTCGCCAACGGCATTTTGCTGATGTAGGTGGACTTACAATCATGGGCAGGCCACGTCTAACAATATCCAGGTTATTGAGTGTTGAGATTATTGTGGAGGCGTTTGAGCGGATATGGGAAGGTCAACAACTCCATCGTCTCAAGGAGCTGCTCATTGTCAGCTTCCTCGGCGGCGTAATCAACCTGCTGGGCCTCTGGGGTTTTGGCCACCACCATCACGGCCACGACCACGGCCACGGTCATTCGCACTCCCACGGCGAGCACGATCACGGACACGATCATTCCCACGGCAAGAAGCACAGCCACGCGCACTCCCATCATAACGACAACATGGAGGGTATTTTTCTGCATGTTCTGGCCGATACGATGGGCAGCGCCTCGGTGGTGCTCTCGACCATTCTTACCTACTACACGGGCTGGACCTTCTGGGACCCCTTGGCATCATGCGCCATTGCGATTCTGATTTTCCTGGCGGCAATTCCGCTGATCAAGTCGTCGGCGCGCAACCTGATGCTGAACATCCCCGATGACGTCGAGTACAACCTGCGCAACACGCTGGCGGGCATCCTCCAGCAGAAGGGGGTGGTCAACTACTCTGTGCCCAAGTTTTGGATGGACGACCGCAGCACCGAAGACTCGGGCGACAGGCTGCAAGGTATTGTGCACGTGGTGGCTGGACGCGGCGCCGGCCTCGACGAGGTGCGCGACCGAGTGCGCGAATATCTCCTCCGAAACTCCATGGATATTGTCGTTCAGGTCGAGAGAGAAGGAGATGCCAGTTGTTGGTGCGGCGTGGGTCGGTCAACAGGAATTGCGACAACACCGCTGAAAAGGGCGTTTTAGGAGAACGTACCACCGATGACACCGGTGCCGACGATTGTCGAGACGTTAGTGGAGCAGGACGGCCGCACGAAGCGGGACTAGAGGCCTTCGTTCACGTATACTTCATTTCTATGACTAGACCACGAGACGGTGAAGACGAGGGGACATACAGATGTGTGGTGATAGAGGAGTTGGAGACGTGGTACCCTATTTTTCTTGGGGATTAGAACCAGCACAGTTTGGTTCGGCTTGTTTTGGTTTTCCTTTTCTTTGTTCGAGTACAGCTGTTCATGTCGGAGTCTGGGGGGGAAACGTTATACACAGGGACCTCGTATCACGGAAAGGCATTGCGACGGCATTCAAAGACTTTGTATGAGTAGACGCACATATTTTGCGCGGCAATGGAAGACTAGATACCCTTTCAAGCGGGTCGCAGATGGTTTCGTGATGTGACTAGGGCGAGGGGACGTGGATGTTCCGTCGACCCGAAAGGTGTGACGTGAATTGATGACCAAATCCATCCTCCATCCCGCGCCGCGAGGTCTGGGCTGTTCCGCCATAGGATCTCCGTCCGCCCGGAGAGGGTGCGCAAAATCTTGGCCAATGTGAGGCGAGATGAGGGAGTGCGGGCCAGCTGTCACTTGACGTGCAGGTGGACTGGGGTGCAGAGGATGAGATTGGAGAGATTTGGGGGGGATGGATGCAGTGAGATGTTTGTTGTGGTGACGGATCCTCTATTGTGCCGGATCTCGCGTGGTTGAAGAACTGCAGGTTTGCAGCAGCTCGACTGGTGCCGTTTCTCCGGGGTAATGGTTGTGACGGCGTTGATTGCTCTGGGCAAGATGTTGTGCAGTTCCAACCTAGGACGCAAACATTTCATCTCTCAAGATAGATCGTTCACTTTGAATGTCAAGTCTGCGGAGGACAGTCCGTTAATTTTAGAGTTGAAACTGGATTGTCTTGTAGTGGAACACACAGTGTCTGGCAATTCCCCGTCATCAAAAGACGCGATTTCACATGCCGGCGCTGCAAAGGGAGCATCGGGGAATTGAGTTCATCTCATGCTTCTGCCCGCCCCCCACTCCATAAGGGTCACACGATGTTTGTGAATGACGCCGGGTGCCGCCTAAAGAACCTTGAACTCCCAGCCAAAACGTGGGATTTATACCTGGATGTACATGATAGGTTCAGGAACGGCGCCGTTTGGCCCTTTCGTCCAGAAGCATGCGCCTCATGGCGACATCCATGTGCGACCTAAGGTGGAGGTGGATACGGAGGGGATACTGGATATGCTGTGTCGTGGTGCAACCCCAAAGTTTAGCGCACAACCGTGAACCCCGCGGCGGGCCCGCTGCTGCTGCCGTCGCACTGCGCTCCCCCAGAACCCCGGATGAAGGTGGAGGGGGGCACTGGAGAGGCGACAATGAGCCGAACGACCGAGGCCCGGGCGGGCACTTCCATCACTGTAGAGGGTTTCATTCTTCCCGCTGCCGCCGCCGCCAAATGCTAGGATGAGCTTTTTGGAGAAGTTGGGGAGGCACAGAAAAAATGAAGAAGATGACGCTCTGTCCTTTTTATGTACTCTTAGTCAGGCACAGGTCGCCATTGCGCTTCATCAACAAATCTTTTTTGCAGTTGCAACTTGGTCAAGAGAATTACCATTTCCGCAAACAGACTCGCATCACGAGGACTCTTTCTCTCCCAGTGGACCACTACCTACGAGCACCGCGCGAAGTGGGCCGTCCTTTGTAGTTGCCTCGGCTTAGTGACGTAGCGGCATAGCTTCCCCCTCTACCTCCGCCATCGCAGCATCTCGAGCACATCCGGGGTTGCAACATCGACACATACACCAAAAAACAAAAAGCTCTCCACGGAGTACCGGCCGCGGCGCACATTTGCACGAACAACAAGAACACTAGCGCTACTACCGCATACACTATTCAGCGCCAGGAACGGACCGCCCGAGCTTCCTCTCAATTGCGCCAAAACCACCGCTAGCAGAAACAAGGGCAGCTCGCATCGCGAAACACGTGAAAGCCCTCCGGACTTCCTTCCTCTCCTCCCAAACAACACCACTCCTCCACCACCACCACCACCTTCTTTTCCCTTCTCACGACAACCTCACTCTCACCCTAACCCTCATCCACCTCCTCACAACCCAGAACCCCCCGGCACAATGGCCCCCTCCACGCCTGAAGACGCCGCGGCCGCCGCCTCCGCCCTCAACTCCAAGCTCCAGTCCCTCCCCGTGCCGACCCCCCACATCCCCGAGTCCAAAGACGAGCTCAAGGCCGACGCCGCCGCCGCAACATCCGGCCTCGCCGCCCAGCTGCGCTCCCTCGCCGCCGGCGGCTTCGGCGGCGTCTGCGCTGTCGTCGTCGGCCACCCTTTCGACCTCGTCAAGGTCCGCCTCCAGACCGCCGACCGCGGCGTCTACTCGGGCGCCATCGACGTCGTCAAGAAAAGCATCGCCCGCGACGGCCTGCGCAGGGGGCTGTACGCCGGCGTCAGCGCGCCTTTGGTCGGTGTCACGCCCATGTGTAAGTCCCCCCATCCCCTCTCGCCCTCTTACCACCCCCTCTAACCTCAACAAGTCGCCGTCTCCTTCTGGGGCTACGACCTAGGCAAAACCCTCGTCCGCACCTCCCCCGACGCGCCCCTCTCCATCGCCCAGGTCTCCGCCGCAGGCTTCTTCTCCGCCATCCCCATGACCGCCATCACCGCCCCCTTCGAGCGCGTCAAGGTCATCCTGCAGGTCCAGTCCCAGCGCCTCCAGCCCGGCGAGAAGCCAAAGTACAACGGCGGCCTCGACGTCGTCCGCTCCCTCTACCGCGAGGGCGGCCTGCGCTCCGTCTTCCGCGGCTCCGCCGCCACCCTCGCCCGCGACGGCCCCGGCTCCGCGGCGTACTTCGCCGCCTACGAGTACATCAAGCGCCGGCTCACCCCCAAGGACCCCGTCTCCGGCAAACCCTCGGGCGAGCTCAGTCTGTTGGCCATCACGGCGGCTGGCGCGGCGGCTGGTGTGGCGATGTGGATCCCCGTGTTCCCGGTTGATACCGTCAAGTCGCGCCTGCAGACTGCCGAGGGGAATGTCACGCTCGGCGGCGTGGTGAGGGAGGTGTACGGACGCGGCGGTGTGAAGGCCTTCTTCCCTGGTTTCGGTCCCGCGCTCGCGAGAGCCGTGCCGGCGAACGCGGCTACGTTTTTGGGCGTTGAGTTGGCGCACCAGGCTATGAACAAGGCTTTTGGACACTAGATGACGGTTTCCTTTAAACTTTTGGTTACGGTTGTGGAAGGCGTTTACAGGAGAACGGCAGGCAGGCACTCGTCACGAATCTGTTTCATGTAGTGTGTAGTTCCCCTTAAATCATCATGATAGACAACAAGGCTGGAGTCGAAAGATTGTATGTATGCACGTGTTTTGCAAGAATACTTAGTATCGTGCTCTTAGAAGCGATGTTTTTTGGTATTTTGTGCATCTATCTTGCTCCCTCCATGCTTTTAGAATGCAGAATGAATCGGATAAAAAGAGAAACCCAGCCTTCCCCGTCGCTAATGGTTTTCTTTCAGTTTTGAGTGGTAATTACAAAAAGTACGTTTTTGGGGGTTGCTTGATAACTGCCTGACTGCCTGCCCTCCCTTTTTTTCGTCTGATTTCCCAAATAATAACGCCATGCAGAATGATTCAAGTTGAGATGTGTTGTGTTGTATCCTTCGCCGCCCAAAATCTTTGTGTCTGTCATCGTATCTGTGTACGGGCGTTTCCGCTGTAGACCATGCCCATGCCGTGCTGTACTTGCTATGCGTCTTTCGCTCGCTCAGTCTGCCGATCATTCTATCCTGTTCGCTTCCATAATGCGTCATGCTCTGATTGCGGTAGTCACTAAGCGCGCTCGTTGACGGTCCACCGCCGTTTGGACGTCGTCATGTCGCGCATGATCTCCGTCTCGCCCAGCGGCCGCGGCGCGCCCCAGAGGCCGCCGCCGGTGGCGAAGCTCAGCGGTGGCACCTTGTTCTCCTCCTCTGCGCCGTCGCTCGAGGTTGGGCGGGAGATCTCCTGGAACCGCAGAGGCACCTTGGTAGGACCGCCAAACTGCGGCTCTTTGCGCTCGGGCGTCGGGGGCTTAACGATCTCGGGGCCCTGCTTGGAGAGGGCTGCGAGCTTCTTGCGGTGGTCAAAGTCGGGGAAGATGTCGTCGTCCTCTTCCTCTTCGTCTGCGTCCTTCTTGGGCGTGATTGGCGACCATAGGCCGGCAGACAGTGTAGGCGAAGCATTCGTGTTGTTATTGCTGTTGTTGTTGTTGTAGTTTGTGGTGGTGTTGGTAAAACTCGTGACGCCGCTTCCCACGGTGATACCCGTTGTGTTCAGCGCAGGTGTCCGAGGGAGGGAGTAGGTGTTGTTGTGCGATGTGCGGCGCATGCTGCCGAGGTTGGCGTTTGCCGATGTGCTGCGGCTGCCCGGGAAGACGAACGACTCCGGGTTAAAGGTGATGGGCGCGGGCGTGTACGCCCCGTTTCCCGTCGCGATACGGCCACGGGCGCCTGATTGACCATTCTGAGAATGGCTTGAGTTTGACGCCGTAGAAGGGGCTCTGGAGAGGTTGTGTGTAGAGGATGAGCTCGGCCTCAGATGGTCGGTGTTTGCGAACAGCTTAAGATCGTAGTATTGGTGAACTGGGATGACTCCCGCCTGAGACATTGGGTCGGCAACTTCCGACATGGGCGTGTCTAGGGCAGAGGGCTCGGCCTCGCGGTTCGGCTTGCGGACAGCCATGGTCAAAGACGCCATACCTACGTCCATGAGGACCGGCTGATGGGTAATGGCACCAATCAGAGCGTTGCAGCCGGCACCGTGGGAAACGAGGATGACAACCGACTCGACGTCTTCATCATCGTCGTCGTCAATGGCGCATTCGGTATCGCCATTGTGAGACGTCCGCACCGTCTTGGTGACCATCTCGCTCGGACGCTCGGCCGTGGTGTACCAGTCCACGAGCTTCTGCACGCCGCGTCTGAACCGTTGGTGCATGGCCGTCCACTCCTCTCCGTACTTGCCGCCGTCGCCCCAGTCAAACGGCTCCCTCATCGAGTCCCACTGATAGTCCACGTGCAAACAGGCGTCCCTCGCATGCGCCACGTAGCCGTCGGGGATCTTCACGTTCGACGAGACGGCGTAGTTCGGGGTCGGAGCGACGTATCCGTCCTTTGGGTTTCCCGGCTCGGGGACCGTGAAGCGGACACGCTGGCTGGAGGAGCTCGCTGCGCTGTCCGCCCGACTTCTAGGCCGGCCGCTATCTAGACCAAAGATGGACGGCGCGTTCGAGTCGGTAGAACCGGATCGCTCGGGGGTTGCTCTGAACTTGGGGCTGTTCCACAGCTGGCTCTGGGCCTGGCCGACCGAGCTGGCGTGGTGGTGGGAGTGCTCCACGATCTGGTCGTGGGCGCTGATGTTCTCCCGCCTGAGCAGATCTGCCTTCGCTCCTGCCAGCATCATCGCGGAGCCTGGGGGAGGCGTGATCATCTCAAAGTATTCGGGGGAAAGCCACTCGCCCAGGAAGGCGTCGAGACGTAGTGTGGACCGCTTGATCTTCTTCTTGGGAGGCTCGGGCTTGTTCTCGCTCGCATCGGTGGAGAGGGGATCAACCTCCTCGGTTACAGAAGCCGGAAGGACGAAGGGAGAGGCGGAAGGATTCGTGCTGGGCGAAGGCATCGGGTATGAAGGCGTGTTCAGGGGAGGAGCCTGGGCCAGGCCGGCGCTAATAGCCACGGAGGTTTGTACGCATCGTAGGAACGGGGAGCTGTGGAGGACGACCTTGAACTTGCGTCGCTTCTTCGAGTCTGTCGAGCTGTCACGACCGTTCGGGGTCCTGTTCGAATCAGCCTCGGCCTGGCGCAGGATGCTGGCAATGCGGACGCCGAGAGCCTTGGACTGCTGCCAGCCGCCATAGGTCAGGGGAGGGTCGTAGGGAGTCGGGGATGTTAGGTGCCATCTCTTGTCAGCGCCGTCGAGACGTGCGCCGTGCCTGCAGAAGCGTCAGCATCCGAAGAGAGATAGGCCAGGAACGAGGTCTACCAACCTGACAACGAAGATGTACGCCGGCGGGCGCCCCATATTGCTGGCGACGCGGGTGCGGATGGGAATGTCCACTCAAGCGGCGTTCGGGAGCAGGCTTGGATCTAGGTGACAGCAAGAGGCGTGCGTGACACCTTTAGTGAGAAGGGAAAACAGACGGAGGATCAAATAATGGCAGCTGGGACTGCGGCTAGAGATACGTCGCACCAGTTAGGACCTCCAGGGGATCGGATGGCTTGCACGGGCGGAATAAGCTTCGGTCGGCGGCGGAAGCACGAAGCGCGAAGTAGCGAGGACGGACTATAAGTTGGGGATGCGGCGTCTGCGTTGGCGCAAAACGGCGAGCTGTTGTAGTCGATACTATCGAAATTTCGTCGGACTTTGTTGAAGGAGAAGACAATGTCGGGTTTGAGTGAGACGCAGAAAAAAGAGGCAACAACGGCGGTGGCAGACTTTGTCAAGAGGATTTCATAATCGACGAGTTTTGCGTCGGTCATCCGGTGTTTGCAGCCCCTCTCTCCGACCAGCTGGCACCGACTTCGCAAGCGCTAAAAGCGAGGACGGGAGTGTATCCGTAGGTAGGTATGGAGACCCGTTGGACCCAGAACAGAATGGAACGGGCAGGGCAGTTGGCAGAGTCAGGGTCGGTCAGCCGTCGGTGGAGGGATGGTGTCGTGGAGAATATTTCGGTAGCGCGCGGGTTTCCTCAGTTCTGCAGATTGCAGAGACTAGCATAGCTTGCAGCGCGGGCTGGGCAGCTGGGAGTTATTATTGCGATCGGATACCAAGGGCCCAGGGCGCAAGCAGGGTCTGACAGGGCCAGGCGCAGTGCGGCAGGCAGGCACAGGCAAGCAAACGAGGCGAGCAGGGTTATTGTTTTGTTGCCGTTTGGTCCGTACGGGTATGGACGTGTATGTACGGATATAGATATGATGAGGGAAAGCCTCCAGAAGGGTTCTTTGTGCAGTTCCTCTCTATGCTGCTGGCAGCTGCTGGGATGCTTGGGACTGCTGCCGTCGAGGCGCAAGGGTCTTGGGTGCGAGGTGCAGCGCAGCGCGGGGCGGGGCAGTTTTTCTTTGTTTGCTTCCTCGTCCTCGTCAAGGTATGATGATGCAAGGACCGGGGATGCCAGACGGCACAGGTTTGGTTTGGTTTGGTTCGGTTCTGTTTGGCTTGGTGTGTGGTCCGGTCTGCACGAGACGAGTCGACGCTCCACCACCACCGGGGCATAAGCCAGAGTCAAGGGTCGCACTCGATGGTCCAATGGTGGTGTGGTGTCGCCCAAGCTGGCATCGATTCGACAAGTGACAGGCTAGGAGCTCACTGACAATTTGCGAAGGGGGGGCGAGGATCAATTGCCTCCGGTGTTGCTATTGCTGGAGCTTCCGTAGCTCTGGCTGCGGCCTGCGTCTCTATTCGCAGGAGGAAGCGCAATGGCGAGACAGGCACACGCAGGGTAAGGTAGCAAGGTCTTGCTTGGTGCTGCTACACTGGTACACCAGGCGCGTCAGCCGTTGGAGTGTTTGAGTCTTGGATGGCAGATGGCATTCGTCGGCACGTCGGTCCTGCTCGGGCGGGTTGCAGCGGGCTTTCTCTCTTTCCATTGTCTCTGGGGCAAGTTGTCACTTTTCCCCTCCCCTCTTCGCCAAAGTGGAGACTGGCAGAGACACTGCAGAGAGCTCATTTCGCATTCTGTGCATGTGATTGTCCCCCCTCAATGCTAGCGCCAAACGTCATTACGGCACGTGGGGAGGCAGGAAAAAAATCGACGCGACACTGACCAGAAATGCGAGGTGCAGAACCTGTGTGCGGTTAAGCTTAAGTAATCACACTTTGGCGGGCCGGCAACCTAACAATATCCGCTAAAGCTTCGGACTGATTCCAGGGCATCCAGCAATTCCTGCTGTCGTCTCACGGCATAAAACTCAGTTCAGTGCCACACCAAAATCAGCCCGATGGTATGGAAACTTTCCCATCGCCCCATCAACAACGTTTTTACTGCTCAGCGGGGTTCGTTCGGTTTTCATTGCAAGCCGCATTGGCAGCGGTATCCTGATGTTTGCTGCGATGACCTGCATCCGGCAACTACAGACCATCAGGTCGCCCAGCATCACACGATCCTGACGCAGACCGTGAACGTGATCATCACCAGCTTGACGCCCTGCTGGACGGATATGCGACGGCGGCTCGAGATCTCGGACTTGACTTCTCCGAGTCTGCTCCTCCAGACCCATCAGGTCTTTCCAATTCCAGCGGCCCAGGCCCAGCTTGTGTCCCAGGACCCCTCCACCCCTCTTTACCCGTCGGCCGCCGTCCCCACGTCCTCCACCCCAGATTCTCCTCCTCGCCTACTGTCCTGCATATTTAGCTGCACTCATTACGCTGAGGATCTCAATCGCAGTTGGAACTTTGGTTTTAAGACTCATTCAAGTGGCCGGTAAACAGTCAATTGAGCGGTCAATTCCTTGGAATTGAACAAAACATCCCAAGTGACTCTGGCCGATGACTCTCACCACCGAGACAGGTTAAGGGACCCTGGAATGCAATCGCAAACAATTGGCCCGTGCTGCAACTTCCCCTCCATCTTGAGGCTCGAAGCTCGCACTTAAAAGCCCCTCCTCAATCCGTGCCAGTGTCAGCATGATCAATCACTCCGCATCTTACCTATTTAAACCCCATCTGTTCCCCTTCTCCGTCATCATTTATTTCCCTTCTCTCGTCATAGTCAAGCCGCAAAAGGGCGTTACTTGACTTTTACGGGGATACTCGCAAGAGCATCAGGCACACACAGGGAAAGACAGACACTCAGATAGTCTAAAACCAAACCAAATCAATCCAAACAAACAAACAATCATAATGCCGGAACGCCCAGCAGACCAGCAGGTCGCCGTCGCCCCGGCGGACGTCAAGGCCCGTCTGAAGGAGTCCTACGACGCCATCGCTCCGGCCTACAACAGCTGGACCGACCAGCAGTCCTCCCTCCGCCTCGAGTACCTCGAGAAGCTCATGGAGAAGCTGCTCGCCGCGAAGCCCCTCGCCGGCCAGATGTCGCTCGTGCTGGAGCTCGGCTGCGGCTGCGGCCAGCCCGTCACTGACCGGCTGCTCACGACGCCCGACGTCTTCGTCACGGCCAACGACATCTCCAGCGTCCAGATCGAGATCGCAAAGGAGAACCTCGCCAAGCACGGCCGCGACCGCGTCACCTTCGTCGAGGGCGACATGATGGCGCTCGAGTTCTCCGAGAACTCGTTCGACGCCATCGTCGGCATGTACAGTGTCATCCACCTGCCCCGCGAGGAGCAGAGCGAGATGATTCGCCGGCTCGCCAGATGGCTCAAGCCCGGCGGCTTCCTACTCGTCAACTTTGCGTCCGAGAACATGCCCGGGGTCGTCATGGAGAAGTGGCTGCACGAGAAGGGATGGATGTACTGGAGCGGCTGGGGTACCGAGGCGACGCTCGAGAAGCTCAAGGAAACTGGGCTGGAAATCCTCATCAAGGATGTCATTGACGACGAGGTTGACGCCGAATTTCTCTGGGTTCTGGCCAAGAAGTGAGCTACCAGTCACAGGTTGGCTGATTTCTTCCGCTCAAGAGCAGCAACTCTGCGGCAACTTCGGGGGTTGCTGTCTGATGATGATGGATATTCCAAGCACCCAGCTGTCTGGTACATGCCGACAGGGGTCGATTTCGACTCAATCGTGGTATCTGCAGGTACCTCCAACTCAACATGTTTCTCATAGTTCTTAGCAGTGTCGGATTTCAACAATTCAAAAGTGTATCTTTTATGCCAGTTGAACGATTCAGAATACCACTTGTTCGTTGAAACGATCGGGATTTCCGATTGTACGCATCACCAAACCTATCGGCTGGATGCGAATACGTAGGTACTCGAGGTAAGGTACCTAACACCGATCTTGTTCAGTGGAGCACGCCAACCGACCCGCGATTTACAACGCTCCCTGGGGCCCTGGGACCGTGCTTCCACCCGCAACCAATGGGCTGACTAAGGCCGGGTACCTGGCGGTAGTGTTTGTCAGGATGTAGCTCCGCGGCACTCCCCCTTACCAACCTGTTGCCTCCATCAATAACTTCAATCCGACACGGCCCCTCATCTCCCTTGAACCCCCGAGTTCAATCCGTTCATTCCCCCTCAACACCTACGGAAAATCTGTGCCGACATGAAGCTCTCACGCCTCCTGCAATTGCCAGTCCTGCTGGCGGCCTCGACGCTCGCCCCGGCCGTCCTCGCCGAGCACACCAGCAACTGGGCCGTCCTCGTCTGCACCTCGCGCTTCTGGTTCAACTACCGCCACCTCGCCAACGTCCTCTCCATCTACCGTACAGTCAAGCGCCTCGGCATCCCCGATTCGCAGATCATCCTCATGCTGCCCGACGACATGGCCTGCAACCCGCGCAACGCCTTCCCCGGCACCGTCTACAGTAACTCGGACCGCGCCGTCGACCTGTACGGCGACAACATCGAGGTCGACTATCGCGGCTACGAGGTTACCGTCGAGAACTTCATCCGCCTGCTGACCGACCGCGTCGGTGACGAGATGCCGCGCAGCAAGCGTCTGCTGACGGACGACCGGAGCAACATCCTGGTGTACATGACGGGCCACGGCGGGAACGAGTTTTTGAAGTTCCAGGACGCCGAGGAGATTGGCGCGTTCGACTTGGCGGATGCGTTCGAGCAGATGTGGGAGAAGAAGAGGTAGGAACCTGAGCACCCTGGAAGAAGGTGCCACGAATGCTGACTGTTTAGATACCACGAGATCCTCTTCATGATCGACACATGCCAGGCCAACACAATGTACAGCAAGCTCTACTCCCCCAACATCATCGCCACCGGATCCTCTGAGCTCGATCAGTCCTCCTACTCCCACCACGCCGACAACGACGTCGGCGTCGCCGTCATCGACCGCTATACCTACTACAACCTCGAGTTCCTCGAGTCGCAGGTCCAGGACCTCAGCTCCAAGAAGACGGTCGGCGAGCTCTTCGACAGCTACACCTACGAGAAGATTCACTCCAACGCCGGCGTGCGCTACGACCTCTTCCCCGGAGGCGCCGACGCCGCGCGCAGCCGCCGCATTACCGACTTCTTCGGCAACGTGCAGAACGTCGAGGTCGACGGCGCGAAGAACATGGTGCTGGACGAGGAGCTGCTGGAGCTCAGCCAGAAGATCGCTGCGCTGAAGAAGAGGGCCGAGGAGGCGGACGCCGCGGCGAGGAACGCGACGCTGGCGGAGAAGGCCGCGCGAGGCGAGGAGCAGAAGGCGAAGGCGCAGGCGAAGAGGGTGCAGATGGCGAAGCCGCTGACGAATGACAACTGGTGGGAGAAGAAGCTGGTCGGTGCTACGGCGTTGCTTGGATGCGCGCTGCTCTGGGCTCTCGGGTCGTTCCTGGAGGCACCGAAGAAGTCAGATGATGAGGCCAAGAAGACGAGCGGTCAGAACGGCCATGCCGCGGTCAAGGCGTAGTTCTCCGTTTTGTTCTTTCTTGTATTCTATATTTGACTCGGCTCGATGAGTGCATCCATAGCAAGGCGTTGACGGAATTGGGCAGGGAACAGCATTGATCTGGGATATACATATTTTTGTCTCATTTTCTTCACAATGAAATCGAATGTTCGGGGGGCATGTCTATATATCGACGGCTGTCTGCTCCCACTTCAACGCTTTGATAACTGCTGCCCATCATCATAGACATCACGCCACAACACCTCACCCAGGCTCTTGGGCCTATCCCTGATGAAACTCGTCGCTATTTTCCGCATGTCAACTCATCGATCCCTCGCAGGGAACTGCGTATTTACATGCCACCCACCAATCGGAAACGAGTGAATTACAGAACTTGACTATCAGTGAATATAACATCCTCCCGTCAGAAGTATGTACTCCCCATTAATCCAGCGCGACCTTTCTTCAGCAAGAAATGCCACCGTCCACGCAACATCCTTCACATCGCCGAAGGCGCCTTCGACCGGCGTCCTCTGATCCAAGTCCTGTTTGACCATATCAAAGTGCGGGCTGATGTTCTTGAGGAACGTCTCTGTGCTAATCGGGCCAGGCGCAACCGCGTTGACGGTACATCCGTACACAGGAGGCAGCTCCTTCGCCCACACCCTAATCATGGCGTCAAGCGTCCCCTTGCTCGCAGCGTAAACGCTCTGATTCACCTCCGGCATCCGGGAAGCAACAGAAGCCACGATGATGATTCGCGATCCGCCTCCGGTGGCCGCTGATGCTGACTCCGGCTTCATCGCGCGCGGCTCAAAGGGCGTCAGGTGCGGCAGCGCCGCCTTGACCAGAAGAAACGCGCCCCTGGAGTTCAAATTAAGCGCCCGATCCCACGTATCCGCATCCGCCTCTCCGAGCGGCCCGAGAGGCACCATGCCGGCGTTGCTGACCAGAATGTCGATCTGCTTGAACCGCGCCACGGCCGCGGAGACCAGGGCCGCGGGGCCCGAGACGGTCGACAGGTCGGCGCAGACGGCTATCCATGGCGTTTGGAGCTTGACGCCGATCTGCTCGCACTCAGCCTGCAGGTGTGGGAACGGGTAGTTCAGAACGATGTTTGCGCCGCGCGTGGAGAGTTCGATGGCGATGGCGGCGCCGATGCCGGCTGAGGAGCCTGATATGACGGCTGTTTTGCCCTGCATTGAGGCTTTTTGCGGATGGTCGGGGGGAGACATGTTGGCTTGATGTGTTTTTGAGGAAATCGAGTGGAAGTCAGGTGCTTTTCCACTGATATATACAGATAGACAACGTCAACAATAAGTAAGAGCGGTTTCCTGAAGACGCCAGGGACGGCCCAGGCAGACGCTCCATAATTGCGAATTGAATTCTACTCTCGAGCGAACACCGGTGCAACCGAATTCGGTTTAAGAAAGCAAGGTTAAGCTCAGATATCGGAGTCGACCTTCGGGGTGCGGAAGGCCGAGGCCGTTGTGCGGGAAATCGGCATCGAAACCGCCGTAGATTTGCACATTGACCATTCGCCCAGCCAGGTGTCTGAAGAAAATGAGTTCCTGCGTGTGTGAGAAGATAGGTCTTAGTGCGGCTGAAATATCCGTCGGCGTAAAGCAGATTTTCTTCACAGGAGCCGTACGGAATACGGCTAATGCATCAATTTCCAGGGTAGCCAGGCTTGACCTTGTTGTAGCTCAATGACTACTACATTATCTGGCACACGTTTCTCAGTGATACGAAACGTGAAAGCCCTTTATGCTTTCAGAGGACACTGTTGAAGTTCATCGCGCGCTCTGGAGCCATGCTGGGAAGGCGGAAACGCTTGGAGATATGTGAAAGCAACGACGAGTGTGCAATCTATTTAGAAAAGCTAGGCTACTTCTGAGAGACTGTCAAACACGCGTCGAGACTCTGCTGTATGTCCTGTTTGATGTCTTCGATATGCTCCAAACTAACTGACATGCGTACCATGTCCTCAGTGACACCTAGGTCGATCTTCTCCTTCGGATACATGGGCTTGTGTGTAGATGACCAGGGATGGGTTGCCGCACTTTTGGCGTCGCCAAATCTATTCCACATTCTCTGTTAGACGGATGAAACGCGAAACGTACATGACAATGGGAACCATCAAGTACTCCGTGGGGGGTGGACTTACGAGGCCATGTGGGTGATGAGCTTGAACCCATCTACGAGTGATTCTCCAACAACGGCACCCCCTCTTACACCGAAGAGGATGACAGCCCCAGCGCCGCGAGGGAAATACTTGGTAGCGGCAAGATACTTCGGATGGTCTTCCAGCCCTGGGTAGTCAATCCAAGAGATGCTAGGATGGCGACGCAGCCACACCGCGAGTTCTGTCGCGTTTCGTGTGTGCCTCTCACATCGCAGGCTGAGCGTCTCCAGTCCGATGAGAAGGTCTCTACTATTGTACGGCGACAGACAGGCCCCAGAGTCACGGAGGATCTGGTGCCTGAACCGGTTCACGAAAGCGAGCTTCCCAAAGGCCTCGTGGAAGTTGATGTTGTGGAAGCCTGGGTTGGGCTGGTTGAGCCGCGCAAATCTTGGACTGCGCCAGTCGAATCTGCCCGAGTCAACAACGACGCCGCCGACGGAGGTCCCGTGGCCGCAGATCCATTTGCTCGCGCTATGGGTCACGATGTCCGCGCCGTGGAGAATCGGTTGGCACCAGTAGCCTCCGGCCCCGGCAGTGTTATCGACCACCAGAGGTATGCCATGTCGGTGGGCTATTTGGGCAATAGCCTCGATATCCGGCACGTTCATGCGTGGATGCCCCATACTCTCGAGATAGATGGCCCTCGTCGTCTCGTTTATCGCCGCCTCGATGGATTCCGGGGTTTCTTGGACGATATCCACCGAAATGCCTAGGTCCGGCAGCAGGAAGCTGAACTGATTGTATGCGCCGTGGTACATGTTAGCAGTTGATATGATGCTCTCGCCTCGTCCGGCCAGACACAGCATGGTCATGAACACAGCTGACTGGCCAGAGGCAACGGCAACCGCGGCGAGTCCGCCCTCCAGCGCCGCCATGCGCTTTTCCAATACGTCAGCGGTTGGATTCGATGTTCGGGTGCCGATGTGTCCGTCTTCCTCCAGGCCGTAGCATCGTGCCGCGTGTGCCGAGTCGTCGAAATTGAAGTATGCAGTTTGGTAGATAGGTACGGCTCTTGACTTGGTAACCGGGTCGGTCTCCTGGCCGGCGTGTATTTGCAGTGTTTCAAACCTGGAAGCCATGGTGAATGTTGGTAGTGAAGCTAGCAAAGCTAGTCGGCAAGCACAACACACTTCTGTATCCCGTGACAATAGACTATTGAATCCTCAGGGGAGATTTGTCTCTCCCCCCAAGAAAAGCCCTTTGTAATCGCGAGGTTCAGTTTTCGGCGCTCTCGGTAAGTGGCTCCGGACATGGGATGAGATGTTGCGAAGTAACTCGGAACTACGGAGGGTCGGACGCGAATGTCAAATTTGCCGGCTGAGCTTTCGTGGAAGGCATTTCAAGCTCGTAACTTTCGGAATTCGGTCTACGGCGTGTTTTTAACCCAAGTAATGGTAGCACATACACTGGTAGATGTATCATTAAATCGTCTCCTTAGAGGGGCATAGAAGCCGCGTCCGTTAATTCATTGCCTTCATTCGTCTTACTCGGGCTGCATTATTCAAACTCCCAATCAAATCTTCACACCCACCCAAACATAGTTAAATACGCCATGGCACCCCTCGAAGTCATAGTTGTCGGTGCCGGATTCGGAGGCCTGTCTGCGGCAATCGAGTGCCGGCTGCGAGGCATGAAAGTTACTCTCATAGAGAGATACGTCGACTCAAACACTCGTGGAGGTAATCAAATCTCCAAGCATCTTTCTTTTCACTTGGCTCACATGCAATGCCCCTTGACTTCTGCGTGATGGGACTGACCTGACGGGTGTCAGATATCATCGACTTCTTCGTCAACGGCGGCCTAGTCATCTCCAGATGGGAGGATGGAAAGGTGGGCCAGGAAATCCTGTCCATCGGGTGCGAATCCGACGTGCTTGAAATGTACAAATATGACGGCACGCTTCTCTACCCTGTTCCCTGGTTCATGAAAGACGAAGATCGAACCAAAACTTTCGCTGCTCATCGGGGCAAGCAGCATGGCATCTTTATGGCATATGCACGCCGTCTCGGTGTCCAGATCGAACTGGGAAAGTCGATTGTCGATTACAAGGAATCCGAGGAGCACAACCAGGCGGGCGTCACGTTCGAGGACGGGAAGACTATCTGGGCCGACTGCGTCATTGCTGCCGATGGCAGTCGATCTTTCGCGCGCAAGGCTGTTCTTGGTCTCGAGAACGAAGAGGAGAAGAGCGGATGGGCCATATTCAGGTCCTACTTCACCGCGAGCGAGAAGGCGCTGGCCCATCCCGATCTCAAGAATTTCTTCCGCAACGGTGAGGACGTCATCAAAGCCTGGGCCTACGATAACCTCAGCATCCTGGCCTATTCTTGGAACGGCGGAAAAGAGGTCGCCTGGGTTATGATGCACCCAGATGACAACGACGTCGAGGAATCTTGGTCTCACAGCGTGCCTAAATCCGCAGTCGACCCTTTCATTTCCGTGTTCGCCCCCGAGTGCAAGGCTTTGCTGGAATGCACCCCGCCTGAATGCTTGATTGACTTCAAGTTGGTTTACCGGCCCCACATCAAGAAATGGACGTCCAAAGGCGGTCGAATCATCCTCATTGGCGACGCGGCCCATGCTCATCTTCCCACCTCCGGCCAGGGTGGCTCACAGGCAATCGAGGACGCCGTGACGGTTGCCGCGTGTCTCGGGAAGTCCGATGGCGACGTCAAGTTAGCCCTCGAAGTTGCCCAGAGACTGAGGTACCACCGCGCCAACAAGTTCCACGCGAGCGCTATTGTTCACAGAGATGCCTTCCACAAGGTTGATTGGGACACCATTCAGGCCAACCCAAAGGAGTGGGCTATGAAGCGGTTTCCGCGGGTTAGAGACTTCGATGCCCAGGCTGTAGTGGATGAATGGTACGACAAGGTCAAAGAAGATGTTATCAGCGGAAAAGAGGGAACACTGGAAGAATTGGCGATCCCACTGTTGCCGAAGGAAGGAGTTTACTGGTAGACTACTATAGAGTTCACAGTGACCGCATAGATATGTTGCTGTTCCTAAGATTAGTTGGTCTCGCGTCATGTATAAGCTAGGATACAAATAGTATCGTTAGTATTTCCCGTATAAACAGCTAGTTTCATCCGAGTATCTCTTTCTTAGGACTTTCTTCCACAGGTCGCTGGCGACAACTGCTCTTAGCTTGTACCTCTTGAGATCTATAAGCACGTCAACTCCAGTCATCCGAACAGGAAAATCATTGATTTCTAACTTTCTTGATCCCAAAGTTTAATTACATGTGACTAATAACACCCAAGAAACAAGCCAGCTAGTACGAATATGTCAGACTTTACATCATCATCATCATTGCGAAGGAAACTTGGCATAAACAAGCCGAGATAAGTTATTGATATAATTGACCAGACCATTGATAACATCGGCGGCTTTCAAACCGGTACCTTCCGGCACTCTTGCCATACGTTGCCCGAAGGTCATTTCTCGCCAGCCCTGACGCCGACCAAGGTTTCCAACTTCAGCCCCGTAAAACGGCCCCGAGCGTAAGCGAAGTAAAGAACGGTCGCGAAAGCGAAGATGCCTGCAACGATAATGATTGAGTAATTCATGTTGGACGCCTTCACCGGCAGCGTAGTCGGAAATGACGGGAAAATGACGAGGAGGGCGCACCATACCACTGACATGGTGTGAACGATAACACGGAACCGGCCTATTTTCCAGGGCCCTAGTTCAAACTCTTTGCCGATGGAACGGTACATCAGCAGGCCGATGGGAACGATATACGAAACCATTTGTAGGATAAGAAAAGCTGATAAAAAGGCGAAGAAGGCCGTAGTGTTCCATATGTAGATCAGACAGATCAGACACAGGGCAACAAATGTCACCAATAGAGCCCGCACCGGAACATTCCACTTTGGATGAATCTTGGACAATACCGGGGGCAGCGCGCCATCCAAGGCGGCCGAGTGGATGGCGCGCCCGGCTGAGCCGACGAGGTTCATGCTCGCACCAGCGCCGACTGTAAAGGTCATAACCTGCAGGAAAACTGCCACTGAGACGTTTTGGGTTGAGTTCAGGTAAATTTGTGCCATCGGGCTCACAAAGCTGACTGGAGACTGCAGGAGCAAATCCAAGCTGCCGGTACAGAAGAGCAATGCGAGCACCCATGGAAGGCATAGCAGTGCGTTGATAATCAGCGAGTACAAGACTGTGAGATGTTAGTCCCGGCGTTGAAGCCGTGGCAATTAGTCACCTACGTGCTCTAGGGATGTTGTTTGCTGCGTCTCTGGTCTCTTGACTGAACATGACAACGGAATGAATGCCGCCGAATCCGGCGCAGGCCGTAATGATGCCCACCCAGAAGGCGATCCCGTCAGTTGGCCACCCAGAAGTGTTCTGAAACTCTACAAAGACGCTCTGAGCGCTGTTCTTGTTCTCAGTAGTGGCGAGAAGAACAATCATGGTGATGAAGAGAAATGATAGGTGTATGAATGCGGCTGCGTCCTATCAGCATGACTCGAAAGAATGTGATGACTGGCAATACTGAATACCTCCAAAGTTTATCAAGCTGAAGAGCTTAACTCCGAATATGTTCACCAGCACATGAATGGTTAGAAGTGCCCAGTACATCTGTCGGTAAAGTCAGTCCCAGTGGTACTGAAGATTGCTGGCAATGCAATGGTCGTCAAAAAGAAGCAAATTTATGACTAACACACGGCAAGTGCCAACGTTGAGGCACGTATGTGGGATTCTGCAGCATCACTGCTGCTTGAATCTGTTGTACGACGCCAACGGCCACAGATACTGCGGAAAGAAGAAGTCCACACAGGCTTGCCCAGACGACATAACATGACTATACATTCATTCGTAAGCTATAGTAGACGGCGTATGCCCGCAACAACTTACCACCAACGGCCGCCACTTCTCTGAACACAGTCTTGCTGTCCAATAATACTGGGCCCCAGCCGTCGGCCAGATACTGTTCACAACGGACTGTAAGCCAATGTTTCAGAGGAAGCCACAACCTAAGGCCGGCAGGGCAGTGCAACTGCCTGTTTCAGGACATCTTACCTCGCCAACTCTGCCAAGGACGCAGCAACACATGTAAAGCCAACTGCTGCGAGCAAATAGCCCCAGATGACGGTCGGAGCGCCTCCCAGACTAAATCCCTGCAGTATGACCGATCCTATGCCCTCCCACTGGGAAAGCAAGCTTGTCAGCACTAATCGAACGGCACTCGGCTCTTCTTCCATTTCTTTCGTAGCTTTCGTCAACTTACAGTCCCAGCAATGCATACTCCCATGGCAACAGCTGACCAAAGATTAAACCGTTGCTGAAATTGTTGCGCCTGTCTCAGACTGGAAGATGGATTCACGATTCCGGTGCCCTCAACAGAGTCGCGGGGAGGTTGTTCTGCCGCAGGCTCTTGAATTATTTCGCGCTTATTTTGTAAATCCATTATTAGACAGTTTTACAAGTAATGATCGGGCTAGGAAGGGCATTGAACTCGAAATCTCCCTTGCGTGCTGGGCAGGCCCGAAAAAAAGAGGAAGGACAACAATGGTTTTTATTTTATTTTATTTTTATTTTATCTAGCTAGGCTTGCTTTACTTTAAGAAGCTATTCGTTTGATACGTCTTATCTCGTACAGCCCGCTCGTGCGTCCTCCTCATATTTTGCTCCGATATCATTCGCCCAGGGTCGCTTATCTCTACGTGTGAGATGCTGGCTTCTCAGGTAGGTGAGGTAGTATCATATTGAACGAAATTGCGGCATTTCTGGCATTGTTTTGTGGCAAGCAGTGTTCGCGGGTATTGACCGAAAAAGTCCGAAGGCGTCTCTGGGGCAGTTGCTGTGATAATCAGCTGTCGCGCTTTCTGTCCGAACGAGCTCGGAGACCCCACGCCGAGGAGTCCGAGACTACTATTTTCTAGAGTCATTACTGCCACCTTCCTACTCGGGTGAGATCAGCTCTTCTTTTCTCCGCTTCGTCAACAATGTGCGTTGAAACAAAGGAACTTCCTTTATCACGACCGGTTATGAGTTGTACAGCGTCATGGGCTATGGTTCGAGAGCGAAGCGGCGCGATATTGGTGGCACACATGACACGACTGTGAGGCGCCTGAGAAGTTGTCTGGACGTCGATTACTTTAGCCATAAACAAAAAGGCACCAAGGACAAGATACCCATCAGGCCAATCATAGCTCTAAGTCTATTTCAAATCCTTCCGTCCAATCGTCTACTCCCGGTATCACCAGAGTCTTATCACTAAACACGGTGCTGTATCTGTCTTCAGGGGACTCTTCTATATCAATCATCGAGAAGTTGGCCTGTTTCGGGAATGATGGCATCTCTTCAGAAGAAGCATACTCTTGAAAGTCGACGCCACTGCATCTTGTACCACCTGATAGGGACATTGTATTTGCTGGGTCGGAAGATGCCGTCGTAAATGCAGGAGCCTTCAGAGGTGTTCGGCTCATACTGGTCTCAGTCAATGCCGCTGATGATGGGCGTAGGCCGCCCATAGAAGTCTCGGTGTCTTGGTGAGGAGACCGCATGACCTTGCGATTCTCCGCCCTGGCAGCCTCCCACATGCGCAAGATAGTGTTCCACTGATGCCCACCTCGGTAATTCTCGCACGGCGTTTCCCATCTAGATGCCATGACCCGCTCTACCGCGCGCCATGCATTACCGGCACTGCTGCCGGCCCTCCGTTCGCGTAGTTCGTGAAGTACAAAGGCGAGAGCGTGCCACTGGTTGTAAGACTTCAAGAACCATGCCCACTTTTCGCTGCGACGGTCATGCTGAAGTCGGTACGATGCTTCGATACATTCGAGAGAGCAAAGAAAAAGCTCGTTTCGCCTCGCGGTATTGAATCTCGTGGGGTTCTGCGCCGGCTTGAACACATTGAGCTTCAGTTCAAGAAGCATGCACCGCACATACAATGCCGAGACCTGTATTTGTTAGAGTCAATGTTGGAGCCAGATCATCGCAATAGCGTCAAGGGACAGGAGAGTAGAGGAAGAGAATAAGTTTTCACCCATTGCAATGGATCCGATAGTGACAGACACTTCAGATAACCTTGGTGGAGATGTTGATGACATTGCTCGAGCCATTCATCCTTCTCGGCATCCGTCATGGATTCTACTGATTTCTCGCCTCGGTCTCGCGCCCGTCGAGAGTCGAAGACATACCGCCAGAGACGTGTAATCTCAACATGTACCCTAAGAAATGTGCTGTCAGTGAAGCCATCTCTCTCCGGCGGTCTCTCTAGCAGATCGGGAGTAAGATCGCAATCATTCACGTTGATAGGCATGCCAGCATCGAAGCTGCTCATCTCGAGCCTGTGTGTGCACAAATATTTCAGCATTTGTCCTCGTTACAACGGAAGGCTAGTATGGTTGGAACTTACATGGATGGGTCACAAGCGTAGTCTTCCTGAGCCGGTGCATCAATGTTGCACAGTTGCCATGCGAGCCTACGCCGCATCTCAGCCTCGAAAAAGGGAAGATGGAGTGCGCAGCCATCACGATGGATCCCTACAGACTGGAACAGCCTGATAGCAAGTCCGGATAATTTCCAAGATAGCCTCGCATCATGACGGCGAAGGATAATCAGGAAAGCACAGAGCGCCTCCAAGACTAGTCGATCATCTGTATCCATGAAGCCAGCCCTGACCAAACACTTCTCCACACCGAGCCTATACTTTGCGAGGAGATGGCTGCGGTCCATATCGAACAAAGATTGACAATCCTCGTCGTCTATACTGGTAACAGCCCCGTAGTATATGCAGAACATGGCGAGTTCCATGTTTCGTGGTATGCCAAATGCCACCTCGGTTGATTCGTGGAACCATTGCTCCAAGGAGGCGAGATGAAACAGACTGACTACCGGGTGGACGTTTTGCTTATATAAAGACCACATCTTCCAACGGTATGCTCCAGAGGTAGGGTGCAACTTGCAAATATCCACAGGTTGCGCGGTGCTGTTCCCGAAGATGGAATCGAAGTTGTGGGCCAAGACATGAGACTCGAGAGATTCAAAATCAGCATCGTATCCTGGGTCTTCAGCTGTATCGTGTTCGCTGCCGAGCTGGGATTCGTTAGTCTCTTGATCTCATAGCGTTGCTGTTGCCAGTTGCCGAACTAGGGTCATCCTACTTCAACTCCCAATGACGCCCAAAACGAGCCGCTGATATACCGGCTTTTCCCCTCCTCCTTTATCAGTCTTCCTGTCTCTGGACTCGCCGATATCTTTTGAGACTTCTCATATCGATCCTGTTCCATAGACACAGGCGGCGAAGTGGCGCCCGGATTGTTATCGGAAGCGGAAGCGGATTGTTGGGGTCCGTGGGGCGACTGCGGAGCGGCGGTCTGGAGGGCTTGTTGTATTCCTTCTTCTCCGATAAATGACCCAAGCCTCCTGACCACGTCCTCAAGCCTTTTCAATCTGTTGGTCAGCTCAGGATCGGGAGTGCCTTGTCGTCGACTTGCGCGGCCCATAGGATAGACGCATTCCACGCCGGCCTTGGAGCAGCCGTCGCAAGGCTTCTTCTTGTCACATTTGACCTTTCTCCGACCTAGATTGGCTCAGTGAGTCAGAAATAGTTCTGCAAAATCACTTGAAGGAAAATACGCCTCCAGAAAACAAATTGGACTGACGGCAGAGTAAACAAGACCGCACAGCGGTGGTCTGGGCAGATGCGCCTGAGCCGAGATCAGATTGTTGGGCGATTACGATGGTGTCTTCCATTTCCTCCGATTCATGTTGCAGAGGGGACATTTTCTTTTGTTTAATCTTTCCACGAAGCAATTTGTTGAGATTGAAATCTACTTGATAAACACAAGCACGCAGGTTGCAAGGTGATTCATTCTGAAGGCCCCTAGAAAATACGATTTATCTCGGTGTCGAGCCAATCGATCTATGCCTATCACTAAGCACGACCAGGGGCCAACCGAGATAACCCAGGTTCCTTATCAATCTGCATCCAGGGGTCTCGGGGCACCATAGCCGAGCGCTTCGACATCCAACTCTTTCATGCAAGTGTGTAGTTCGGAGCCCGAAGCCGTTAGGAGCCGGTTGGCATACTTGGCATGAGCACGTTCGGAGTTGTCACTTACACAATTGTCCGCTGAGTCCGTCTGCGGGGTGCGCGGCCACCATGGTCGTGGCGAGTGGACATTCTTCTGCCCAACCAACAGATAAAAAGGGACATGGTCCGTGACAAGAATGCTCGTAAACATCCTTCTGAGAGGCACCTTCCCGCTTGGACATAATTAAATCACATACGTATCATGTATTCGACATTGGACGACATTCTCACCGCCCGAACCGCCAAGGATGCTGATGACGTGTTCGGTGTTTTCGCGACCGTTGTCGACAAAAATGGTATGCCATGGCTAGAATGTTACGTCGGTGTGTGGATCTAATCAGTAAATATTGCCAGGGGAGACTCTCTACAGCAAAGGCGCCGGTCGCGTCAAGTTCGACAGCGATGAAGTCCCCGACGAGGATACCACATACTGGGTTTTCTCGTGGACAAAGCTATTGACCACAGTAGCTGCACTGCAGGTTGTTGAGCGAGGACAGATTGCCTTGGACGATGAGGTTGATTCGTTGCTGCCAGAGCTCAAGAACCCTGATATTCTCTCCGAGGGTGCAGATGGCGATCTTGTTCTTACGCCGGCTGCGAACAAAATTACTCTCAGACATTTACTTACCCACCAAAGCGGAATCGTATACGATGGGAGAACCCCTCTGTTGATGAAGTGGCGACAGTCCAGAGGTGAGAGCGCACTCTCCTTTAGCGGCGATGTCATCAAGGCATTCTCCACTCCGCTGGTCTTCGAGCCGGGCGAGAGTTGGGCGTACGGTGGCGGCCTGGACTGGGCCGGCGTCATCATTGAGCGATTGAACCATATGAAGCTGGGGGAGTATATGCAAAAGAACATTTTTCATCCTCTGGGAATGCGACACACGACATTCCATCTGAATGCTCGGCCTGAGATCAAAGCAAAGCTAATGGATACGGCAATGAGAACCCCGGAAGGGAAGCTGGTTCCGACGGCTCCGTGGTATCCCGCAGACGCCGTGACCGATGCAGGCGGGATCGGAATTGTGACCAGCGTCGCAGACCACGTCAAAGTCCTGGCGGACCTTTTGAAGGACAATCCTACAGTCTTGAAGCGAAGTTCCGTGGATGCCATGTTTACACCACAGTTCTCGAAGACCAGTCCTCAAGCTGTGGGTTTGATGAACATGCCGGTAAGCATATCTTCACTACCCAACCTCGCCCTCTTCGCATTGAAGCCTCCATAATGCAGTAAGCTGATCGGTTGTGTCTTAGTTCATGCACGAAAATCTGACTGGAGGCGAGAAGACGCTTGGAAAGCTGTCGTTCGGCATTGGTGGGCTCGTCGCCCTCGATGAAACTCCTCTTTTGCCTCGACATACATTGAGCTGGGGCGCCATGCCCGGAATGGCATGGTTCGTCAACAGGGAAAAGGGCTTGGCTGGCGCGTTTGGTACTCAAATGTTGCCTCCCGGCGACAGGAATGTTAACAGCCTCATTGGAGAGTTCCTGAAGGAAGCAATGAAGATGGCAAAGGTGTAAATAAAACGCACAGCTGGGTGTATACGTGCCGCCGGATATCCAAATGTTCGCGAGTCTGTGTAAGCCTGCATCTTTAGACTATCCGCATCAGTGGACTTTCTTTCCACGCAGTATTTGGGCTGCACTGGAATCTGAAGCAGCAGTGCATTGGCCGAGTCTTTGCCACCTGCTGTGTCCCAATATAAAAAAAGTCACTTCTTCAGATTCAATGTGTTCAAGGTGGATAGCACCAAAATTTACCTGTTTCATATAGTACTGGAATGGGCAAAAAAAAAAAATGGAAAGACGCAGACGGATGACGTGAACAGCTCTAATGCGACTCCAAGTTCGATTAAGATTGCTATTTAAGGTTGACGTCCGCTGCGGGAGTGCTACTGGGAAGTGTGCTCCTACTGGGTTGATCCTTGCGATTGTCTTTTACCACGGCGGCTACGGAAGTTTATTCATTTACATCCCTCTCCCGTATCAGAATCTCGCCCTGTTCATTTGGAAGTGTCTATTGAAGTGGGAGATGTCAGCTGACGGCGCATACGTCTTTCTAATATTGATTTGGGTCATCTCACCTGGCCTTGAACCTCCATGTTCTCATACCTGCCTTGACCGTCGGGCATCTTGATATCGTATCGCTTCAAGACCTCCACGAGGATCATCTTGATCAGCATATCGGCGAGGAACCTCCCAGGGCATGCAGCTCGCCCGTAGCCCCAAGCCAAATCCTCTTTGCTCACACTTAAAACTTGATACTTTGAACGGGCTTCCTCTGTTTGTCGCTTTTTGTAGAATCGCAAGCCGTCAAACTCAGAGGGATTGTCGTAGAGCGCGGCATCAGCATTGATGGCACCGGTGGCAACCTCAATTCTTGCACCCTTTGGGAGGTGAAAACCGTTGGACAGAGTGACCGGGCCGGTGGCTTTACGCTGGAACGTCGCTGTGATGATGGCATCAGCCTAAGTCTTAGGGTGTGGGGACGGAGGCATGGCAGGGACGTACTCAAGTCAGGAGAGCAAAAGCGCTGTACTTCCTTAATAAAGCTGTCCATCTTTTCCAATTTAGAAGCTACGCGTCTTGTAAGTACATCTCCATGCTCGTTTGTGACCTCTTGTATTTCCTGGCGGAGAGCTGGTAGATATTCTGGGCGACTGGCTAGGTCGTAAAGACACTGAACGACGGTTGATGTTGTAGTGTGGATGCTTGCAGCACACAGAGGCATTTGGATATTCATTTGAAGTTGCAAATCGTCCAGATACTGACCGTCGTCATTGACGTAATCGAAGACGCTCGGGGGATCGGACAGAGGTTTGAGACCATTGGCCTTCTTGTTTTTCATCTGCCTCAAGACCACCTTTGCGCCGTTGCTGTACTGTTCGGCGAGACCTGGGAAACCAGGGAGGTACTTGTGTACGATTGGCAAGAGAAACGACGGCCACTGCTTTGCACCTATTGAGTAGACAATTTGGTTGATGATGAATGTGCCTGCAACATCAAGAAAGACCTCATCCTCAGCGGCATCGGAACCAAGAAAGCCTCGAACGTTTGATTTCGTTATGAGGGGAATGATGGATGACCACACATTTATGGACGCCCAGTCTGTGTGACAAGTGACGAGTTAGAAAGTGTGCAATATTGCTATCTGTCAGAACGTTGGCGAAGGCGTACCTTTTCCATGAGCCGGAAGTAACAGATTCGCAATGTGTTCGCCAGCCATGTTCTGGAATATTTCGGCGTAGGAATCTAATGACATGAGACTTAGCATTATTGAATATGAATGCCTGAAATGATGATCTCACCCAAGGCCGGATTGAACTTTGCCGAGAACAGCTTGATTGACCAGGCCGGGAGGGCACCAACTTTGGTGTACCGTTCAAGAGTGAACTAAGTGTCGTCAGTTTCTCATGTTCAAATCATCGGAGATAGTTTGGGTGTTCGGACCTCGTTCAAGGCGGCGCTGAAGCTGAGGTTGGGATTGCTTTTCAGTTCATCCATGAACCGAATGGGAAGAACAATGTTGCAGCCTACACAGAACTATTCTTTAGCACCCGAGTTATGGTGCATTTGTGCATAACATGAATGGGGAATAATATCAACCTAATGGGGTATCAATGGCAAAGATTTGGTCTTTGAGCTAACTATAGTTAGCATAGGTAGATCCGGCTCTGATGCTGCTTTACAGCTACTTACCTTTGAATAACCTTTGACTAGAACTTCTCGAGAATTCCGCACATATTGCTGTACCCTTTCGTTCCGACTGGGGAACTCGTCCTCGAGAGCGAAGGGTACGTTGGGCCGGAACCGGCTCCAGCCACGCGTCACGAAGAACACGGCAAGTAGTGCCAGCAGTGGAAATGAGGCGACGAAGACATAGTTGCTCTCATTGGGTCTCGAGAAGCCGGCAAGGAACGGCGACACAATCGACGGCAATTTAGCCGCGTAAGACGATGGAGTGTCCATGGCTCGATTGGTCCTGTTTCAATTAACAACGCGAGAATCAGAGAGGTTCTAAGCAAATTCAAAGATAAGTCGACGATGGAATATGGAATTAAGATTGTAATTCGACATCAAAAGACTTATAGAGCCTTCTATTGATTTCAAATTGGCGGCAGGAGTTTCTCAACTGGCCTGACCAAGAAAACCACCTAGTACAGCGCAGACACCAGTGCGTAACCTCGAGTATCTCGGCTCTGACGAGATGTTTCGGAGGGCAGCAATTGCCAAACTCAACTGCATCTTTGTCCGGCATACCGATGCCGACTGTGCGTAGAATAATCGTTTTCGGCCTTTCGTCACCGATGAGTCCGAGTGTCTACAATTCGGTGTCTCGGACACCGACTCCCATCAATCAGGCACTTCTGTCATTCATGCAATCAAGCTTTGAACGGCTCCGGAGGAAGGTGGTCACATATTACTCTCAAAGGATGATGAGTAAATCAATTCCTTGTGTTTACATGCTCCCTGGACTCCAGGTTTCGTTTCCTATAGGTGAAAGAATTTCCCCCCGAAAACAGTGCCTAGCATTGCTCAGCAACATCACGTCCGAAAATATCCCTTATTGCTATCTAGTCAAGATGGGATTGCTACAACTTGACACCGCGGCGATCACAGGTGTTGCCTCGGGAACCACGAGTACGGTTGCCCTTGCGATTCTGGCTCTGGCGTTTTACTTGTGGACAGCGAGGGGATCGGCAATGCAGCATCTCCCTCCAGCTCCAAAAGGATACCCTTTTCTGGGAAATCTCATGGACGTTCTGAGCGCGGGTGGCTTGCTACATCTCAAGATGATTGCGTGGGCTCGAGAGCACGGCGAGATCATTCGTGTCGTTCTTGGGCCCAATACCGAGTATGTCATCAATTCCGACCGCGCTTGTGCCGCGATATTTCAAAAGAATGCAGCGATTTCATCTGAGCGGCCCGCCTGGCTTGTTGGACAGAAGTACATCACCAACTATGAAAGCATGGATCTTTTGGATGCCAGTAATCCCCGATGGAAGGTTAGATGTTCATGGATCTGGCAATTGATATAACGCATTTGTTGATGTGTCATATCTTCACAGTTGCAACGGAAAATAGCACTCCAGAATCTCACCAGCGTTCAGCGTGCCGATGCTGGTTTGCCATTTTTGTATCACGAAACGCTGAAGTTTCTACATCAGGTTGCGCAAGATCCGAATGCAGGCACAGAGAAACAGACGAATCTGTGGGATAGCATTGGGCGCTACGTTTATAGCACTTTCACATCCCAGCTTTACGGGCTCGAGGTCAGTTAGAGCAAGATGCAAGGAGTTGCCTTCACACTAATAGTGGTTCATCACAGATTACAAAACCTGATAGCGCAGCAAGCCAATACATTTTTGGTAAATTGTTATCCAAGGCTCAAATTGGTTAACTTGCAGACACTAATTCACCCCTTGTCAGAAAGTGCCATCGATGAGATAACATGTACAGTAAACTGCCATTCCTCTGCAGCTTCACCAATGCTCACTTAGATCCCAATTAGCGACAATCTCTGGTTTTTATATCGCCGACATCTTTACGGCGCTCGACTACCTGCCACTGGCTTTGAAGCCATGGGCCAAGAATGGCATCAATAGGTATAATTCTGACGTTGAATTTGTTCAGAAGCGGATGAATGTAAGTCCACATGCTCCTCCGTCGTTCTCTCGATTCATCCTTTTTGGAATACTGATGGAAAAAGCAGTACGCGAAGAAGCTTGTAAATTCCGGATCAGCTCCGGACTCCTTCATGACACGCGTTCTCACCAGTTCGGATAAGTCTGGTGCTAGTGAGACTGAGGCTGCCTATGTCGCCCTCAAACTGATAGCGGCCGCATCAGATACGGTAAGTATTATTGCATATAATTAGTCCACTGTCACGCAGAACGATAATAGTTTTTAGAGCCGCGTGAGCACATGGGTGTTTCTCGAGCAGATGATGATAAATCCTCGCGTTCAGCTGCACGCTAGAAAGTTGATAGGTTCGTACTTTCCAAAGAGCAAGAAATACAGAATTCCGTGATTGTGGAGTTACTGCGAGTCTTGACTGACTATCCATCATAGACGATGCCGTAGGAGACAGACTGCCAGTTTGGGGAGACATCGAACGGATACCATACGTGCGATATCTCATGAAAGAGACGTGGCGAATGCGCCCGCCTGTTGGAAATGCCCTCGCTCATCGTATCACCGCCGACATTGCCTATGAAGACTATGTCATCCCTGCAGGCTCTACTGTTCGACCAAATATTTGGTATGTTGAGTGACGTCCGTCTTTGATTGTCAGAAATACCTTGGCACGTCAAGGTAGAAAGTTTGATGCTGACTTTCCGTCATCAGGGCGATTGGTCGAGACCCCAAGCGTCATCCGGATCCCGATACATTCAGACCAGAACGCTGGGAGGGCGACGAGTTGTCTGTGAGTTGATCTAGTTTTATTGACCTTCGACATCACATCGATTGAGGAAAACCTGACACGCACGCGATATTCAGACCCAGCAATCTGCGAACCTACCTGATGCCACCCAAAGAGACCACTTTGCATTCGGGGTTGGACGCCGGTTTTGTGAGCACTTCTCCTTTGGGGCCTTTCATCCCCATATGTTCTCTTCAGGCTCACATACTCATGGAGCTTCCCAGGTCCGGGTGTACAAGTTGCCGAAAGATCATTTGCCGTGGCTATCATGCGAACGCTATGGGCTTTTGACATTGGGGTTCGGCCCGGCACCCCACTGCCGCTAAACCCTGACGACTACATGGAGAAAGAACTTCCTGGAGTCCCTGGGAGCAGGCTTCCGTTGAGTTTGAAGGTCAGACCGGAGAGAAAGTCATTGATTGAGGAGGCGTGGAAGAAAGAGTTGGCCGAATGGCAGGTCTATGTGGGTGACAGCCTTCATGTTACGTGAGTCGAGTATCTGCTGACATTGTCTCGACGTTAGGGGAACATGGATCTGGATCCTTTGGAGGAAGTGCTGCGCGCGCAGTAGTATTAAAACTGAAGCATTGCATCTCTTACCGATCATCGTCGGGATGACTTGGTCGAAGAGTAATAGGGCGCTTCTGCGGGCATACGTATCCAGTAGCAATAAAGATCCAACATGCATTCTCCCATTTCTATCATTTCCTCATATACATAGATTTTGCATAACCTCACAGGTTCGCTTTTAAATTCCTTCTGACGTTAATCAGAAGACGTGACAAGAGATTCGTTGGATGTTCGGAGGTCGTCAGCCTCACTGATTAGATGGAAGCTTCCCTGCCTCGCACGAAGCCATGCGACAGCTTTTAAATGATGATGCAACTTTCGTGATTAGTGGAACTTAGAACAACATCGATTCAACCAAAGAGATAAGATGGATCATTTGTACGACAAAGTCCTGAAACCTGGCTACCTTGATGATTCCCCGAAGCCTGATCTTACAAGCTTCGTTGCATTCTGGGTTGTGGCTGACGGGCATCAGGTGAGGTCCAAGGTCACAAGGCACAAGTGTGTGGTGGAGAGTTCTGAATGGCTACGAACAGGAGAAGTGGCTAGTCAAAATGAATGAAACTCAGTCCAGGATGAGGTGAGCCTCTGTACTTGTGATCTAAGGCAGCTATCCTGATGGGACTGTAGCTGAGGGCTCGTCTGCACCCGGTGGTGGCCCAAGAGTCTTTCCCATGTCCTCCTTGTTTCGAGTAAGAAATGCGAGCGGCAACATAGGCGCCCACATTGCGATGTTGTTAGGGGAAGCTGGCTCTCGCTGGGGTGGGTTGTTGCAATTCACCAGATCTCCGTCCGCGTAATGCTCCAGCACGAATCCGTCGTTGTCGAACCAGTAGTCAAAAATTTGGCTTCCAAGCAAGTGTCTGCCTATGCCCCAAACGAGTGACCATCCCTTTTTGAGGAGGAAGTTGTGCCCCTTCATCTCGCTGTCGAAGTCGTCGACCTCAAAGCTGCAATGGTTTGCGGTGCAGGCCGTGACATCCCCAGCAGAAACGAAAAAGCTCTAGAAAACAGTCAATGCCAGTGTGTCGAAGATGTATGATTGGAACTTACGTGATGATCGACATATTGTTCACCTTTGTCAAGGTGCATAAATGTCATGACGTCCTTTCCGTTTTGAGGATTGAAGAGGGAATCTGTTGCTGTGAGGGTAAGAGTATCGAAGTACCATTGACGGACTTTCTCGAAATCGTCATGGCTGACTTCATAACCGTAGTGTCCCAACTTGTGGACGTCGCTGGGCCCGTCGTCGAAGCGTTGGAACTCCCCCTTCCGAGACTTCGTATCCCAAGTGTTGTAGGTCAGCTTCTTTGGCACCTCGTCTTGGGCGATCTTGCGTTCGTGATGACCCCAGTGAAGGTGGACCAAGCCCCCCGCAGGGTCCGTCAGGGTGACCTTTTCGCCTCCTATGACATCTTCGGCCCTGGAAATGGAGGAAGCGTCCGGCAGTTCAGCTGCAGCCTTCAGGTCGTCATACGTGTCAACACTCCATCCGCCGCCAAGAAATGCTGGCTTGCCGTCCGCGGACTTCTCGGATATGTAGCAGGCCGGGCTTTCGCCGAAGCCGCGATACCAAATCTTGTCTGGCGTTGCCTGCACTCGTATGAGGCCAAAGTCGGTCAGAAATTTGTCCGCTGCGTCGATGTCCGTATGTGTGTACCATACATACATCAGGCTCTTGAGGTTGATTCTCTCAGGAATTGGAGACGCCATGGCCACGATGATGAAAAACAATGGAGAAGATTCTTTAGGTGGCAATTTTAAAAGAGGTCAGGAGCTCATGGGCGGCTTTTGGTGAAGTTCCTTCATGATCACACAGGATATAACTCGTCTCGACGGCGTCGAAACGGGGAGACGGATGCCGAGCAGACTAGCCCCTGCACACGTTGATCGGTCTCGGTGTCTCCGTCCCCAAAGCCCGGCACCCGCTGGAGTCGTCGCACAAACTCTCCGAGAACGCGATCTCCTTCGCAGGGCTTTCGGGTTTTCATGTAGGACCCCGGAAGCATCAATTGGCGTTAGCATATGAGCATGTACCCCCGAGGAGTACTCTTCAAAAGCTGCAATAATTATTTTGGCTCATCTCCAGAGTTACCCACAAACACAAGTGTCACCCTTAATTCTCAAGCTCACCTGATTACAAGAACAAGACTCCGTCATGTCATTTGACCGTTTGATTCGTTTTGTGGATGAGGAAGGCAGGACATCGTACGGCGACTTGGCCAAGCCCCTAGCGGCTAAGGAGATAATTGGGACCGAGGTCACTGTTGTGGTCGGAACCTTACAGTACGGGTTTACCAGGACAAACGAGAAACGCATAGTAGCAAAGGTCAGAAGTGCACTTTCACCAATTGAGGTTGTGCGAGGTTAACACTGTGATAGTTGCTTAACCCAGTTCCCGATGCACCTTCCGTACTATGTGCTGGTCTCAACTACAAGCTCCACTCCAATGAGACAAACGTACGAATGGCCTCCGACGGTAATTTCGAGATGGCAAGCATCACTGACATGTTTAGACAGTTCGTCATCCCGACAAAGCCCGTCATCTTCATGACGCCAGCTGAAAGGCTCACCGGTCCCCTCGACGACATTGTTGCCCACGATGATGCGCAGCCGATGTTGGACTACGAAGGCGAGCTAGTCTTTGTGTTGTCTAAAGATGCGAAGGATGTGAAGGAAGAGGACGCTCTCGATTATGTTTTAGGGTACACTATCGGCAACGACGTTTCTGCGAGAAGTCTGGTCCCAGTGGAGATCTCGGGAAACCAGATGGGCCATTCCAAGTCGTTTGATACCTTCGGCCCGATTGGCCCTTGTATCACTTCTACAAAGCTGATTCCCGACCCTCAAGCACTCCACCTGGTAACCACAGTCAACGGAGAAAAAAGGCAGGATACTAAGACAGGGGAGATGATCTTTAGCGTTAAGCAGCTGATTGCTTACGCGTCGAAGAACCGCACTCTCAAACAAGGAACGGTTGTCATGACTGGCACACCCAATGGCGTTGGCTGGTTTTCAAACGGTTTGCTGGGCCACGGAGATGTAATTGACGTTGAAATCAGCGGAATCGGATCCATTTCCAACAAGGTCGTGTTCAAATAGATTATCACACATGTTCTTCTAGAGAATTCCGAAACTACTTTCACTTGACGGAGTACTCGCCTTTCCGCATTCCATAATAACAACACCAAGGTTACTCTGAGTTGGTAATCAGGTACTTGTGAGGTCCCTGACTGCCGTTCGGATAGGTCTGGCGAACTTGCCGAAGTGGATACAGCCCTCGCGTATTTCGGACCGGCGGCCGACTGAGCCTTCGGCTTCTACTTAAGGTCATGCTAGACAAGGAATGCCTCAAACATTGATGGTAACTTGTTGAAAACACTAGATTGCACGGATAATTACTTGCCTAAGCACATCAAATTGAGTCTCAAGTAGCGACCATGGCCACCATAAACCAAGAAATCCAAAACGTTGCAGTCATCGGTGTAAGAAGTCGAATGGGAAAGAGAGAATGCTGCAATAGGGTTTGTGACTGACCAGGAGTAGGGCACTGGTCTTCTCGGGTCTTTGATCTCGAAAGAACTGATCCAATCTGGTCTATTCAATGTCACTATATTGGGTAGGGGACAAGGAGTTGACGCCAGCCTCGGAGCAAATCTAGCCATGGTCGACTACAACGATGAAAAGAGTCTTGTCAAGGCGCTAGTGGGCCAGGATGCTGTCGTGAGCGCACTCTCAAGAGAGGCAATTCCGCTTCAAATCCAATTGATTGACGCAGCCGCTACCGCCGGCGTCAAGAGATT
Source organism: Colletotrichum sp. COLG25 (assembly GCA_009801095.1). Taxonomy (NCBI): domain Eukaryota; kingdom Fungi; phylum Ascomycota; class Sordariomycetes; order Glomerellales; family Glomerellaceae; genus Colletotrichum; species Colletotrichum sp. COLG25. Next base: position 6,669,286 of record VNWT01000012.1, on the reverse strand, counting down.
CATTCCATCTGAATTCGGATCGAATCTACAAGATCCTCAAATACGAAAGTTTCCGAACTACAAACACAAGGTTCAAGTGGAAGAATACTTGGAACAGAAGGCAAGGTCTCACGGCATAACTTACACTTACATCTACAACAACGTGTTCATCGACTTGTCAATCGAGACCGGAGTTATCATTGACCTCAAAGAGCGAAAAGCGCGTTTGTACAACGGAGGGGAACGGGCGGTCTCGATGATTACGATGCCGACTGTGGCGCGAGCAGTTGTCGCCGTCCTGAAGCACTCAGAAGAGACCAAGAATCGACCCGTTTATATCCACGAAGGACTAATGTCCCAGAAGCAAATACTCGGTCATGCGAAAGAAGTCATCTCAGGGGGAGAATGGTACGAAGAACAGGTTCACCTGGACGAACTTGAGAAGCATCTTGCCGCACAGGCAACTGTGGACGGGTCCAAGGTGGGCGTTTTCCACGTGTACGCTGTGAAGGGCGCATTTGGTGACGGGCTTGGGAACCAGTATGGAGAGACTGATAACCAACTATTAGGGATACAGCCATTGTCTGAAGAGGGCTTCAAGGAAATGTTGGCTGATATTATTGCGAAGAAGTAAGGCCGAGGCGAACATACGTCCAGCTCAGAAGTCATGAATGTGAACTTTCAACGGTCGCCCGTACATACTTCCGCAACTCTCGTCACCTCATGTTGTACACCATGTCGTAATCAACCTCCTACTTTTGCAATAATTGTACAAGTCCAGTCTAGCTATTTCCAGGTCAAATAACGTCCGAGGTGCGTCGACCGTCAAGACGCACCTTCAGTGATATCATCCAGACCAATCAACCGACCCTTGCTCGACCACTGGACGATCATTGGGGGGCTTAGAAAAAGTCGGAGCAGAACACGGCGTTTTCGCGATTCGGCCCTTTGGCGCCGGTTCTAGTGCGTGCGTGGGCCACGACGGTCGGGGCTCGGAGTGCAGGCGCCGAAAGGCCTTTAAAGCTCGGAGGCCAGACCGAGAGGCGAAGCGGGGAAGAATACGGTGGGCATGGACGGTTATGGCTCCACCAAGTTTCCTGGGAATGCAAACAATTGAATTGGTTCAGAGATGCATTATAAAGCATGAAGCGTCTCTACAGCTTGTCTGGCCGTGGCCTCTTGGACGTGGATTTTTAAAATAAGCCGAAATATTTGAGAGAAACTTCTCCTCTGTACTTATTGTTTGCCGCTCTCCGTGACATAAAGTCCACCATACGCAAGGAATCAGTGGCCTCTGGATCCGTGCATTTTCTTCATAAGAAAGCACAGCAGAGTAGTAGGTGATTCTGCGGTTCTTCATTGCGCAAGTGAGAATGAGGAGATAATCCGCGTATTATGGCAAGGACGTTCTTCATCCATTGAAACAACAGCCTGTGTGGGTGACTGCTTAGGCGCTCCACTGTGTTGCCTCGGCGGTCGTATGTCCTACCAGCTTGACTCGCGCACCCAGGGTACGGGAACCGTCAGGACTGCTCGAAAGAGACGAAACCCCTGAGCGGCTGCCTGGCCCGGGAAGCCGTTCTGTAATTTAGAGTTTGTAGATGCACATTAGCCAGACCGGCAAGCGATCTGGTTCAACCAACCGGCCTAACTCTCGCAGCTTCTGTCACTACTTGAGACATTCCAGTTGTTCTAAATGCGGTCAAGCAGCCCTATAATCCCACAGTTTTATACCACTCAGAATTCTCCCGTTCAGCCGACCCCGGCCTGTTGCCTATGCGGCATAGGTACCGTGCGTCAGGGGATACCATTTTGCACCACATGACACACAAGGACAACATCACGATGTGAAAATCACAGCTGAGGCAGCTGGTAGTACATCGTAGATTTTGCATTCAATACCGCGCCTCAAATACTGCAGGTTTCAGCTGCGATCTATGCATCATTCTCTTGGAACCTTTATCTTAACAATTAGTATACATCCCTCGACACTATCAGCTCAGCCAGCCATTTCCACGATAACGTCCCATCATGTCTCCTATTTCTGAGTTACCAGCTTCTATTCTAGAGAAAATCTTCACACTATTCTGCCCGCATTGCCATCCTCCTCCTTCGTCATCAACTTATTGGGGCATGTACTGCAACGACAGCTGCCCAATCGGAAGACCCGAGCATGAGAGACGTCTTACACTTGCCAACCTCTGTCTGACGAACAAACCGCTGAACTCAGTTGCCACGCCGATCTTATATCATCGATTCCACCGGAGGGACGAGATCGCATTTGCGAAGACACTATTCAAGTGGCGTCCGGATCTCACACAGCATGTCAAGTCGCTACACCTGGGCTCGGACGATGAGCTCACCTTCACGTCTGGAAACGATGAACTACTGCTCAAAGAAGTAACAAACCAACTCGATCACTTGCGCATATCACAAGACGAACCCAAGGAGGACGAATCAATGCTCTTGAGCCTGCTCATCGGCAAGTGCACCAACGTCGAGGACCTATGTCTCACCGTCACCTGGAACGGAATTTACGACCCCGTGCCATTCTGCCCCCCGGGGTCTCTGCGGAATCTGAAAAGGCTCTCCCTATCACACTGGGATGATAACGGTGGTTTTGATCTCGCTTATGCGACGGAGATCTTCCTTGCTGCACCAAATATTACATCAGTTTTTGCATACGCTGTGATCGAGGTTGGCATGGGCTTGAAAATGGCGAACGTCACAGAAATCACTCTTCGGAACAGCTTCCTCCAAATTGATGCGCTCAATCGACTACTGAAACAACTTCCGAGCCTGGAAGAGCTGACTTATTATGGTGGAGACGCCGGCATTATGGATGGGGAAACACCTCCAAGGGCGCGCGATGTGCAAGAGGCCATTCTGAAGCACGCTCCGCGATTGAAGTTTCTGAAGCTCTTAATGCTCGAAGATGATAATTCGTATTATCGAGATGATGGCATCACTGATGAAGATATGATGAGGTCATTGAGGGGGTTGGAACAGTTGCAAGAGTTGCGTCTCGACGCGCAATATCTCGTTGTCCCCTGTTACGAGGAAGATGAGACAGACATGGAACCGCGTATGCTGGCGAACATGTTGCCTGACTCAATAAGACTTGTGGGAATCGAGTGCGGTTATTCTACATGTAGCACGAGGACCCTTCTGCCGGCGATTCTGGAACTCGGGAGGGTTTGTCAAGTCGAGTTCCCGCACTTGAGATCGATGCGTGTTTCTATTCTAGACGATTTGGAAGAGGCACGGGAGCTTTTTGAGAGTAAAGGAGTCGAGTTTATCACTGAGTATGTATAAGAGTTAGATTGATTGGAAATCTCACAATATTCTGTTTACCTATTATTTTGGAAACTCTCGACTGGTGATGGGACTCTTGGATGTCTGCTCATCGTAAAGCTTGACCATAAACTTCGTTCCTAGTCTTCGCATAAGTCCAGCCACGAAAGAAACACATCGTTCCTCGCGAGCAAACCTTGGAACCAGGCAGTGCGATATTGTTGCGTGAAGAAACAGCGGCTAGGATCTAGTCGGAATCCGACTCCTCTTTAATCTTCAAGCCATCGGTCAAATCGTAAAGCAACCCTGCCAAAGTCTCCTCCAGGCCATCGCGCCGCAGCTCAAATATTCCATCATCCGGATCGTAAGCCACCTGGTCAACATCGTCCTGCAATACAAGCCAAGCCGCTAGCAGCGCACCCTCCACGAACCAAGTCTTCCGCTCCTCTAGATCCGGAAACGGCTCCTTGTAAGAACCGAGATGGCACTCCTGGGCCCTGAAAGCTTCAGTCCATCGCCTTTCCCACTTCTCAAAGGCCTCAATCCAAGCAGAGGAATATCGATGTTTTAGACTCCGAAGGTCAATGTGAAACTCGCCCTCGGGGTTACCAGGCCATTTTGGACGATACCACAAAGCGGAAGTGCCATAGTCTGGGTCAATCAGGTAGCGGTAGCCTGACTGGAGGGGCTGTTGGCCTGGAACAACAGAATCGAATTGATCTTTGGACAAATCGTCGTTGCGTGAATCTGGTACACCTAGCGGCTTAGATGCGGACGAGGCCTCGTATTTCAGACCCTCCGAGTGAGACTGGGTTGGTAGTTGCGTATTTGATGCTGTTGTGGATTCTATAAGGCGGAGGCACAGCTGTTTGCCGGATTGATACTCTAACACCAAGCCGTAAGATGTTTTTAAAGAGAAGTGAATTGTCGTAGATTGAGATCGAGCAAGTAGCATAAGAGCTTTGAGTGAGGCGATGTCAGCCATTGTGAAAACTGATGATGAATTGACTGATACGAAAGATGCAGATCTGAAAACACCTCCTCCTGCGGGGAGTGTGGTATGTATTAATATTCGGTCATTGGGGCTGAGGCGTGGCTGTGGAACCATTCAAGCGCCAACGACTCTTCTTTTCACTGACAGGGGTAGCTCACCAGCCGGGATTATTCCGACTTCACCAGCGACGAAAGGAAAGGTTTCTGATATTTTGAGATATCCGGGGTTGAAGTGAGTCGCGCGCGCCAACATAAATCCTCTCGATCATAGCGGTAAGTTCCAACAGAACCCAGCAGAGACAGTAATGGGCCTCTCGGAGAGGAGATTCTTCAGGAACCTGGACGAATGCGAGGCCAACAAAGACCCGGTCCGACCAGAATTCCCCACCCACAACGATACCGGCGCTAAGTTCCAACAGAACATTCTGGCGTTGACAAGGGCTTGTGTCGATGAAACCAACCGCGCCAGCAGCGCGTATTCGCTGGAAAGCGATGGCCTGGGCCGCCATCGCCTGGCGTTAAACCGGTGGTCCCAACGAGTTTCTGCAGGCGGTTAGAGTTGTCACTACGATTTCAAACGGTCTTCCAAAGAAGATTGACAAGCTCGGTGTGCGTTAATAGAAGTATATCTTGCAGGAATCCCAGCCTAATGACATTATGGAGATGAAATCAAGGAAGCAAGGCAATCCTCACACATTCATTCATCTCTACTTTTCCAAATATCACCTACGTTTCTTCGACACAGTTGATGTTATCATCGATTCACCAAGTCTTATCAGTGAGTCCATTCAAGGACTGCAGCACGACCAACTCACTGACCCCGTACCTTTAGGCAATCGGAGTCCACTAAGCGAGTGATCGACAATATTCAACGAGATGGTCACAAAATTACCCCCAAGAAGACCATGCGGGGCATGGCATCTTCCTGCAACTAGCGAACTTCCTATCCCAGCCGACGCGAGCGTCCGTCCAGGCAACCTGTGGCTGGAGGAAGGCAATAAGAAAGCTGGCTTCAAGCACATGCAAGTACCGGATAAGAAATCGGCTTTTGAAGGCGTGGGAATTCCGGTCAAACAGCAGCGGGAGAAGCTGCCAGTTATGTGCGAGGCCATGACGACAGCTGGGAGGCATATCGGCTACCAGAGCGAAGATCACCCTACACCGCGCCCGGTCATGGCCACTTACATGGATGGGCGAGTGATGAAAGCATCTTTGACAGTTGGTAGTAACGGATTTGTGGTAGGGATGAATCCTCAGGGCTCAAAGCTGCCACCGTCGGCATGTGCCCGCGGCGAGGTCAGTGATCGGACGATGGAAAAACTGTATAGTTATCCCCTCAACTGCCCTGATAGACGACGTACAGATGAAGCGAAAAAGGGGATGATGGAGAAAAAGGAACCGGCAGTAGCAAAAGCCAAGACTTCTCACTTTGGTAGGTTTTTTAAGGGATAGAAATGTAGTTTCGCAGAGAAACTTTGTTCTCAACATCACCAATGTCTCTGATGCACATCTCACCCTTGACTTTTTTTTTTTTGATTATTATTATTATTTGCCTGCCACGTCCGTTGCTCGATGATTAGCTTCTTAACTGATTCAATTCGGGGGCCTTATTTTAAAAAGGTAATATCTCATACATGCGGCCATTGATACATGTACTGTCAGCTTTGTCGTCCGCAGCTGTCTTGTCGATGTCGCTCTTCCAGCTAATTTGCCTAGGCCAGATATGGAGCTCGGGGAATGTGCAATGAAACAGAAGTGGTGTTACACTATTATTTGACGAATGTCACAGAAGCCCCCGTTATCGCAGGACCAGACATGACGAAACCGGGTGGAAAGTCTTTCTTCTTCAAGCTTAAGCATTGGCAATTAATGTGTTTTCCAACGTCACAAATCGCGACCAATTCTCTAACCAAATATATGAGGTTATAGATGGAACCCGTCCAACACTTGAAGAAAGGAAAAAGGATTGATTCTCGTTCCGTTAATTACTAGGGTTCAGTTTTATTTGTAAATAGTTGGTGATATGTCCGAGCATCATTGATGAATGCAGTCATACAAACGGTTTTTATGAGTACTCCTTTGGGTTCGCATAGCAGATGCACGCGTCTCATGAATTAGGTAGACAGCCTGCCATCAATGAAGGCCAGTTGCAGCCCCAGTCGCTTTTCTCAAGCGGTCGTAGTGTTGTATCCGATTCCAAGCCCGACTGGGCAGTTAGGCACATTAGCCTGCCAGGTGGCACTCTCCTTTGCATATTTGGGCAAGTAGGAGTTGGTCGTGAATGTCTAGTAATGTGTGAGTTTTCAGTTTGTCTTTTCCCAACGTTATTTACGCAGTGAGAGTGAACTTACGCTTGGGAGATAGTAAGAAACGTCAGCAGAGGTGTAGTTGGCTCCCAAAGACTGCAAAACAGTCACGACTGAACCGGCAATGTAGTCCAGGAAGATCAAGTCAATCTTGGTATCATCTGAAATCGAGCCGTCGGCAGGGAAGCTGCCGTTGGCCTGGAAGAAGTTGGGATAGTCGTAGACCGGGATCTCGCTATGGACGGTGTCATCGCCGTCGGTGCCGAAATCATCGGATGTGGTGTATCCCGGAGTAATGTCCTGGCGACGAACGATACGGCCTCCAGCATAAGATCTCTTCGCAAAGTGGTCGTTGGTGACTGGCGGGTCAATGCAGCTATCGACAGAAGACAGAGCAGGGTTGAATTGGCTGAAGCCAAGAGAATCTTTCGTCAACGAACGCTTCCTCTTTGAAGGGAAAGCTCCCGACTCCAGGTTACTGAGAATCTGGCTGGCATACGACCAGGGAACGTCGGGAATGTACTCGAAAGCGTCAGTGAAGGGAGATACGATGAATGAGGAGTCGTAGTCGAAGGGGCCTTGGGCAAGGTCGAATCGGATATGGCCGGTGTTGGCGATGATGATTCTCGGAGTGGACTTTCTCTCCTCGGTGATGATGGTGGCTGCAAGAGCAGTGGTCGTCAAATTGAACATGGATCCTTCGGACATGAAGGGCGCACAATCGATGCACCAAGTCTGGGGAGCGCAGCCGTAAAGAGTCGTCAGGTTGAGGTTCTTGCGCTCGGATGTGATTTCCTTGGTTACGCTGACGCCCTTGGACGTGTTGAAGGCCTTAACCTGGCTGCCGACGGCGTGGTACTCGAACGTCAGAGTGTTCCTGGGAAAGCCGTTAGCCGTGTGAAGCCTTTCAGTCTCATATCAACCTTACCAGTCCAGATAGCGACGGAAGTAGGTCATGCTGGAGTTGCCAGTAGCAGCGGCAATGCTGCTGGAAGACGTCGTTGTGGCCACAGCAACCGCCTTCTGGGCAGGATGAGGGACGCCCTTGGGGTAGACCGCTCCCTTGTAGTTGTCAGACTTGATGCCAGACATGGAAAGGAAGCCCAGAGTCTCGCAGTATCTTCCGGACTCGAGAGCAGTCGACTTGTCGTCGTAGACGGCGAAATCACGGATGTGGGTATGGCCACCGAAGAACTGAACAGGTGTGTCAGGCTTGATGGCTCGGATCGCGTCGAAGACAGTCTTCAGAGTACTGCTACTCTGCGTCGGGCGGACAGGGTTGTGGCCAATGACCAGGTAAAGATCAACGGGTTCGCTGTAATCGACGGCGCTCAGGAACCAGGGCTGCTTGACCATGGTCGCAGCCTTGGTAACGACCGAGGCATTGGAGTTGCCGGTGAAGTCAAAGAGAACGCCAAACGCCATGATTCTGAGACCTGAAAAACTCATTAGAACCTGGGTGAACGGTAATTGCGTCTCATAAGAGCAACTTACCCTTCGGCGTCGTGAAGTAACGGTACTGCTTTCCAATGTACTCAAGCGCGCCCGTGCTGGGGTTGCGGATTTGGACATTGCTAGTGACGTATCTGTCACCATAGACCTTGGCGAACTGACTGAAGGTCTCGTATGCGATGCTGGAAATGTACAGCTCGTGATTACCAATAGCCAGCACATCGTAGTCGATGTTCTCGAAAATGGGGTTCGAAATTTGGCCATTGACACCGGTGCCATTCGCGTAGGTGGAAACCCCAGTGGCGTCGCTGAGGCCTGCACCGTCATGCAAATCCTAATATTGTCAATATCATTGGACCGAGAGTGAGATCGCTTCTACATACGCCAGTATCGACTACCAATAGATCAACGTCGAGGTCCTCCGCCTTCTGGCGCATGTGCTTGACGAAGCTCACGAAGTCACCCCAATCGGCCCCGTAGTTCTGCTCACGGATGTGGCCTTCCAGCCTGCATGATTGAGTCAGCATGGGATCATTGGAATTACCGATGAAGGACGAACCAGCCGTGAGTATCTAGACCGCCATTGTCAGCTTATGTGTTCTCAATCTCGTGTCATTGAATGCGACGTACCAGTCGTATGAAGAAAGTTCAGTTGACCCCATGACAGAGGGCCGCGAGGGGCGACTGCAGCAGCCTGGGCATCAGGTTGCGCCCTGCGAACATGTCTCGTCAACACCACATCCCTCTCGGGGTGTTCGCAGCTATCGCAGGCCAAGACCGGGGTGGTAATGGCAAAGCCAAGCGACGCCAAGATGGTATTCGTAAAACGCATCTTGAGAACTCTAAAACGACCGATCCAATGAAAGAACGAGTCAGGCCGCGCAAAAGAACGAGAGGAAAACCGACGGCCACCTGGAGATGCAAGCGTTTCCCGACGGGCGGGTGTTGCATGCAGCCAAGCTTTTAAGAGGATGCAGCTCCCGCGCAAACAAGCTTTTCTTGGCGACCGCCGCCCGCCGGTATCTTTGCACTCATCATTCCGCGCTGACGCGGCGAGCCGATAAACGCTCATCCATGTGGCGGCCGAAGTCGCATTGGCTATCATCCAGAGAATGAGATTGCCCGGGCACGTGGGGGGGATCAGCATTCATGAATCGATGCTACTGAGCTTCCTATTGCTGTCTAGCGCGGCCAATATCCGCCGTCAGCGACCCGCACCGTATCTCGTGTATCTGCCGTTATTGCCGGTGGCCACTGAGCGATCGCGGCCAAACCACGGGAAATAACGAATGTGATGTTTTGGAAGAAGTCACTTGGACGCCTCGAGATGCGGAGTAGTTTATTGATCATGACGCTCGCAAGTTCTTGAGGCTCTTTAGAGTCCCGTCGCTGTGTTGATGAGCATGAGCCGCCGCAGTGGTGCCCACTAATACCCCGAACCGTGAGATTCGCGACTTCGCGGAAATTGTCAAGATCCACCTATCGCTAATCATTTCTTAATACTCGCCGTCCTTATCGATTCAGGTAATCAGGATCCGTTGATGATGGCGCGCTTTTTGAATGGCGCATTCGCATTCAAACGCTTTTGACACTCCTTTTCGAAGTCATCGAAAATTCATTTGACAAGCTCTCAGGCTTGGCCGAAGGTGCGCCGCAAACGCTTTAGCCGTGAGCTCGAACGTGCCGATGATCTGGATTACCTGGAGAAATATCTTTGCTAAGAAGATCAGACAATTCGCGCGGTTTCAATGTAAAAGCTGCGTGAGCACGAATCTGTGGGAGAAAACTAGCTCAAGTCAAAGTTTCACCTTCCAGGTAGTTGCCCATAGAAAAGTCCTTGTAGCTTGAATTGAGCATCGCATTAAGTCATTAACTCAATGAATGTAAAGACCAATGTCGTGGGTTCTGCTGGGCCTGAATTAACTGTGACTTGCAGAGACTCAGAAGGCGTTTTACTGAGACTGTGGTCGATGGTAACATATGGATTTTGATTGTGAATAAAGCTATCAGAATTCGACGACTGAGTGAAAACACGATAGTGTTGTGATGTTACTACCAGACAGACAATCAGTAACAGGAATTCACGAGCATCACTTGCGTCCGAATTTTGATGAACTTTGCAAGAGTAGCCACTCTCGATATGCGCCTCTGTGGCACAGTTCAGGCAGAAACGGCCAGATTCTCGATTCTAGTACAACTTGGGACTGACTCTCCAGGCAACAACGGCTTTTGACAAGGATGAGAGCTGTCGGCAGCACCGACGAAGCGTGCTGTTGATTGGCACCGGAATTATCGGGTAAGATCCGATTCGCCTCAACTCTAAAATCGCACATATCTCAACATCGTGAACATGCAACATGCAGGCGGAAAGAGGAGCAGGTTACTGCGATTTACCTTCCACATTTGGCGTTCTGACTCAGGATACCTTCAAGGGAAGGTGTGATATCGGCTATGTGTGGTTGCTTGACATTATTAGGATCAGGAGTAGACTTGAAAAGTCTCTGGCTTTCTGCATATTTAACACAATCCCATGTTCCATTTCCCAAGAAACCCGTTTAACCAACAACCTCACACGAAGTTACAACGAATTATCGCTTTCCACCATGAATCACGAACACTTCCAAGACCGTCTTGATTTCGTCAGGAACACGTTGGTTGGATTCGGTCTCGAGGTACGGACAACCACCTGCTTTAGCTTTAAGAGTTCAGCTCATTGATACAAAACACAGCCCATTGAGATCACGCCTGTTGAATATCAGGAGGACGTCCCGTTTCCCTACAACAACTTCATCTACAAAATCGTGCTGGCCAAACCGGCTACGCAGGATGCATTTCTCAACGCTGGCGCGTACACCACGCCCATACCAGAGGAAGGCGTCTCAACTGTAGTCATGCGGCTGGCTAACTCCAGGGCCACGGACATCATCCAAGACAATCGCATCGAAAACGAAGTTGCGGCGATGTTCCTTGCCCGCCAGGGTCTTCAATCATTCAAGCCGGAAGTTGCTGAACTCATCCCAGCCATCTACGCCTGGAAGCCAACTCAACACGCCGACAATGGTTACAGTTGGACCATGATGGAGTTCAAGGAAGGCGTTCCGCTCGACACCAAGTTCAAGGATCTATCAGATGATGAGAGAAACATCGTACTCGGCCAGATTGCGGACGTCTTCACCGGCATCCAACGAGCGCCGTTACCTGATAGCATCACCTCCCACGGTGGGTTAACCATCAGCGAGTCTGGAAAGATTGTAGGTGGCAAAATGACCATCCTCGAAGGAGCTCCATGGAACTCGTACACCGAGTTTTGGAGGTGCAAGTTGGAGTCTAGCCTGCGCGATGCCGATAGGAGCTCGAATCTCCAAGGTTGGAAGCCGAACGGCGTTCGTCAACGCATTGACAAATTCATATCCTCCGGGCTTGGTCCGTATCTTGCCAGCGCTGGAGTCGATGAGACTCAACGTGTGCTTATTCATGGCGATCTCAGTAAGTCAAAAGCAAGCTTTAGGCTTCCGGAAGGATCGTGTGTGTTGACTCGAGCCCCAGCCACCAACAACGTGCAATTCGACCCCGAAACTAGACGAATCACAGGAGTCCTTGACTTTGACTGGGCCTACGTCTCGCACCCCGCCCACGAGTTTTTCACCTCTTTCGGAGACATTGGGGGCAGCACCAACGGCGGCACCGCACGGGACCCAGACTTGAGCGATGGCAAAATTGCCAAAGCAATGCTGGCAGGGGATTTCAGCATTCCCAATCTGCCAGAAGGGGCACTCGGGCAGCTTGCGAGAGCGAAGGCATGGGATGATGCGCTGGCTGAAAGAGGAGCATTGAGGCCAAGCGAGATCCCTGGCATGACCGCGATCGAACAGCTTAGAAAGTTGGAAAGCCTGCTTGCCCCATTTGCGTTACACCACCCTGTCATGTTGAAGAGAAAGACAGCGGAGCAGATTGTGGAGATGCGGACTGCTGGTGAGAAGGAGTTGATTGAGTGCCTGGAGCGGTTCGGGTATTGATACAATGGGGCAGGTTCGTGGCAAAGTTCTTTTGGAAGCCACAGGGCTCACATTGAATAGTCATATTTAAAGATTGAAGATCTCACAAGGGACCTGAATCTGTTGATGGCGGTGGGCTTTTATTGTGCCAATCCTGGTCCTGGTCAAACTTGCCCCCACTTGAGGTCCACGAGGGCTAAACCCACGCGACATATTCCACATTTTCTGCGGAAAAGCTCACACCAGCTCATCACGGCTGCATCAACTCAATTGGTCTATTAGTCTAGTTGGTTAGGACGTCGGATTCTGATGATCTCAGAACCTTCCGTAAGCCCAGGTTCGAATCCTGGATGGACCTTGCTTTTGCTTTTTGAACTTCTCTAGTGCATACGATGATGTCTTAGTGGAAGCAGGGCTCTCGAAAGGTTTGTACACGGATAAGGCGCAGAAGTCGCTTCCCCCGTATTTTATCTCTTTGAAGTGTCTGATTGGGCAGATGTGTATACATCTGTGTACTCAACCTCACGGAGAACGAAACAACTTGACCATATGTTCATCATCAGACTAAGTATCAAGAATTTAAGAGGGAAGGAAAGTCCTCAACTGAAGATGCTCGGGCTCAGATCGAAAGGACCTGCGACAGAGGCAAGTCTCGGCTGCTCGCGCCCACAAACAAGGTATAATCGCCCTCCTGAAGAGTCCATTTCTGAGCCACGACATCCCACACACTCAGATCCCGCCTTGTCAACTCGAACTGCAGGTCCGCACCCTGTCCACTCTCAAGGGCCACCTTCTCAAACCCACGAAGCTGTTTCGGCGGACTGTTCGGAATGGCAACATACAGCTGCGCGACTTCCTCTCCCGCGCGGGACCCCGTGTTGTTCAGCGTGACGTGGATGGTTGCGACGATAGACCATAAGGCATCAGAGTTCGCCGCAAAGCCTGCCTGCGTATCCTGCTTCTTGATTGAGATTGACGAGTACTCGAAGCTGGTGTAACTCAGCCCATACCCAAACTCGTATCTCGGAGTGACGTTCTTGGCATCGAAGTCGCGGTAGTCAATGTAAACGCCCTCGGTGAAGTCGCACTGCGGACTCGTCGTGTTCGTCTCACCGCGCCCGCAGGGCTTGTAGACAGAGTAGTCGCTCTCGTTCTTGCCGAGAGTGTAGGGGAGCTTTCCGGAGAAGGAGGCCTCGCCGTAGAGGAGCTGGACAAGCGCTTCGCCGCTGTCTTGGCCAGGAAGGTGGGCGATGACGGTGGCGGTGACGTTGGGGTGGTCGATCCACTGGTCGACGAGGCGGATGCCGGCGGCGTGGATGATGACGATGGTGTTGGCGCATTTGGAGGCCACGCTGAGGACGAGACCGTCGCTGAAGTCGTCGTGGAGGCCGTCGCGGTCCCAACCTTCCGTCGCCATGGCGTTGATGAAGACGAGGCAGACGTCGCTGGCGGCGTTGACGTCGGGATTGGGAGATGTGAGGTCCCAGTTTACCCAGCTACCGTCTTTGGCTGCTCTGTGCTGGATGGAGCTGAGGGGCTACAATGGGTTAGCCAAATCTGGAAATGAATAATGGGCTTTTACTTACATCGAGGATATAAGACGGCGCATTGGCGGCAGCGCGGCCTCCACTGACGATGGTTCCTCCCTTGGCCGCTTGGTCGAAGTGTCTTTCCGTGCCTAGCACGGCCTGACCCATCTCTGGAGAGGAGTAGTAGCCAAGCTCAAACAGCTTGTCAGTGTTCTTCGTGTCGGGTACCGTGGCATCATACCCAAAGACCGAGATCATGTTGGGTGCTTGAGCGAAGGGAAGGGCATTGTTCTCATTCTTCACGAGGACGTGTCCGGCAATTGCGCCCTCGAGAATGTTTGACCTTGAGTCTGGGTCGCGAGCATCGACTTGCTCGTGAGGCTCTGTGAGATTCTTCATACCAATCCCGGGAGTGGGGAAGTCTGAGTCCTGGCCAACAAGGTACCAGGCCGCAAGAATTCTGGAAGAGGTTAATGATGTCTCGTGGATTGTTTGAATCAGGATGAATTACCTTGTAGCCATATCCGTCACTCGAGACTCGGCGACGGTACCGTTGTTGACAGCATCAGTCAAGTTCTGGCCAAAACTGCCTCCAAGAGGCATGACCATGTCCAGACCAGAGTTGGCACTCTGGAGGTTGTGCTGCGCGTTCCAGTCGAGGAGCACAAACCCATCGAACTCGAGCTCGCCCTTGAGGACGCCGTTCATGAGTTTGCTGTTTTCGCAGCCATAGGTGTTGTTGATTCTGTTGTAGGAGCACATTATGGATGCAGCACCGGCCTTGACGCCATCTACAAAGGGCCACAGGTAGAACTCATGCAGAGTCTTGTCGTCGATGTTGGACGATGCGGCTTCGACACCAAAGTATGGCCTTCTGTAGGTTTCTTGCTCGTTTCCGATGAAGTGCTATCGAGCAAGGTCAGAAACAGGTTTTTCGTCGCAACTTGAGCGTAAAAACGCACCTTCAGGTTGGCAATGACACCGGCATCTTGGTGACCAATGATGGTCTCCGCGTTGAGCTGTCCCGACAAGTACGGATCAACCGAGAAACCCTCTATGCACGATTTCAGTGTCCGAATTCGGGAGTCGCGGTATGAATTTCTTACCCCAGTTTCTGCCACCAAGAGGTGATCTTCCAAGAGGACCTGCATTAGGTCCAAGTAGAACATTTACTAAGCAAGGGCGTCAGTTACGTGCTCAAGATGGAGGTTGTCAGCTTCTTTGCACTCACCTCCCTTGGTCTTGAACTCCTTTCCCATCCAATACCCACGATGATAGGTTAGGTTCTTATCCCAAGTGGCGCCGATGTGCAAAGCTGAAGGATACGAGTTGACCAGGTCGGTCGCTCTCACGCCATTGCCTGCGTCATGAAGGCACATCCCAGGCCACCCCAGCCGCGGGATTGACCCGGTATTGCCAGCACAAACATTGTCGCTCACAAACCCACGGGTAATATTCACCTTCTCCTCCACGGTCAATTGGTCTACTAATTTGCGCGCGCTGGCGTACGCATCTTTCCAGACACCTGATCCCTCCCCAGATGCTATTTCGCAATTACGTCAGTTGTTGATTTGTTGACGCGCACAGGGCTGTTGGACGGGCAACAAGACTTACGCGACGGGTAAACCTCTGGCGACTGCGCGACGGCTGCGACGCCTGTCGAAAGCGCGAGGAGCTGCGCAAGAGCAGCCAAGCTTCCATTCGACCACATTCCGAACGGGTTGACTCTCGAAAAGTCGGGTGGTGAGACAAGGCGGCGGCCACGATGGCTGTGAGTACCTATGTATCTATGTATGGTCACTGAAGCCCCGTTTAATACGTTATGTAACAACACGGACTTATATAAATCCCCGAAGAGTAGCCGGCTCAACGCCGGTGCGACGATCGAATCGGTGCGTTTCTCGGCCGAGCCAAGGATTCTTTTTTCCAGAACATCAAGACTTGCGAACTTTACTTCAGGAACCTCATCCTACGTTGCGCAGTTACGATGAATGATAGGTTTGAGGTGCGGAGTTCCTCCGCAGGGCCTCCACATCGTGAGGAGAAATGGGCAGGATGAGGGGGACGGGGAGCGCTTCCGGGAATACTGCCAGGAACATGACGTCTATCAGCAGGCACTTTGCGGGGGTACCGGCTGACCGGGGTGGGGGAATGGTAGCAATTTCGTCCTCCGGGGATGACCGGGTCACCATCAACACCAACCGGAAGCGAAGTTTGTGAGCGTGTGACTACCTACAACTTCATGGGGAATCACGGCATCCGGCCGGTGTGAGATTCGGCGAATCTTTTGGTGTCTAAGCAAGCATCGTGCTGTGGATATGAATCACTGGCTGGAATCTCATCCGGGAGGTTGCCATCGCTAGCATCGGACCGCTCGGCCGGGTTCTTACCTTACTGTGCTCGGATGAGTTCATGGTCCCGAGCAAATCATACATTGGACAGTTGGTGCTACACTAAGTTTCTCCTGGAACGAAACCCAATTCAGCCATCCCACGGGTGCCCCTATTATCTATCGGAAAACCTCTGCTGTTGGGTAGCAGATCGAGACACCCATGCGTTGGTATTTTTGAGGAGGGGAGCTGTTTGCTGTCACGTTCATCGATTCAACATCAAGCTGTAGAACTCATGAAATTTGCTGGGTTGTGTATTGGTAGCGACCTTGCCCAGGATTATTTCCAAAGAAAGTGCTCATTGTTCTCATCAAGTACTGTCTAGACATGCTCCGATCTATGTTCTCGTCAATGTCCCCGGGAAATCTTCACGTTCAGGTCTGGCTTTTCCCAAAGCATGAACACCTTCTGTCTTTCAATCCAATCTTGGCTATCCGATTGGAGTTCGAGATCGAAGTTCCAAACCAAATAAGCCAGAATCATGCGCATCTCCGCCCATGCAAGGCTGTCGAAATGGTTAGATATGCGAGGCACAGAATGAGTTCAGGCGACTTTGTGGGATCGCAGCTTACTTCTTCCCCAAACAGTCCCTAGGTCCCACGCTGAACGGTCTCATAGCGTTCCTATCATCCTGCTGGAACTCAACTGGGGCATCTTTCACCCACCTTTCCGGGATAAATTCAAGGGGGCGATGAAAGTTTTCCGCCGACCGGTTGGCCGCCCAAAGGTTCACAGTCAAGCTAGTCTTTGGGGGTAGCCAATGACCCATCACATATCCTCCGGTTTTTGGAGTCACTCGGAAGAGGTTGTCAGGCGCAGGCGGATAGAGGCGCAGCCCCTCTTGAAGAACGGCATTGAGGTATTCGTGTTGCTGGAGCTTGACCAAGGTGAGGTCAGACTCGTTGGGAAAGTCGGTCCGAACAAGAGACGTCAACCTTTCGATGACAGGTCGGTTTTGGCACAGGAGATAGACGGTGCCAGAAAGCATAGTGGCCGCTCAGGTAGGATCAGCCGACGAGTGCTGAGGAAGTACAGGAGACAGGACGGTACTGCAGACTTACTGGTCTCGCTGCCCGCAGCGATGAATGTGATTGCCGCTGCTTCAATCTCTGGTTCCGTCATGCTAAGGAATCCGCGTGTCAGCAAAACGGCTGGGAATGCAATGAGCTCATGGTAGCGAGGTACCGTTGTTCGCCCGTCTGGCGAAGAATGTACGACATGAAATCCGGCCGCTCGGTACCGAGACCCATTCGCCTTTTCGCAGCCTTGGCACCAAAAGCGACAGCTGCCCGCTGATGCTTGAGCATCTTTGCTGGAATGCATGCCATCGTAATACGCATGAAGATAGGCGGCAGTCGAGTCAGCTCCCGTATAAAGGTGAAGGCTTTCAGAGTCAAAAAGACTGTTTCCAGCCAGGGATGGAGCCGATTTTTGCTGAGGCCTTCGAAGCTCTCGGCGAATGTGAGCTCACCAATGATGTCGGTTGTTAAAAGGTTGAGCCAACGGGTAATATTGATAATATCTCCGCCTGGCTGGCTAATACTCTCATGTAATCGAGATGTGAACATGGTAGTATACTGCTTGAGAAAGCCTTCCTGTAGCGATAGTGCTTTCTCAGAAAAGGCATGCGCTTGGATTCGTCGCAGTCGCCGATGGTCAGCATCTTTTGCTGTGGACTATTGGGGCGCGGGTCAGCTTTCGTATTCGAGCCGACGCGAGAACAGTTATCACGCACGATGGTGTCAGCCTCTTCAGGAGGTGTAATGTAAAAGCTTGGATCCTTGGGGAAGTTTGCTCTTCCATTTTGTCGTCTGAGACCGTATATGTCTCCACGAGAGCGTTAGCGCTCAGCTGCGGAACGGTATGACAAGGATTATTTCGACTCACCGTCCCATGCTTGACTGCTGGTGAAAGATAAGCTGTTGGGGGTTATTCGAACAGCATGGCCGTAGATCTCGTGAAGACGCGCTGTGTTTCGCGTGGCTGTTCCTCTGAAGATCTGAATTGTGTATGGGAGGCGGCTTGCCGCTTGCCATCGCGGTCCCGGGTACTTGCGGAGTGGATGAAGCCAGATGTTGTAGACGGCATTGAGAGAGAACCATAGGATCAACTAGAAGACGTTGCGGAAACGTTGAGAGAGCGTACATGTTGGACGGAAGAGCGGACAGGAAGACTTACGACTGCCAGGATACCCACTCCGGCAGAAACATACTGCGGCACCATTGCCGGTGCCTTCATAAAAGTGCCGTTAGAGGACATACCTACAGGTTAGGGAAGGATATAGGTATAAGACGAATATGAGATTGTCGATGAGATGAATGGGCGGAGAGGGCTTGAAGAGGTCCATCCTTTAAACTATTAAGATGGACAGGCTGCTGGCGAAGATATTCGACGGTGATGTTTAGTCTCCGTGAGTCCAGTCAATCGTATTGACGGATGGCAATACGAGCGTATCCGCGGCAATGCACGATGCGACTACGTCACTTTATCAGTCGCGATGAGGACTACGACCTCGCAGATAGGTAATCATGTGATGCCAGCCAAATTTCGTACTCGCACCGATGCCGAGCTTGACTTACATTGCAAGTTGGAAGACGCAGGTTCCGTTGTATCGCACGTGGATGTCAACACATACTTCGTTTGCTGACATGAGACTACCTAGGTACTCCAAATAGGAAAGCATTTGATTAGATTTCACTTCAATTCAAGCTGAGGATCGAACGAGTAGGATGAGTGCAAAGGTGTACAAGAACAATAGTAAACATGCGTTGGATGTAATAATTGGACAAAGTACAACAGACATATAACGAGACTTTTGGAGGCCACCTGCTGCCAGGTGTCATCAGCCCTTACGCATTGATTCTCCCCCCCTGGACCACTCTGTCTCCAGTTTTCGACGACACCACCGTCAATCACAACACCATCGATGCTTTCACGAAAGCAATTTGAGCCACCAACGCCTTCCCAGACCCAATTGACGCGTAGAACACGCTCAGTTCGCTAATTTGAAACACATATAACTTCATATCCCTCATTCTTTTCATTCTACTCCGTAATCTTGACCAGCTGGCTCTTCTCAGCAATCTTGGCCGCGAACTCGCGGATGGGCACGGCCGACACGATCTCCAG
The DNA here is from genome assembly GCA_009801095.1 of Colletotrichum sp. COLG25. Taxonomy (NCBI): domain Eukaryota; kingdom Fungi; phylum Ascomycota; class Sordariomycetes; order Glomerellales; family Glomerellaceae; genus Colletotrichum; species Colletotrichum sp. COLG25. The sequence goes on along the minus strand of VNWT01000012.1, from coordinate 6,650,219 downwards.
CAGCGCCATGTTCGCCTTGAGCTCTCGCGCGATCCAGTTACGGACTTCAATGGCAGTCAATGAGTCAACGCCGTAACGGTACAGCGGCTGCGCGGGGTCTACCTCGGACGCCGGCATCTGCAGGATCTCGGCCGTCCGCTTCGAGAGCGCGTCGGTCACGATCTCGGCCGCCTGCTGCATCGACGACACGCCCGCGAGCTGCGAGGCGATCGATACCGTGGCGGCGGTCTCGGCGCTGCTATCAGAAGACGAGGCGGTTGACGTGGCCATGGCCATGGGGCTGAAGCGCGGGTCCGAGAGGTAGAACGGCTGAGGGAGGCGGTGGGCTGCCCAGACGTCGGCTGAGCCTAGGCCGGTGACTACCTGCGCAGGGACAGCCTCTTCCGAGTTCTGCTCCTGCTTCTGGCCGTGAACGACGCTCTTGATGAGCGCGTGGAAGATGGGCTCCGGGATGCCGACGGCCTCCTCCCAGCGGCCGAGCACGCCGCTCTCGGTGTTGCCTTCGGCCAGCACGCCGACGTCGCGCATGACACCCAGGTCGACGGCCACGGCTTTGAGTCCGCGCTTGCGGCGGTATGCTGCCAGCGCGTCCTGGTACGTGTTTCCAGCCGCGTACGCTGCCTGGCCTGGGTTACCGACGACACCAGATACAGATGAGCACAGCACGAAGAAGTCGAGGGGGCGGTCCGCGCCGAAGTACTCGTGCAGGTTGCGGGATCCGGCCACCTTGGGTTGCAGTGGTTGTGTCCACTGCGCCGGCTCCATCTTCTCAAAGACGACGTCGCGCAGCACCATGGCCAGTTGAACGACGCCGCGGACCGGCGGCATCTCGCGCTCGCATATCGCCATGGCCGCATATAGAGATGTTGCGTCGGCTGCGTCTGCTGCGTATGCGCGGGCCCTGACATTCCAGCGCGTGGCCAGCTCGCTGAGCAAGGTTTGGGCTGAGGCCGAGGCATCGCCAGAGCGTGAGAGGAAGGCAATATGGCGAGCGCCCGCGGCGGCGAGGTTTCGCGCCAGACTGCGGCCAAGGCCGCCCATGCCACCGACAAGGAGGTAGGTAACGTCCGGATCGAGACGGAACAGATCGGCAGCGCGCTGGAAAACAGGGGCTCCCTCGGTATCATCCTCGGCGTTGAAGGTGATGACGGCCTTGCCGGTATGCTTGCCCTGCTGCATGACGCGGAAGACTTCCTCGACCTGGCTGGGGCGGTATGCCTTGAGCGGATAGGCAGGCGAGAGGAAGCCCTGCTCGACGAGGCCGTAGACCTCACCGAGGACACTGCCAAGGTCCTCAACAGGGTAGTTGAGGATGTCACAGAAGGCAAAGGTCGCGTTCTTGACAAAGGGCCGCATGTCGAGCGGTGAGTTGTTGGTGATGTCGCGCAGACCGATCTCGACAAAGGTGCCGAAGGGCGCCAGGCAGCCGGAATCCCACGAGGCGCGAAGCAGCTCGTCGGCGAGTGAGTTGAGGATGCAGTCGACGCCGCGGCCACCGGTGACGCGCTGGACGCCCTTGACGAAGCTCAGGTCGCGAGAGTGGAAAATGTGCTCCTCCGGGATCTCGAAGCGTTCCCGCATGAGCTGTCGCTTGCTCTCGGAACCGACGGTCACGTAGATGACCAGGCCCAGGTACTTGGCGAGCTGGATGGCGGCTTGTCCGACTCCGCCAGCCGCGGCGTGGATCAGGACCGACTGGCCCTTACGCAGCTTGGCCAGACGCACAAGGGCGTAGTACGCCGTGACGTGCACCAGGTTGATGGCGGCACCTTGTTCGAAGGTGATTGACTCAGGCAGCTTGTGGACGACGGCGTGGTGTGTTTTGACAACTGTGGCGTGGCTTCCGTACGCGTGGGCGGCAACACGGTCGCCGACCTTGACGTTGTTGACCGCGGCACCGGTTCGTGTCACGATACCGCTGGCTTCCAAGCCCAGCATCGGCACCGGGACCAGGCCCATGGCGCCCATGATGTCCTTGAAGTTGATGCTTGAGGCGCGCACGCTGATCTCGACGTCTGTGTCGGCAAGCGGCTCGAGTGTCCGCTCGTCCTTGACAAAGTGGAGCGTGTCTAGTAGACCAGGACGGCCAATGGTCAAGCGGACGGGCGACTTCTCCTGGGCCAGAGGCACCATGCGCGTGGCGTCCTTGAGGTGGCGGGCGATGCGCCGCTCACCCACCGCGCTCTTGTACACGCGAGACGTCTGCAGCAAACCTTGTACCTCGCGGAACTCGTTGTCGGGAGTATCGCTGGCGAGGATCCGGCCGGCGAGCGACGGTCCGCATGCTGCAGACGGGCTGCTGAGATGGAGTGTCTGGAACCGCAGGCTGGCCTTCTCGTTGGCGACGGTTCGTGCGAGGCCGTCCACGACGTAGAAGGACGGGTCATCGCCGCCTCCGGTCACCCAGAGGATTCGCTCGCTCTGCAGGATGAGACTTTGAAGGGCCTGGAAGTCACTCTCAGAAAGATCAGCTAGCATGGGCTGCTCGAGTTCCAACAGAGATACGACGACGGCGGGAGAAGATGAGTCGCTGTCGTTCACTCCTGATGCAGAACCAGCGACTTGATCCCAAAACTTCACCACCACGGTCTCTCCCTGGGAAATCAGTTTGTCTTCGAGCGTCTTGAAGAAGTCTTGAGTGGCAGGCGAGGGTTCGGAGGGTAGGACAATGACGAAGTTGTGAGCCGATGTTGTCTCGCCGTTCTGCAGTTCTGCGTCCGGGCTATATCTGAACAGGGCTACAACCGCATTGTCATCACCTGTAAAAAGTGTTGATACGACTCGCCAACCCTTGGACTGGAGGAATAGTGTGTTTGCTGCGAGAGCCTGACGACTATTCGAGGAGACGACGAGGGTAGCATCCGCCTTGGCCAGGCCGACAAAAGAATCCAAGAGGGTATTGTCATCACCCACCAGGTTCTGGGAGAGAGGCGGCGAAACGACCAAGATATCAGCAGACGTAGCGTCCTGGGTGGCCTGATCCAGCGGCAGTGCCTCACCGAACAGTGTAGCAGCGGCTTCGGTCTCGGTGACACCGTCACCCTGCGCCAGCGCGTAGCGAATGTTGGAGGGGGGCACTGCGCCACTCGGCAGCGATTGGCCAACGACGCCGTTCACGATGGACTGGCCCTCGGCAAGAGCCTTGCGGTCCTGCACCAGCTCGATCACCGCAGCTGAAGGCTTCTCGTGGAGCAGCATGGTGATGAGCCTGGCCATGCCCTCCTCAGGCTGAGTCTGGGGAGCTGCGACGGCCTTTGCGACGTCAGACTCCTCCAGCAGACTCATGGCGTAATCCCATCGTACTTCGGCCGTGACGGATGCGCCGGGCCCGTCGAGAACGGTGTCAGGGCTGCCGTCCTGCTCATCTTGGCCGCCGGCAACGTCGAGCTCCGAGATGCGGAAGTCTTCAATCGCGATGTACATCTTGTCGAGCTTCGGGTCGAACAGGAACATGTCGTTGGTCTGCTCGTGGAACCCGTGGCGCTTGTTGGTGCTGAAGCCGGCCATGATGTCGTCCGGTGCGCCAGGCACGTCCATCCGGATCTCCATCGCGCCGAGACGCGTAGGCGCGAACGGCTTCAGGCCCAGCACACCGCCACGGTATGTGGCGCCGACCCAGCACTGGAAGATGGCGTCGAGTGTGGCCGCGTGGATAAGGAACGGTCGCGTGCCGCGGTGCGAGTCCCGGTTCTGGGCCGAGTCCGGGCCCACCTGTCCCTGGCTGAACGTCTTGCCGATGTCCGTAACACGGAGCCGGAAGTGGGTCTTGCCCGGCCCGACAAATAGGTCTTCAACACCCTGGAAGAGCTCGCCGTACTTGAAGCCAGTGCCCTGCGAAATCTGCGAGTAGAAGTCGTCCTTTGCAACGGTCTGGTGGAGCTCGGTAACGGCCTCTTGGTACTGTGCCGCCCGCTGTGCGATAACGTGGGCATCCTCGCGCTCCATATGCTCGCTCTTAGCGGCCGCGTAGTCGATGGCGATGAGACCGCGGCAGTTGTCTCGCAGCTGGCTGGAGTTGGTGTTGTTGTTGGCCGATGACAAGGTGAATTCCCACCAAGGTCCCTGGCCAGACCCAGCACGGGTCATGTTGACGACTGCCTCTGTGGCCACACCCTCAGAAATCGACACGGCGGCCATGACCGAGACATCGCGCAGGCGCAGGGCGTGGATGGCCTTTCCAGGTTCGGCAAGCTGCTGCGCCGCCTCGAGTACCATGCTGATCATACCGGCGGCGGGGAAGACCACCGTGTCGCCGACGGTGTGCCCGCGCAGCCATGGCTCGTCATCAAGACGGATGAAGCCGCGCCACACGTGCTGCTTCTCCCGCATCACCGGCGTCGGAGCACCCAGCAGGCCCTTTGCGGGCTGATCTCTGAACCAGCGCTCCCTTTGCACTCTCGGATAGGCATTGTATTTGTTGTCGTGCATCCATGGGTACGGGGGCAGGTCCGTGAGCAGGTCCACCGCCGGCGAATCGTCGCCGTTGACCTTGGCCAGATCTAGCGGGATGCCGAGGTGGAACAACTGCTCAGCCATCCGTAGGCTCGTCTCGGCGGCGTCGGCACCGCGACGGAGGACCGCCTGGTACGCCACGGCGCCGCTCTTCACGCCATGGTGCGAGAGGATCTGCTCGATGGGTCCGCCCAGGGTGCTGTGGGGCCCGATCTCGACGAGTAAGTCGACGTCAGGCTCGTTCTCGTTCTCGGTCTCGGTCTCCGGTAGGACCAGCCTCTTCAGGGCGTCGGAGAATAATACTGGTGAGGTGAAGTTCTGCAGCCAGTAGAAGGGTCCCAACTGCTCTGAGGACACCTCGTCGCCCAGCACACTGGAGATCATACGAGGAGCTCCCTCGTCCGCAGTGACAGCGATGGGCTCGACACCCTCCGAGGCCATGGCCTGGTAGTATTCGCCGGAAACGGTCGCAACGTGGGACGAGTGGTAGGCCACCTGGACCTTGAGCCGCCGGCAAAACGTCTTTTGCTCGTCCAACGCAGCAGCTATTGTGTCCATTGCGGCTGAGTCTCCGGAGAGTGTGATGCTGGATGGGGAGTTGACGCAGCCGACGCCGACTTGCCCAGATAGTCCCAGCTTCTCGATCAGGCCCTCGGCCGTCTCACGGGAGCATCCCGCCGCCATCATGGCGCCGTTGAGATGCGGCGCAACCGTCGGCAGCAAGGCCGAGGCCGTGCCGCGGGAGTATGCCACAACTAGCGCGTCCCGGTGCGTCAGAGCCCCCATGCAGTAAGCCGCCGCGATCTCTCCGCTCGAGTGGCCGACGACCTTTGCCGGGTTGCTGAGGACCGGGGAGCCCCACGACCGGATCTCGTCGACGAGGGCAATCTGCAGGACGCTGCAGATGGGCTGGCTGATCTCGGGCTGGCCGAGCCTGGACTCCTTGCCCGTCTTGGACAGCTCGGCTACGGGATCCCAGGTGCAGCCGAGACTCTCGAGGATGGCGGCCGACCGGGCGACCGAGGCCCGGAACACGGGGCGCGAGAGGAGCTCGATGCCCATGCCGGCCCATTGCGCGCCCTGGCCGGTGAAGACGAAGCCTACGCGCAACGGCTTTGGATCGGATGAGGCGCGCGAGATCTTCCAGATCTCTTCTGAAGGCGCGGCCGTCAGCTGCGACTGCAGTTGTGAGAAGCTATTTGCCAGGCAACTGGCTTTCCATCCCAGACTAGACCGCGCGGTCGCAAGTGTGTGCGCGAAGTTGGCCAGGTACTCGGGCTCACCCTTCTCAGGTGTCCAGGTTGGGTTTTCACCCCGAACCTTGTCGAGATGCTGCGCCAGCGTGGTTGAGACGCGCTTGATACCTGCCTGATCGTGACTGCTGAAAACGAAGAGTCTCTTCTTATCGACGACGGCGTCTTTAGAGGGCGCATCACCATTGCTGTAAACCCCATTCGTCAGTTGCTTTGGTGTCTTCTTGAACTCCTCGAGGACGACGTGGGCGTTGGTTCCGCCCATGCCGAAACTGCTGACACTCATCCTTTTTGTCTCGGCCTCAGGCCAAGGGGTCAGCGACGTTGGCACCACCATATTCCACTTATCAAAGGGGATCCTCGGGTTGGCCTTGTGAAAGTGAACATTGGGCGGGATCTTGCCGTGCTCCAGCGCCAAAACACCCTTAATGAAGCCAGCCACACCAGCAGCAGGCTCAAGATGTCCAATATTCGCCTTCACGCTGCCCACGTACAGCTTTCTCGACTCGCTCGCATTGCGGCCAATCGTCTCATGGATCGCGCCCAGCTCGATCGGGTCGCCGACCTTCGTGCCCGTCCCGTGAGCCTCGACGTACTGCGTCGCGTCGTAGTCGAGGCCGTTGGACTCGTAGACCAGCTTGATGAGCTCGGCCTGCGCGGAGGCGGACGGCGTCGAGATGGTCTTGGTCCAGCCGTCCGAGTTGACGCCGCTGCCGCGGATCACGGCGCGGATGTGGTCGCCGTCGCGAACGGCCTGGTCCAGCGGCTTGAGGATCACGATGCCGCAGCCCTCGGCGCGGCCGTAGCCGTTCGCGCCTTCGTCGAAGGAGAGGGAGCGGCCGTCAGGGTTGAGCACGCCCAGACTGTTGAGTTCCATGGTTGCCTCGGGGCCGAGGATCATGTTGATTCCGCCTGCGACGGCCATCTAAACAAAATGTGAGTTAAACAAGACAGCTAACAAGACGGGTGATAGAGATTCATAAACATACCTCTGCCTGGCCAGACCGCAGACTCTCGCACGCCTGGTGAATAGCCACCAAACTAGACGAACACGCCGTCTCGACCGTCAAACTCGGCCCGCGCAGGTCGAAAAAGTGCGACAGGCGGTTGCTGACCATCTCGTCGCTGACGCCCATCAGGTACAGGCGCGGCCACTGCTCGAAGTCGCGCACGAGGGCGTCGCGGTAGTCGCTCCACGCGGTGCCGATGATGCAGGCGGTCCGCGTGCCGGCCATGCGCGGCGGCGGCAGGCCAGCGTTCTCGAGGGCCTCGTACGTCACCTCGAGCAGGATGCGCTGCTTGGGGTCGAGGACGGCGGCCTCGGTGGCGGAGAACTTGAAGAAGGACGAGTCGAAGGCGTAGGGGTCCTCCTTGATGAAGTGCCCGCCCTTGGTCGGCAGCACATTTTGCCTGTCTTTGGGGTTGGCATGGTAGAAGGCTGATGTGTTGTAGCGGTTTGTCTCGGGCGAGTAGCCATCTGCGGTTTGGTGATGTGTGTCAGTGACCTGTCTTTCTGTCTGGCTGGCCGGTTGCTTTCGGTGTTCCATGTTCCAAGCGCAAAGTTGTGAAGTTACTAACCTCTCCCCCCTTTCAACATGTTCCAGTATTCTGTCGCGCTGGTGGCATCGCCGGGAAGTCGGCAGGCTAGGCCGACCACAGCAATGGGGATGTTATCCCGACGAACGTTGTGAGACCCCATGGTGAAAATGAAAACAAGAACTCTGAAAAGTCAAATGGTATATTGGTCTTGACGAGGCTACCGCGAACAACTCTTTCAAGCTACCTAAATCCAACAGCGTCGATGGGCAGCAGCAACACTTATCACGGCGACTGGGAACGCATTCCATGGCCCCCTCGATGCCCACTCGTGGTGACCGATTATCTTGAGCGAATAATGTCAACATGAACTCGGCCAGGTATCCTGAGGGTAGACCCTGCGACCAGAACTGCATACGTGCGTCGTAGAAGAAAGAGGGTCCATACCTCAAGTCCATGATGAACTCCTCGACATTCTATCATCGAACATGATTCATACTCAAACTTCCAGACCCCACGATCCTAAGATTATATCCCGAGGGGCTCACCGAGTTAGCATGGCCACTTAGATTGTAGACGACCTGCACGGGGCAAGAGACCACGCCGTTTCGGGAGGGGGATCTGCGAGTACCAGCCGGCAGCTCTCCACCTTCGGGACGACCGTTGTTGATGTCCCGGCAGGAGGTTCTGTATCTAGTATCTCTTTCAACCCTATGGATTCTCGGGGTCCGACAACCTCCCACCTCGGTGAAGAGCTGTACAGGGCACGGGCAATCAATCGGTAGAATTCTCTTTCTTGCAACTGGTGGAAATAGAGTTTCAGACGATCAACAGTGCGTTTGTACGGGGTAGTACTACGGGTAGGAGGGGGTTATTGAAAGTGGATGTTGATTGTTCTTTCTCCTAGGGCCCATGGTTCACGAAGCTGTGTAAGTACACATACATTCCACAGTGTGAACGGGAACATCTCCCCACAACGACCAGGGCAACCTTTGAGCGGCCTGTCCGTGACGGATGGGGCTCTGTTTCGCCGAGTAATGCACCCCGGACTTTCTAACCCACGGCCTCGCTATACGGCAAGTACACGGGCCTAGAGCAGTAGAAGTTCTGCGTGCCTGACTCGGCTGCTCGGGCCGGCTACGGGTCCAGTCCGAGTGCTTGGCTCTCCTCCCTACAACTAGAGCTGGGGGGTTGCAATCTGCTTGCGACTACGCCCTACGCATAGGGTAATGCTGTTCTGGTAATTGGCCGTAGCTAACACATGTGGGTTCCATCGGAATTGGGTCCTGCGCTAGTTTTACAACTCAAGATGCTCTCCGCTCACAAGCGGTAACGATACGCCCGTCAGAGTCAGTGGTTATGTGGAACCTTTTGCTTGTGAAAACTGATAGCGAATTAAGCTACGATTGCGTAGTCAACTTGCCGGCCTTGTTCTGCGGACTGATATTGAACCCATGAATGTCTTGAGTCGATCATGGGGTTATTCGATACCGTGGAACGTAAGGGGGTCTTACGTGAACCTGAATATTATGCTTGAAATGATACGACTCGAATATCAATCTATTCTTTTGTTAAGAAAACTTCGGAGTTCCGAGAAGCCCGACTGTCAGTTATCACGACCTCGCACGTCTCGGACTCGCAAAAAGGTCCTGGTGCTGATCAGGGGTGGTCTCACGACGAGCAACACGTGTAGACGAGCTTCGACCTTGACCGCCAACCCACTTCCACCAACAACATCAACAACTCTCGAAGAGCGTCAGGTTTTAGCCTGCTTCGCTGGGAGAGAGATCCCACACGACAAGAACCACCACATACGTGAGCACACAATGACGGTGGTCACGCCAACACCAACAATTCTCCTCTTCGGAGGTTACACGGAGCTGTGGCTCGAGTCGATCGACCGCATCCACGAACAGGCCGGCAAATGTGCCTGGCTGCGGCTCTTCCTCGACGACGTGGCGGCGGTCGTGAGAGCGGAGACGCGGCATATGCACCCAAAGATCCGGGACAGCCTGGGTCCTAGTGGTATCTTTTCCAGCGTTCAGGAGGTTGCGGACTTGTACCGCGATCATGATGACGACGTTGGGTTTGTGCAGTGTATTATGTCATACATTGTGCGGGCTGTTATTCTTTTAAGGTGCGTACGATAGATGTGATGCAGTTTGATTTGCAGGAAACGGACTTCCAACATGGTTTTGCTCAGTACGGTGCTAATTCTCTAAGTTAGATGGGTGCATGATTCACCAGACGCTTTGAAAGCGAATCCTAGACCCGAGGGACTGGGTATCTCAGGAGGTCTGATCAACGCCGCGGTCCTGGCCATCTCAGACGGCTTTGAATCGCTTCGTGAAGCAAGCGTTGTGACCGCTGGGTTCGTATGTCGCCTATGCGAGGTTGCCGGGCAGCATCCTCCACCAGATTCAGGAGAGCAGCAAAGTCCCAAGCCTGAAGAGAGCACGGGTGGGCATCCGAGGAGACCACTGGGGCACCGTTGTCGGCCCTCCCTCGGTGCTCGACGCGTGTTTGAAGGACTCTAGGTTGGGAGATGTCGCCACGCAAAGGCTCCCTATCTACTCGATGCAGCACAACCACGAGCTTTCACAATCACATCGCGAGTACATTGCCGGAAGATCTGCACTTCATTCCAATTCCGTCCACCCGGGATTCCGACTTTGGGGACTTCGGGCTTCCGGTGAGGACGACGATGCCGTTCCTCCAAGCTACGCGAACTGGGGCCAGCTACTCCTAAGCGTGGCAGACTACGCGTTTTCAAGGCCTGTTGATCTCGTTGAGATGGTCAAGAGGTTAAACAACCGTCTCGGCGCAGAGTCTTGCCAGGGCGTGCAACTATTGATAATGGGTCCGACGTGGTTCGCCGGCTCTCTCACCAGCAAGCTAAAAGCGACGGGAAGACGAGTTTCGGTCGCCCAGCACACCGAGCTCGGGAACGAGAGTCATGAACCGAAATCGCAGGCAGCCGTAGACAACTACGAAGGTCGTATTGCCGTGGTGGGCATGGCCGCCCGTGCCCCCGAGTGCGATGACCTGGAAGAATACTGGAAGATCATCGAATCCGGTCGCGATGTTGCGCGCGAGATCCCCCAAGGACGGTTCGACGCCGACGACCTTTTCCAATCCAAGCAGAGCCCTAACTGTGTGTCAACGTGCAAGATGGGCTGCTTCCTCGACAAACCGGGACACTACGATTCGCGCTTCTTCCGCGTCTCGCCGCGGGAGGCCCTCATCATGGACCCCGGCAGTCGGCTGTTCCAGATGGCGTGCCACGAGGCTCTCGAGTCGGCAGGCTATTCATGCGGCACAACAAAGGCCGTGGATCCGAGTCGCATCTCGGTCCTCTTCGGTCAGAGTAATGTGGACGGATATGAGACGGCACACCATGAAAAAGGCTGCGACGCATACACACTACAAGCCCTCGCGCGACCCTTTGCGGGTGGCCGTGTCGCCTTCCACTACGGATGGGAGGGCGCGACATATTCCATCGACCAGGCTTGCTCGACATCGCTTTCGCTCATCCACCTGGCGTGCCGGGATCTACTGGCAGGCGACCATGACATGGTGGTTGCCGGCGCAGCCAACGTGCTGGCCTCGCCACATGGATGGTGCCTCTTGAGCAAGGCCGGTGTGCTTTCGGACACGGGCAACTGCCGGACCTTCCGGGATGATGCTCAAGGATACTGCCGTGGCGAGTTTGTTGGCGTTGTGGTGTTGAAGCGCCTTGCTGACGCCATCGCCCACAACGATCGCATCCTCTCCGTCATCCCCGGATCAGCCCGCAATCAGGCCGGCAACTCAGCCTTCCTCACTCAGTCGGATTCGGGAGCCGAGGAGCGTGTGTTGCGCCAGACGCTAAGACAGGCGCGGCTCAGTCCGAGAGATATTGCTTACGCTGAGATGCACGGCACTGCGACTCCTGTAGGTGACCCGTGTGAGATGACGGCCGTTGCCAATGTCTTGGGCCGTAGACGTAGGACGCCGGCCGGTGGTAAGGAGGAGGCCGATGGCGGAGAGGTGGAACAGCCCCTGACAGTTGGATCTGTGAAGGCAAATATCGGTCACAGCGAGGCTTCTTCCGGAGTTGCCTCGGTGATTAAAGCCATCCTCATGTTCCAGAAACAGATGCTGCCGCCCCATGCCGGCATGCCACACGCTCTCAACAAGCAGTTCCCATCACTAGAAGAAAACAAGATCAGAATCTTGAGCAAGGCCGCCCCGTTCCGCCCGGACAGTGGGAAGAGAAGGCGTGTTCTGATCAACAACTTCGACGCTGCGGGCGGGAACACGGCCTTGGTGGTGGAAGACTTCCAAGGCCCGAACACAAAGACCGTAACCTCCGGCCTTGAAAATGACCCGCGATCAGCACACGTTGTGGTGCTCTCGGCGCACACAGCCGCATCGCATCGAGCCAACAAATCCCGGCTGGCAAAATGGCTTGCTGCGAATCCGTCCGTTCGTCTTGAGGACGTCGCCTACACAACCACGGCCCGAAGGATCCACCAGCCTTCTTTCCGCTTCTCTTGTGCCGCATCTTCTACGAAAGAACTTATCCAGGCACTGGAGTCTGACTCAAAACCCACAACAACCAAGAAATCGCCCGTCATCTTCGTCTTCACTGGACAGGGCTCACACTATGCCGGCATGGGCGCCGAGCTGTACCGCACAAGCACAGTTTTCAAGGACACTGTGGACCTTTGCCAGCACATATGCCACGGCTTTGGATTTCCCCCCTTTTTGGACATCATCACCGGGACCGGAAGTGGGGCACGAGCTGGAGCCGGAATCGGAGGTGGGGCCTGGAATACGGCGCAGACGCAGCTCGCCGTGCTGGGGCTGGAGATTGGCCTCGCTACCTTCTGGAGGCGGCTGGGCGTTGAGCCTGGCCTGGTGATGGGACACTCCTTGGT
>VNWT01000012.1:4888481-5332155 GCA_009801095.1 Colletotrichum sp. COLG25 | reverse complement strand
GCACCAACGGTTTGGCGCGAGTTGTGAGGGACCGGCGTCGTAGCCGTCTCCTCGGGGCGTACCGGTCGGTGCACACGAATGAGAAGTGAAGAACATAGAAAGTGCCGCGGGTGGCTTCAGAGTGACACACGCGATATGCAGGTACAGGACGCTGCATCCACAGCTAAATGGGCGAAATGTCATTTGGTTGGGGGTCCCTCCATGGCTGCATGCAACTTCACATTGCGACTCCATTGCGACGCCCACTAAAGATGGGGAGAGGCGAGGGCGGCACTCGGCGGACACGAACGAAAAAGGGAAGGGAGCAATGCGAAGCCAAGAGGAGGGAAGGAAGGAAAGAGGGATTCTCAAGAGGAAGCCCCTTCTTTCTTTCCAATCCGAAGATCTGCGGCCAATGACACGGTGGGAAGCATTCATCCGGTGTGGGATGAGCGAAAAGGAGCGCGAGAAAAAGAGGGCAGGAGGGGACTGTGAGGGGCAAGAACTCACGAGGGCCGTCGCTGAGTGGTCAGTCGCACTTTCCCCCTCCAGTGTCCCCTCCTTCCAAGACGCAGGAACCACGGTAGGCAAGTTGGTGGGTGCCCCTGTGCCCCTTTCGAAGGCGCGGGCCTAAGAGGGGCGGGAGGGGAGATCTTGCACTACCCCTTCGCCCTGATTGGCTGCCAAATCAGATGATCAGGGACGCCCCTGCCCCTGCCCTTTGGAGCCAATGGGGACTGCCACCACTCGACAGAGCAGCAGGTGGGGCCGGGCAGGCGGCTGGGATCTGCGCTAAGGTAATGTCAGGCATCTGCACTTGCACTTGCGCTGGCTGGCACACCGGAAAGTCCCTCGAGCAGCTGCTTCGGCACCAACACCAGACAGACAGGTGCAGGCGCCGGCTCCGAACTCCAGAGACATGGACATGGCCGGGGATGCGCTGGGCAGCGGCAGCGGCCTGCCAAACCCCTGCTGGCGGTGACTTCATTCGCACCAGGGGCACCACTCCGGCTTCACTTCGACCTCTCACGGACATTAGCCACCCCCGGATCATGCACTCGGCGGCCCTCTTGGCCCTCTTTTAAGATGGAGTTCGAATCAATCAACGGCAGCCACGGCATGGCAATCGCCATTGGTGCATGGAGATGGGTTCATCTGAATCCTCCATCTCACCTCCAACAAGCAATCAGAACAAAATTGCGCCGGGCAGAAACAATGGGCAAGACAAGGCGGGAGATCATGTCTCTCCTTGCTATTCGGTCGTCCTACCGAGAACCCTTCGTGTTCCTCCGCCAGCTACGGGTCAATGGACGGATACACACGCGCCTTGGCCGTAAATCAGATCAACATCCCGCCGTGCGTTCTCGTCTGCCAGGAACGAGAGACAAAATCCATGAATATTCCGAACGAGCTAGGGAACTACCAAGGAGGGACCACAGCGAGGCCAAGCGTCATTTCAATTCCAAAGGAAACAGCCCTTTGGATCCTTTACGGCGCGGGGTGCCAACGGCTGAAAAGTCGTATCCCGTTCTGCACATGCCATTGGGAGACGCGGCATGCATAAGCACGGCAGCAATAGCTGGCCCTCGCACGACAGTGCTTAGCTGAGAACGACTCTCGAACCGCTGGCTGTGCGCGCGGATAATCGATAACCAAGAATCCCACGATCCCATCGCATCGCACCGTGAAAACTCAGCATGTCCTCCTGCGCACGACAGCCCCTTCTGGAAACACCTCTCCTCTCATCTTACTCGAGGCAGTCGTTGTCACTTGGCACCTTCGTGAGACTGTGCCTTGCGCCCCTCAGTGGCTGGGAGAGCCAAGAGGAAAATCGCACGAGGAGAAGCAAACATTCCAGCCGTGCCACGATGCCACCGGCTTCTTCCAACAGCTCCCGCGGCGCCACCTTTGCTTCTTCGCCTTCCATTTTAACGGCCGGCAGTCTCGGCAGATCACCATACCGCCATACCAGCCAGCCCGTCCAATCGTCGATGGTCTGATGCCGTTGCTTATACGAAGAGCGTGTCTTACAGGTGCGACAGACATTGTCCCCAGCGAAGCTTTTCTCCATCGTCAGTAATGTCGTCGCCGCTGATCAACCGCGAGTCGCGTTCGGGATTATCACTATCTGGACTATCAGGGGTGCCATTCTTGGATATCCAGACTGACGTGGACACAGCAATTTTAGCAGCGTCCCGCGATTCAGCGTTCAGCCTGTCAGCTTCGCGCTCAGCCTTTTCCCCTGATCGCCCACCTCCAGGGATGACCCCGGCCCTCGATATTCGAAACGAGTTTCAGCCCTTCGCTAACGGGGGCAATGCGCCAATCATCCGAACTGTTCCAAAAACGATCACAGTGGCCAAGGCCTTTCGTCCCATTGATGTTCAATGCATCTGGCATTCCCCAGAGGGCCTATTGCAAGGAATTCCCGCCGTTTGCGCTGCCAGCCAAACAGCTCCGTTTGAACAACCTGCCTCTGAGAGTCAAATATTAACCTTAGAGAGAGTGCTTGTTTCTCTTACATCGAAACAGTTGTTTGCTGTCATGTATCAGACGAAAGCCAAGAAGAGTCCCTTGAGCCTTTCAACGCATATCTCGGATCCCTCTTGATATCACACTCTACGTTGCGAAAGGAAGAGGCAGTTGCCCAATGCCCAACGCTAGAGTGATTGCACGCTCCCGCCTCTGCTTGGTGCTCATCTCAGACCGGCTTGCCATCAGCAGACAGATGAATGCTATGATATTGACTGGCCGTCGTTAATGATGAAACGGACTTTATTCCGCGTGCGACGTCGCTCGTCAAGCCATACCACGTAACACTTCCATCGCGCCCCGTCTGACAGCCAGTCCGACCCGCGTCATTTGAATGACAGTCCGGCCGGCTTCCCACCCGGCAAGCAACATCCGTCCATCATCGTGCCCACCACTTAGTGTGCACGATGTGCCCTTGACATTCGAGATGACTTTTGGTAATCTTCATCAGCAAGGTCCATTCAGGGGATTCAACGACTGTAGGGAAGCGGCCTTTGGCATTTGCGGAGGAATTGCTTCTCGACAGACCTAGATCTGCGCGGCACTTTTCGGCCGATTGTGCCGCAATTCAGTCTTACGGCGGCAATGGCCTGAAGGTCCGGGGTTTCGAAGTGATTGAGCTGCATCATCACCCCTCTGACCGCCGCCAGTCTCAGGCGACCAGCCTGAAGTGAAGTGGCTAGTGCCCGGAGCCACCACTCCATGGGATCATCGTAGCTCAGACATGCATTGTGTGATCTCCATGGCGAACTCGACTGCGCCTTCTGGAATACAAACACCACTAAACAGAAACGATCCGGTGCGCCGTGTTGGGAGTGGCTGTGGTTCGGAGGGCGGATAATGCTTTCATGCGATGGGGCTGACGACGTCGTTCAGTGTAAAGGGTTTCCCCGCGACTCGCGAGAGATTCTCCAGACAGGTGCTCGGGATGAGCGAGGCAATTTGGGAATCGAGATGTGACAGCAGCGATGATCCCACACGGATGAAATTGTTTACCCCTTTTTTACTTTCGGCGCCAGCCGTACTCTGTAAAATCTCATGGGCCGTGCGAGGGGCAGCATCGAGTCTTAACACCGATGCTGGTAACGCCGAGAGAGATTGGTGCCTGAGAATGTTGCGCCATCTCAGGCCGAAGCTCAAGCCTCCGTAAAGCCACAGTCCCCCAAGCTTCAGCCACAGTGCCACATGCCACCTACCCGACGTCCACACGACACCGCAATCAGCCAGGCCCGATCCAGGGGACAAGGGCGAGACAATCGAAGTCTAGAAACAATCCGAAAACGATGCATTGAGCTCTCCTTGACGCCCTCACGACCTCACGAAATTGATGACATGAACGATTGCACCTCGAACACTCCCAGCACGTCAAGATGGATGATCTCTCGGGATTGGACTGGTCGTCGTCGTCGGCCAGCAAGCCTGGCAACAAGGCGCCGCCGATGAACCCCTCAGGCGCCAACTACTTTGGCTCCATGCCCATGCGACAGACGACGGCCTCGACGCCATCCCCGTTCCCCTCCGGCCGCAACACGCCACTGTCCGCCCAAGGTTCCGGAGCTGTCCCCGCCGCAGCTCAACCCCCGGCCGCGAAGCCGGCGGGCGACAGCTTCAGCAACCTGATGAACTTCGCCGGCGGCCCGCCAAAGTCGACCGCGAACCTGAGCTTGCGCGAGCAGCAGCAGCGACTCGAGGCCGAGAAGCGAAAGAAGGAGGAGGAGCGAAGGAAGCAGGCGCAGGCGCAGTTCGGAGGAGGATTCCTGGACACTCTCGGCTCGGGCTCCGTGTCACGGACTACGTCACCGGGCATCCTGTCCCCTGGCTCGTCTACCGGCAAAAAGGCCAGCGACGACGACGATCTCTTCGCGGCGTTCAACGCGGATACGAAGGTTGACAATGCCAGTCACTACCCACCGCCGCCTCAAAAGAGTCCCTCGCCCGCACTGGCGCAAACGCCTGCGTTGGATCTCAGCAATCCGAGCGCGTGGAACAAGCCTGCTGCCCCTGCCAACAATGGTGGCTTCGGAGATGACGATGACCCGTTCGGATTGAACCAGCTAAAGCCCAAGGCTTCCTCGCCCGCTCCGCCCCAACCTGCCGACGACGACGATTTCCTCGGTGACCTGGGCCGACCTGTGGAGGAGGTTCGTCGCAAGCAGCCACCGCCTCCCGAGCCCAAGCGGCCCGAACCCGGAAAGCCGATTGAGGCGTCTGATTCCAGCTCCGACGATGAGCAGCCCGCCCCGCGCGGCGAGATGGCCGAGTTTGATAAGGCTGTCGCCCAGCTTGTGGACTACGGCTTCACCCCTGAGAATGCAAGGCGGGGTCTGACGGAGAGTGGTGCGGGGTTGAATGTGCAGGCGGCGGCGAACTGGCTTTTGGACGATGCCCATCGCCAGGCCAAGGCCAAGGCTCAGGGCAAGGACCCCGCGGCAGCGTCGAGAAGAGGACGGGAGGATGGAAGGCATGATAGTCAGCGGAGAGCCGACACACGGTCGCCAGCCAGCGGTGAACCAGACTTCTCCAAGACTGCCGCTGCTGTGGGCAGCAGTCTGTTCAAGACTGCCAACTCCCTCTGGAAGACCGGCAAAAAACAGATGCAGCAGGCTGTCGCGGAGTTCAACCAGGAGGGAGGCGACCCGAACCAGCCCAAGTGGATGCGCTCTGCGCAGCAAGACCGTACTCAGGCACCCGAGAAGCGACGCGTGGAAGCTACGGACGAGGCGATGATGTTGGAGTCCGGTGGCCGTCCACCCAGGAAAGCTGGCCAGTCGTCGCAGTCATCGAGACCGGAGCCCCCTCACCGAACTGCTTCCCCGCGAGACTTCTCCCCCGCAACCTCGGCGCCTTCAAGCGGCAGAGGTACTCCTGTTCCGAAGTGGCAGCAGCAGGCTGGTCCGGCGGTGCCCGATTCGAGAACGCGCGCAAGCAAGCTGGCCATGGCAGATGATAGTGCAGCGTCGTATGTTAGTCCGCATAGAAGGAAGAAGGCTACTCCTCAGCCTGAAGAAGCACCGCCAAAGCAAGAGGAGCCGGATCTGCTGTTCAACTCCCAAGCCCCTGCATCAAGACCCGTTCAGTCGCAGCCGAAGCCACAGCAGCAGCGCCCCGCGCAACCCTCGCAGCCTGCCCCGACACCCAGACGTCCCCCTTCGCCCAAGCCAGCTCCCCGGCCTGCGCGCCAGATCCCACCCATCACTCCAGCAGCCATACAGCAATCCACGAAACATCGCCTCGATGGAACAGCTCACTTCAAGCGTGGTGACTATGCCGCTGCTCATTCCTCATACTCGTCGTCCTTGTCTGCCGTACCAGCATCCCACCCCCTGGCGATCGTCATTCTCACCAACCGTGCCTTAACGGCTCTCAAGACGGGCGAGCCGAAACAAGCCGTTGAAGACGCCGACTCCGCGCTCAAGATCATCGGGCCCGGCGGCGGCCAGGGCGAACAGGTGTCCGTCGTGGGCGACAACGGCGGCGACGAGAAGCGCGACATGCGCGACCTCTACGGCAAGGCGCTCAGCCGCAAGGCCGAAGCCCTCGAGCAGATGGAGCGCTGGGGCGACGCCCACGCGGTGTGGTCGACCTGCGTCAAGAACGGCGTCGGCGGCGCCACGGCCATCTCCGGTCGCCAACGCTGCCAGAACGCCCTCGCGCCGAAGCCGAAACCGAAACCCAGGCCCGCAGCTGCTCCTGCGCGGCCCCGTCCCGCGGCTACCCCGGCCAAGAGCTCTGAGGCGGTTGACCGGTTGCGTAAGCAGAACCAGGCGGCTGCCGCGGAGGACGACGAGAAGTTTGCGCTGTCGGAGAAGGTTGATGCTAAGATTGCGGCGTGGAGGGACGGCAAGAGGGATAACCTGCGCGCCCTCATCGGCAGCCTGGACCAGGTGCTCTGGGAGGGCAGTGGGTGGAAGAAGGTGGGATTGCACGAGCTCGTCATGGCGAACAAGGTCAAGATCAACTACATGAAGGCCATTGCCAAGTGCCATCCCGACAAGGTATGTTGTAATCTGTTTCCAGCTTGTTGAGGGGTTGATATACTAACTGAGCGTGTGCAGCTCCCCCAAGACGCCAGCACGGAGGTCAGGCTCATCGCCGCGACGGTGTTTGCGACCCTGAACGAGAGCTGGGACAAGTTCAAGTCCGAGAACGGGCTGTAACCATCTTCATCATTATCATCATCATCACATAGCTCTCATCGTTAGCGCGACATCTGCCCACGGCGAAGGAGCGCATGGACTCCTCTCTGCCGTAATTAAAGCATGAAATATAGAAGTGAACAAAGCGAATACTTCGATATCCCCAAACGCCGTGCTATGCAAAGTAGTACTGGCTCCTCTCTACCAGACGTCTACGCCCTCTGTGACCGGATTAAACCCCCTCTTCTCGGCCGAGTAGCTTCCCCCCGCTTCCGCGGATTGACTCGTAGTCTCGTGTCACCCCCGTCATAGATACAGGTCGGTTTTACAAACCCAGAGAGCGCCTGACGCCGTCGCGGACCTTTTGCTCGTACTCGCCGCGGCGCTCGCGCCACATCTTGGCGGCCTCGACGTTGGCGGGGCTCTCGTCGTTGGGCTCGGCGAGCATGCTCATGACGGAGATGAGGATCTTCTCGACGGACTGGATGGGGGACCAGCGCTCGGAGGCGTGCTCGTAGTGGTTCGGGTCGTCGCCGGGCGGGTGGAGGATGGAGATGCAGACGAGGCCACTGGGGTAGACTTTTTGTGGGAGGAAACGTTAGCTGTCCATTTCTCGCTGTATTGCGCCGTTGTTCGGAGAAGGAAGGATGACGAGGGAGACGGGGACTCACTGTTGGGGTGCCACATGTCGACAAGGAACTTCATGGTCGGCGGGGCGAGGGGGTAGTCCTTGGGGAACTTGAGCTCGGCGGGGAAGACGCCGCCCTCGAAGGGGGTGCCCTCGGGGCCCTGGATCAGGGCCTCCCACTGGAGCAGGTCGTCCTCGGAGACGGGGCCGGCGGTGATGCCCTCCGGAGGGTTGTTCGTCAGGGCGCGGTATTCCTGGAGGAGGCGGCGGTGGGCGGTGGATTGGGCCATTGTGTCCGCGGATGAGCCGGGGGAGGGGTAGAGGTATGCGGTGTGCTGTCGCAGCGAGGAATGAAGGGAGAGAGAGAGCCGTTGGATGAGCCGGGGGAGGGGTAGAGGTATGCGGTGTGCTGTCGCAGCGAGGAATGAAGGGAGAGAGAGAGCCGTTGTCGGGATGGGTGCTGTTGTCATGGAGTGAGCGATTGTCGGTGCGTCGGCAGCTGGGAGGTTGGCGGGGGTGGGCCCCCCGTGGCTCCAGGTTCGGTGCTAGCAGCAGCAGGCACGTAATTCCCCGAGGTTTTGCCCCCCGGTGATGCGCGTGCAAATCGGAGCTTGGGTCGGCAGCCGCTGCTGTGAAGCATTTTTGGAGCTTTGTCCACCACAACCCGACTGCACCTTTTTCTGCCCTGGGCCGACCTCACCCATTTATCCCGGCAGCAACCTCCCAACGCAACCTCTTTTCTGCGGGAAAAGTTGCACCACACATAGGCAGGGTAAAGACACATTTACACACCTTTACCCTATGCCTCCCACGAAATGCCACCACGAGTGTCACTGAGGCCAATCGCCGGCCGGGCGGCTTCCCTCGCCGCAGGCAAGCAGCAACCCTCGGCGCCCGCAGTATGCCTGTTCTGCTCGCTCTCCACAGCTCCTCCGACACCTTCACGACGCACCACCAGCAATACTCGACGGGGACCCTCGAAGCAGCGCCGGTACTTCCAATCCTCCACGCACGCGATTCACTCCTCAGCAAGCAGCAGCAGCGCCGCCGCACAGAATGCGCGGTCGGAGCTGATCGACGTCCTGCTCGAGCTGCAGAAGCACGCTGTCAACCACGTCAACCTGTCCCGTCTGCAACTCGCGCTGCAGGGCCTGCGCCAGGAACCCGGGCACGAGAACGTGCGCGTCGCGATCCTCGCTCTGGCGGACGGCGCAGGTGAACCCGGGAAGACGGCGAGGGAGCTCTTGAGGGTGCTGCTCGCGGACCCGCTGGGCGACGAGGCGGAGTGGGAGAGGGCCGTGAAGGGCCATGACACGACGCAGCCGCTTGTCGTGCGGGTCGGCGAGGCCAAGGGCGACGAGGGGAAAGGCACTACGCTGACGATATCCAAGACGAATCTGCTGCATGAGCTGGATGTGTCGTCGCCTGCGTTGAATGGGTGCGGGGTAGAGCTGTTGCTAATGGAGGTGAATCCTCTCTCTGCGGGGGCGGCGGCGGCTGGGCAGGCGGCGGCGGTGATGGATGTGGAGCAGGCTGTTTTGGTGCCGACTGTTGATATCCAGTCGAGCTCGGGACGGTATACCCCTGTGACTACCCCGGTGCACAAGGCTATTGTTGTGTCGGAGGGGATCGTGGGCGCTGCGGCGGTGGCGGCGTTGCCGTTGGCGGAGTACCGTGATTCCGTCCTCGCGGCGGTTAATTTGCCGAAGTACCCGGTCGAGGTGGGCGAGCAACTTGCGTTCCAGCCGATTGACGTGAGTGTTGGCAGCAAGGGCCTCGATCGTATCCGGGAGAACATTGGCAATGCGATGGAGTATGAGCGTGCGTGGTACAAGAGTAATGTGCCCGCCATTGTCGAGTGGCTCAAGACTGGGGTGGAGAACAACGCAGGGGGAGCTACGAAGCCGGTTGTCAAGACGCACATCGCCTCTCTGCTGCGCAACGCACTCGCGGAGATCGAGGCCGAGCAGGCACGCCTTACGTCTGGACGGCTATCAGCAGAGGTTGCTTCGCCCAAGTTGGCAGTTATGAACGAGCGACTGGCGGAGTGGTCACAATTCGCGCACGAGGAGCTGCAGCTGCAGCTTGACCTCGCGTTCGCCGGCACAAGGTGGCGCAAGCTGGGCTGGTGGAAACTCTTCTGGCGCGTAGACGACGTTGGCGTCCTTACCTCCGACATGCTCAACCAGCGCTTCCTCCCGGGCGCCGAGCGCGAGCTCGTCTTCCTCGCCGGCCGCATCGCCGAGTCCGGCGTCGTGCCCGCCCTTGAGGCGCCTACCTATTCCCAACCAACATCCGAGCTGCAGCCGCAGCCAGAGACCAAGACAATCACGAAAATCACGAGCCGCACGCCAAAGTGGCCCACGCACATCTCCTTCACCCGCCGCTACCTCCATGAGGAGACCGTCCCCGCGCTGCAGGCCCTCGCGCAGAAGCTCGTGCTGCAGGCGTCGAGCACCTCAGCACTGACCGGCGCGCTCGCGGGCCTGCTCTACGTCTCGCAGTACGCGGGGTCGATCTACGAGGCGGGCGCCGTGGCGGCGCTCGGCATCATGTGGAGCCTTCGCAACCTACAGAAGAAGTGGGAAACGGCACGGACGTACTGGGAGGGCGAGGTGCGCGAGGAGGGCCGCAAGGCGGTCAGGGCAGTCGAGCAGAGCGTCGTGGAATCGCTGGACACGCCGAGAGATACGCCGATTGAGGGCGAGGAGGAGCTGCGCAAGGCCAAGGAGCTGGTGGAGAAGGCCGAGGACGCGCTGAAGCGTCTCGAGTGAGGAGGGGCTCTTGGTTTTGCGATCACGTTGTACCATCATCTGTATAATGTATAAAACACGAAAGTCACCATAGACAAAACACGACAAAAGCTCTTCCAATTTCCATAAAACGACTGTCTGTCAGCACGCGTGGTATGAGCCGCTTTTGGAGGAGGAAGTTGGCCAGGAGTAGTACACGTTGTTATTGCACTTTCACGTTGAGGAAGTTATATAGCCCATCCACAGAGTTGGAACAGTACGAAGCCCAGTAAGGGCACCTTAGCCGGTGATTCTTGCATTGCGAGAGGCATCTCTTATTTGGCAATCATATCCCGGCATTGAGTCTTTCATCTTGGCTGGTCTGTCAGCGGATTGTAGCTTGAGTGTATGGACGGCTCAGAGTGAGGCCTACCCTAGCAAACCGCTGTATCCCTCTTCTAGAAAGCCTGTGGTTGAATGGTATCGTTACTTCTCCTCCTGACGTCATCCCCTATATAATCACTCTTGCGTAGCCCCTTGTTCAGAACCCAGAAACCGTAAAACGCCGTGAACTTTTTTCTCTTCGAGCTTGGTGTGTTGGAGTTCCGCCCGCTTTTCCTTTGCTCAGACTGCCTTGCCCTTCTTCTGCTCGAATCAAAAAGGTCCTCCGGTACGCGTGTTGTTTTTCATGCTCGTGCGGAAAGTACTGGGCGCCATCGGCAGCGCCACTTCGTGGCTCGATTCCTCTACACGAACCACCGGGACAGCGCTGTGCAAAGAAAATCGGCCACCAGAAAGTCCCGTCAAACCCAAATAGGTTCTGCTCTTTACCTGCCGCCACGACCACTGGCGCGGGCCCTGCTGACGGTCGCGCGACCACGGGCCATGCCGACACCGCGGCCGCGGACGTTACGGGAGCGGAACATGGGTGCGTTGCGAAGCATGTCGGGGACGATGAAGAAGCGGACATGGGAGCCGCGGATGTAGACCTGGTCGAGGTGGGAGACGCGGCCGTCGCGGGCGGTGACGGTGATATCCTTGAGCTGGACGTTCATGTTGTCCTCGGCTGGAGTGCGTTGGGACGTTAGCAATTGGATTCTGCGCATATGGAGTGGGAATATGGGGGAAGAAACATACCTTCGAGGAGCTTGCCGCGGTAGGTTTGGCCCGAGGTGATTTCGAGGGTGACGATATGGCCCTGTACCGCGCGCTGGGTTAGCTATGCTGTTCCCTCTTTCTGTGGGGTTTGGGAAGGAATTTACCTGAGCCTCGTTGAGGAGCTTGATGGGGATGCCGATTGTGGAAGTCATTGTTGCGGTCGGGAGAGGGGTGAAGCTGTTGTGGGGGTTGGTGGATTGGGAGGTCGGCTAGGCAGCTTGTCGCGATCGCGCGGGTGTTTGGTGGTGGAAGGATAAAATGTGAGGCCCGCGGTTTGGGGGATAGCTGGCGCTTTGGTTTTTCCGGACCGAGCATTTGGCCTCACCTTAGCTCACCGAGGTGTGCGGCCTGTAGGGTGCGTTGCAGAGCGGTGGGGTTTCGGTGTGGGGTCAAATGGCGGGCACCCTTTGAGCTGCACCCAACCTGGCGAGCGACAAGCAGCCAAACTGGCAACGTGTTGCTTTGCATTCTGAAGTGATGTACCAAGAAATTGATCTTGATCGGTTCTTGTCACCTTTTAAACAATCAAACAGTCATTGGACAAGAAATACACATCTGGCCAGTGCCCACGTCAGCTTGTCAACATGTCGACACCCACAGCAAAGCCAACACGGAGTGTTCTTACATAGACGCATCACTATTCGGGACAAAATGATGCCCGAGATGTCGAGGCTCAAAGTGTATCGCTGACGCGTCTTGCAATTTCGCTGACTATGGACTCCGTTAATCAAGGCAACAGCTCGGTGGGCAGCATTTACCGGAGAGTACAGTTCCCGAATTCGAACCACTCAACATCATAAAGGAAGAACGCGGCGATAGTTGCCCAAGCGTGCAGTCAAGTAAGATGACTCAGCGGTAATGCGGCCCGTAGGATATCATAACCGGCATATGCAAACCTCCATCAGATAATGAATCATGCCAAAGTTTGCAGCGGTTCCCTCTGAATACGCGGGGAACACCAATCGACCGGACGAACAAAGCCACATCAAAATCCGTGATCGGCAGACTTTGGCGTGTCAAAATCCAAGGGAACGGTCGGCGGTCGGCAGTCCAGCCCGCCGTGCTATGCCCAAGCCACACACCAAAAACACGGTCGAATAAGGGGCCACGGCGCAGGCCTAGCTTCGGGATTTTCTGTGGGCTCGACCTCGGGTCCGATTTCCAGGATGGGAATCCTCATACTACCGAGCCCCTGTCACCGGGCCTCAGCTGGAGCAACTCCCGACGAACACGGCAAGTCCAGTAGGATTCTGCTGTTTGTCTGTTTTGTTTGACGGAGGTGGATGCCGCACCGTCTCATATGCTGGCGCCTGCCGATACATGGGACCAGGCTTCGGCTCGGGTGTCATTTAGGACCCGATTCCACCGTACGGACGGACAGTCCACGCCAACCGATTCTAGTCATAGGGGATCTGCCGCTGTTGAGATGGGAATTGTATTAAAAGAGAAGGTCGTCTGAAGTTGTTTGCTTTCGAATTGGTAGACATCAGTATTCTAGAAATCAACAACCACTTGACATTATACCATTTCATTTTCATTTTATTTTGCATAGCGATTATCACTTCAGAAATTCAACATGGGCTTCAAGGTTATTATCGCTGGAGGCAGTGTCTCTGGACTGTCTCTGGCGAACATGCTGGAAAAGTTCAACATTGACTACGTCCTCCTCGAAGCTTACCCTCAGATCGCGCCCCAGGTCGGCGCAAGTATCGGATTGCTGTCTAACGGCTTCCGCATCCTTGACCAGTTTGGCTGTTACGAGCCTATCCGCGACATTGCGGGAGACTTTTACCTGAAGGCTAGTATTCGCGGATCTGATGGCAGGGTAAAATCAGAAAACTCGCGTGCCTCAACTCACCACCTGGAAAACCGGTATGTTTGACCCGATAACACGGCACAAAGCCCTGTCGGCACTAACAACATTTCAGACTCGGATACCCCTCCATCTTCATTGATAGGCAGATCCTTCTCCAGGTCCTGTACGACAACTTGCAACACAAGGAGAAGGTCCTCACGAAGAAGAGAGTTTCTCGAGTTGATCTTGTCAAGGGTGGTGTCCAGGTTCACACCGACGATGGATCCGTCTATGACGGAGACATCATTGTTGGCGCGGATGGAATCCACAGTGCTGTCAGAGAGGAGATGTGGCGCATTGGAAAGGAAGAGACGCCGGGATACTTCCCCGAAGATGAACAGTCGAGTGCGTTGTCCTGAGACTCGTGGTATCCCACTTTCACTTGCTAACGCGTCTACAGGAGTTCCCGTCGACACGAAGTGCATCTTTGGTATCTCCAAGCGCCCCACAGATCTGCCGCCGTACACACAACAAATGGTGCACCAAGGGGGCCGAAGCTACCTAATTGTGCACGCGCCTGGCAACAGGACGTATTGGTTCTTGTTCAAGGGCACCGGCAAGACCATTTACGGAAAGGACATTCCTCGATACTCTGAAGATGACAAGGAGAAGTTGGCGAGTGAGCACAAGGACGACAAGGTCAACGATGACTTGACCTTCGGTGCCATCTACAAGAACCGCATCATGTCGACCCTGGTCCCTCTCGAGGAGTACGTGTTCGAGAAGTGGCATTACAAGAGAATCATCACCATCGGTGATGCAAGCCACAAGGTGGGTGGCATCCAAAATCCTGTCCATTCGAGACCGAGACTAACGAGTTCAAGATCGACCCCATCTCCGGTCAAGGCGGCAACGGCGCCATCGAAGCCGCAGCCCTCCTCATCAATGCCCTGACCGACATGCTCGAGAAGAACCCCAAGAACCCCACTGAGGAGGACATTAGCAACGCCTTCGCCTACGTCCACGAGAAGCGCCACGCGAGAGCCAAGGCCTTGGTCGCCAGCGCCCACAACCTCCAGATGATCCTGACCGGCAGGTCACCCCTTTCCACCATCGTCGTGAACGTCCTCATGCCCATCCTCGGCGAGGAGAGCTTCCTCAAGACCATTACCCCTATCGCCACAGCCAGCCACCACATTAAGAGGCTCCCTCTTCCGAAGAGGCCCCGTCTCATCCCTTACAACGACGAGCTCCCTGCCAGGCCTATCGAGAGCAAGGCAACCTGGGCGCCATTCGTTCTGTCTGCGGGAGTCCTGGGCGCTTTGTTGTACCAGGCAGCGTCGCCGGCGTACATCGCCAACGTCGTCCGTTCATTCCAGGCACTGCCGGCTCTGCTGAATGGTGCAGCAAGCAACTCCAGCCTCGTTGCTTCGTTCGCGGCACCTGCGGCTGAGAACACGGCGCAAACTATACAGTTCCGAGCCAACCTTCTCTCTGCTCTGACCATGTGGTTTGTAGAAGGTAGCCGCGTTGGTAACAAGATTGCCGTTCTTTCTTGGTATGTATCCTAGTCGTCACCAAGTATCCATATAACTAACGAAGACTGCAGGCCCGCAACCGCCGTCGCCGCGTACACCATCCTCGGACCCAAGGCCGTCATGCCTGCCTTCAGCTTGGCAACGCTTCTCTTGGGCGCCAACAACATCCCCGGCCGCCACGTTCCCACCAACATCGCCAAGTCAATCCTGCCCGCCGTCGTTACAGGCTACGGCATCCCCATGGTCCTGGCATCTCTGCCCATTCAGAACCCCCAACTTCGTCAAGCTGCCAACGTCGTCGCCACCGCAGCCCCTCTTCTCAGCGCGGCTCTCCTTAAGCTGATCCCCAACGCGATCAAGACCGTTAAGAACCTCATCAACCCGCCCAAGCCCGACGTGGAGGTCAAGGAGGAAGAGACAGAGGAGTTCTTGGACATGTACCAGAAGAAGGACGTGGCGCCCCTCAAGTCCACCTACGCCTTCACTGCAGGCGTCTGCGCCGTCGCTCACATTGTTGGTGCCATCTACACTAACTTCGAGAACCCTTCCACAGTTGGAGCTGCGGGTCTGCTCACTGGCAGCAGCGCCTTGTTCGGATTGGCCTCTGTCACCTTGTCCTCGTACCTGACTTGGGACCTGAGGACACAGGGATACCTGACCAACAAGCAAACCATATCCGCGGGTCTGGCTAACCTTGCTGGCAACGTCTTGCTCGGCCCCGGAGCTGCCTTCTCTGGCTTCTTTTACTGGCGCGAGCACGTCATTTCTCGCCTGGGCGACACATTTCCTTAAGTAATTCAGCATGAGCATATGCGCACAGAATCATTTGTTGTTCCCTCATCATGGGTCTTATCTCTTTTGTTTATAGCGTGGGCTTAGACTAAACAGTCTCTTCATATCATAGAATGTAGTTTATATCATACAGTGGGCATTGAAGATTAGAGATTATCCACATTTGTTAGAACCTTTGCATCTTTCGTAGATATATGTGAAGATACTCAAATCCTCACCCTGTAGTCAAACCATGACTGGACCAACAAAGATCTAGAAGCAAGGATGCAACCGCCCGCCATGCAGAGAACTCCGACGTATAAGCCCGCGAGTGCCATGCCGCCGATACTTTCCAATATCTGACCTCCGATTGGAACTGTAATCAAGAGAGCAAAGCTGACAGTGAAATTCATACTCCCAAAACATCGACCATAGTCCTTGGTCTGGCACGTCTTGCCCATGCAAGCGGGAATCAGGGACGAGAACACCCCCGAGCTGAAGCCCCACAGAACCGCAAACACGTAGAGGGCCTGGATATGCGTCGTGCCAAATGGGAGTATCGTCACTGCGACACAAACAATGGTCACACATGTGCTCGTGAACAAAACATTGTAGTGCCCGAGCTTGTCCCCCAGGAACCCGGCCCCGATTCTGCTGATACAGCCACAGCCGTTGACGATGGCCACGATGTTATATCCCGTGTCAGCAGGATACCCGGCCCAGTTTGCCAGTGTGGGAAAGATGCCTGAGATGCCGAAGATGACGAACTCGAGAAGGAAGAAGGCCGCTGCGATGAGTGAGAAGGCGGGGACGCGGAAGGCGGCGAAGTTGATGGTCGCGCTTGCGGCGCGGTGTCTCGGGGTAGAAACAGCGAGGTCCGTAGATGGCTGTGAAGGAACAACGAGTTGCGTGTGATGGTGAGTTCGGGAGAGCTTCGCAAAGGGGATGAAGCATAGCGTCCCTGGGATCATGACAGCTGCGATGGTGAAGCCCACGAACCGCATCGACCAGGCCCAGCCCCATTTGGGAAATAGCTCTCGCAGAAGAAATGGGAAGACCACACCACCGAGCGCGGAACCGGTGAGTGCTAGACCTATGGCGAGGCCGCGCAGCCTCGTGAATATCTTGCCTACGACGGACACGGCGACTGTCGAGGCCAACGCGCCGCCAATGCCGCCGTAGATACCAAGGCAGAGCATGAACTGCCAGTAATACTTGCATTCGGCCAGGAGGAAGAAAGTTGGAAGCGTAAGAGCCGTAGAAAGAGGTGCTAGCACTTCGGTCCCATAACGGTCAACTATAGGACCTGCTTGGATTCCGAGGAAAAGTGTGAGGGCGGTGTAGAGGCCCGTCACCCAGCCGATGTCGCGGGCCGAGTATCCTGAGAGCTGGTGTTCTTGGAGATAGGCTTGGACTGTGCCGATGGCCTGGGGAAATCCTGAAGTGATGTATTTAACAGACTGCTTCTTCGAAGATGGTAGCAATTCTGACTCACCGTATGATGGCAGCAGGAATATGAACGCTCCCAGAACGCATACCCAAGATGAAATCCTGTTCTCAATGTCTCCTGACCTGGTGTTTCGAAGACTTGGGGCATCTGAAGGAGGACCTCGCTGACCGCTCTCCAGCTCGAAATTGGTAGACGCACCTTCGCGCGCTGTTCCGTAGTCGGAGTTGTTCTGGGCGCTTGGCGATGACATTGCCCACAGAGAGTAGCTTGGCTTCAACCCTTGTAATACGCAGAGTTGTATTGGATCACTTGAGGATCCGGAATAGAGAAAACTCCTCCAGATACACGCACTCTGGAACTTGCGGGTTGAGAGAGTAGTGTTGGAAGAAAGGCGGTCGAGAATTTGAGATGATAGTGCGGGGATCGGCGGCGCTACGGTGTGGGATGCCGACTGTGGAGTCTCGCCGGTCCGGCCCGAGGTGGCCCACAGTCGGATCGAGTTCCGGGCGTCTATTGTGGCTCAGGTATCGCTACTGTGACGTGTGTTCAAAGTGGGCTATATCCTTGGGGACATGAGATATCGAAACTGTTGGTAAATGAGCAGACTGACTGGGACATTGAACTCTATGCGCTAATCTCATCTTTTGCCTTCCTTCCTCACACAGTATCTACACGTTGATGATCTTCTTAATGTAATCTATAAGCTCATCTCCTTTGTGCTGGCCAAATTCGTCTTCAAATGTGCCAACCCGGAGTTGCGATTCGATCTCGTCTGCATCTGGGACCGGATGTCGCTCATAATTGACGGGCCCATCCGAGATGGAGTGGGGGATGAACACCGAGGCATTCGTCGTGATGGGCGTTCTGTCTTCGCGAACACCCATGCCCACGCAGTCGCCATCGACAAACCAAAGTCCTAAGACAGGAAAGTTGGACTGGCCCTGCTCATCCTTGAAATCAGGAGGCAACGCCAACTCCTGCACGACGTACCCCTCGTATCCGTAGTACCCCATAGACGCGTCCTGAAGCACCTCGCCGTCGGTCTTGAGCACCACGTCCGCTCCTTCGCGGGAGAAAATCGGCTTCCGTGCATACCTTGTTAGCGTAGCAGGCACCTCGTTGTCGAAGTATGTGGGAAGCAACCACTTGGATCGCGGGTCATCCTTGAAGAGCTCCCAAAGAACAGCAAAGAGTGCTTTGTTGCTCCACACCAGTTTGTATGGTGCCTCGATCCAGATTGTGCCGCCGATGTACTGCCCCGTCGCGTCGCGCTTCCCAATGTTTTCCATGTCTTTGAAACACGCCTCACCAAACTTCTGCACCACCATGTACTCCCATGGGTACAACTTGAAAATAACGTCAATGTGCTCTCCCTGCTTGTCGTAGAAGCGGCCGTCGACTTTGGACAGACTGATTTCCTCTACTGTGATGGCTTTGGTCTGCCATCCTGCTTGCTGACAAGTGTCCATTAGAAGCATCGTGTTTGATGCGTCCTCGCAGGTTGGCTCGCCTTCTCCCACGGCAAAATGCACGGTAGGTTTGAAGCCCAGCTGCTCCTCAACGAGCTTCAAATTGCGCTTCCAGCCTTCGATCAGTGACTCGGTAATGTGATTAAACTGGTCGTTACCGTGACCCGTTTGCTCTAACCAAAGCCACTGAATTGACGCTGCCTCGATCAAGGATGTCGGCGTATCCGCGTTGAATTCGTAAAACTTTGGCACTCGAAGCCGCGGATCGGGGTGGTCTAGACCGCCAAAGCAGACGTCGAAGCGACCGTAGATGCTTCCCCAAGCAGGCTCTCGATCCCACGAGTCGACGATTTGTTTGAGGGTGTACGCGGGAACTGCCATCTTTTCTGTAATAATGTCTTTATGTTCAACGAGATAGTCTACCGCCTCGCAGCACATTGCAAAGACATCCTTGGATGCGGCCTCCAACAAGGCCACCTCCTCAGAAGTGAAGGAATAGTAGCGGTCATCGGGCCAGTATGGTTCTGTTCCGCCTGGTGTGACAAGGTCGGCGAAGACGAGACCTTGACTTTGAACGAGGCGTGTGGCGTTTGGCCTCTTCTGTACAGGTACGCGGCGCATGGTTGGTTGTGTTGATGATGATGATTCTAGGCTGATTGACGTTGCTGTACCTGGGAGTGAGCTAGTTGGGAAGACGTCGATTCGAAGAGGGAACGACGGGGAGAGTTGGACTGAAAACTACCGTCCGTGCCAAGAATGAATTGAGTAGACTTTGATATCCAGTGGCGCTGCATTCAATGCAAACTCTCTCTCAAACTTGTTATAACCGAGCATGAGATTCGCCTGCTATTAAATGATGCCAAGACTTTTTTTATGTTGGTTGCAGAGTGGGATGAAGTCGCCTGACTTGTGGCTTTGCTCTTTATCAGGAGACAACGACTCAGTGACATGGCGATCAAACGCAAAGTGGCAGCCGGCTCGACCGGCATCATCCCTACACATGCGATGAACGGCGCCCGCTCTTTTTACAGGCAGAATGCGAATAGCAGTTCGTTCTCGGACCCCGCCGATCTCTGGGCACTCAATTTTGAGTTTAAAGGTCAGCCTGAGAAGTTTGAAGGCCTGCCGGTAACACCGTTAGGGTCTTGGCGCATTGCACAGAGAGCAGGAGGCCTGCCCTACAGCAAGGATGACTTCATATATATAAAGCTTCTTTTTTAAGCTTCCAGGAACATGTCACAGAGGCACAGATTTTGGAAAGATTTGGCGAGCCGAGGCACTGCATAGTAGAAGAAAAAGAAGGTCTTAATTTAGAAAATCTATCGTCCCATGTATTCTAGTTTACCAACCCCACATGTTCTCAATATTGTTGCACCAATCGGTCGGGATTCCACAGAAGTTTTGGTCGGCCTCCGTCGGGGCCTTGACACACTTGTTCTCTCCGGCCTTGTTGCGGATGCACACGGCCGTGACGGCCTGCGGGTTGGGCCACGCCTGGCGCATCTGGCAATCCGGGTTGAGTGTGATGGTGGTGCCTTTGTCACGAGAGTACCACTGCCAGGCGCCTGGGCAGTAGCCAGTAGAAAATCGGAATCCTGTGATGGCGTCTCCCGTGACCGTCGTGTCTGCGCATAAGCCACCGGCGTGAGCCGAGACGAATAGCGCCGCTGCAGAGATGAAGGAAGAAAAGTGCATCTGGCGTCATGTTAGCAATCAAGGTTCTTGCTCACGTGGGAATAGTGGCTGATGACTCACATTGAAGAGATTGTAGCGCAGTAAGGACAGTTGGAGCGAGTGTGGTTGAGGGTTGGTGAAGTGTTTGAAAAAGAGCGTGGAAGTTGCCCAGAAATGTGGTCTCCGCCCGGGTCACTTTAAGTCTAAGTATTTATGTCAGGAGAGACCGAAAGTTCGTCCCATGGGGAAGAGTAAAGAGTGAGCTTCTTTCGACCAAGATCTAGAATGCCAAGAAACGTGGAATTGCACTTCTATTAAACACTGCCCCCGAAGGTTCCGTGCGTGAGTCGCGTGAATAATATAATTGAGGTATCTGCAGAACCTTATTAATAGGTGCTTAATAGGTGCTTAACATGAGGGATATGCGTGATCGACAGAGAAATAACACATCGAGTCAGGCGTTCCCGAGGGCCTCGCAAGGCGGCGGGAACACAAGGCCCCCAGGGTGCATTGGACTCCAAGAACATAAATGTGGACTTTGCCCACGACATATCTTGCAGGTGTCTTTGTTTGGACGACCAACATCCATTCTCTAAGGTTTATCAAACACGGTCTTTACCAACCACACTCTTTTGTTTTGCTTCTCGCAATCATGACGAGAGAACACATTCCTTTGCCTGGCTTGCGAGTCATGGCGACCGCCTTCTTCCTCGCCCGCATGGCTGAGGGCGCCGAGACCTACAAGAACTACTGCGCCGGCCTGGACAACAAAGTCGTAGACTTTAAGAACTGCGATGGCAAACAACCTGAAAACACATTCTTCATGTTCGCCAGTGACGACCAAAACATTCCTGTCGGCACCGTCATCGACCCCATGCACGTAGATCTCTTCGACAGCTCCGACCCAGTTGAGCGCCAAAACGTCCTCCTTCCACTGGAAATCGAATCTGGAGGATTTGGAAAGCGTCAAGATTGCGGCAACACAGGAGGAGGTGGCGGTAGCACCGGCGGTGGCGGTGGCCGCACGGTCATTGTCGGTGGTGGTGTTATCGTTGGCGGCTAAGACAACCGCTGGTCGACTGTAGTTGGTGGTTGTGAGAGATGTTGGAGTTTAGATAAGGCGCGAATAGCTAGTGCGCGTCTTGAAGGCACTCAGAGGAAGACAGTTTTACATGCAGAACGTGGAAGAAGGTTGCGGTGGAATGACCATGAAGGAAGTTGCGCAATTAGTTACAACTCGGAGAAGAGCAATAGGGTCGGACGTCGACTCTCTCAATTCAAAGCATTAACGATCTTTAACAAATCTTTTCACCTGTTGTTCTCCACGAGAATCAACCATCCGAGGGAGGTTGATGAACAGACTCGAAGTTGAATTGCCTGATGCTCCATGCAGAGGGCCTTCCCTTTTCTCTCTGTTACTGTAGTTGCTTTCTTCAACGTGACACTGAGTCAGGTTGCTGACAGCGAGAAGCTACTAAGGCTCGTGTTATTGGCAATGTTATTATGAAGGGTTGAGTAACCTCGTCATCATTTCGAGTGTGAGATGCAAGATCATGAAGCTCAGTACTTCTGGCAACTTCGGCGCAACTTGGTGATGCCGTTGCCGTCGCGGGTAGACCGGCGTTTTGGACAATTCCGTCCGCACTTACAAAATTGCCGCTTTGATTAGAATCCAGTTGCAAAAAGCTTGTTCCCGCGTCATCCCCGACGGCAACGGAAATTTCGAGGCCAACATGAACGACAAGGGTAATGCAACTTGCCAGAAGCTTTCACATGGAGCAATAATGGTGCTGTCATGTCCCAAGTCCCAAATGTCAGGCGTCGCATGTTCTCTATTTGATCATGAATCGTTGAAAACCCCGAGAGCTAACTCCGAGCCCTCATCTGAACGAATAGCCAAAGTTCTTCTATTGAACCCAGTACCCAGAAGACGCTGTAAATACTTTCCAGACCATCAATCTAGTCTGACACAAGTTCAGAGTTGCTTACCAACCTCTCTTTCTAAGGACACATTTTCAGGCGCGCGTGTATTGCTTTCCTGCTCTTATTAACCATAGATGAAGCCGTACCTGAAGAGACGAGAGCTGGCGCGATCACACCTCGTGTGAAGGCGATCTGAATGCCTTGGTGGACAATTTCAGGGGTTACGGCGGGATGCTCCGCCACCAGCTTCTCATTCGAATGGACATGAACCTAGCGAAGAGTCGCATCAGAAAGTCTCAAAATAACTCTCAGGCACGCGCCAAGACATTTGAGGCATTGATCACTGGTCTCTTGTTGCTCTCATGCTTCTGAGAAATTCAGCAGAATCCCCACGCTCTATGTTTCCTAGTCAAAGATAGGCAGGAAGTTCATTTTCAATTGATCCGGGACCCATCTCCAGTAAGCGATTCAAGACTCGCGACATGAAAGTAATAACAGCCACAGAGATATGGTACGATTTGTATGGCAGGCTGACATCAGCGAGAAAAATCTCATCGAGCCAACATTCGGCGCCATCCTTCTCCGAGCTCGCTGAGTCGCATCGTGTGAAATAACTTGGACTAGGCAGAAGGGGCTGATTGTAATCCCTGTGCGGGGATTGGCCCCCAGAGGAAGCGGCACAAGTGCACTGCCTTGGGGCTTCGGTGTGCAGATAAGCACTTAACGTCACAGGCGATAAAGATTCCGACAAGATGGCTTCATGTCAGCAACCAACAAACCAATCGGCTGTGTGCAAGATGGCCTTTCCTCCATTGGCCCCTGAGACCAAGAAGGCTGAGCATGTTTGCTGCCTGGTGGACATCGATCGGAAAATCCCCCGAAGATCTACTTTCGGCGTAGGGCGTATTACAGGTGACGAGATTCTAGGTTCCAATCAGCCCTACGGAAAGGTATGTTGACCAACATGTTGCGCTAACATGCGTGATTCAGTGGCTGGCTGAAAAGTGGATCGTTTGCACTGCATCATTTGCCTACTTCTGGTATGGCACCATGATGAACCCCAGAAAGCTGATTAGGCACCCAAGACACCATTCTCAGTGGCTAGGCAATGATGCAGGACGAGAATGCCGTGCCTCTGGCGGCCGTCCTAAACAGGCAAACGATGACTATGTTGGTGGGGGTACACAAGGCGATGCTACCTCGGCACATGGAGCTTCCTGGTGTAAATAGCGTGGCCTGCCTCACTAGCCAGTATATTTTTTCAGGATCGTCCACAGCCAGCCAAATTTTCATCCTCCCAGCCTTCATCCATACTATTCCATTTATACAACTACTGTGTGAGGTCTGTAAAAGTCATGGCTTTCACTGAATTGATCGTCGGGTTGGCGACATCACGCCTAATTTGGGTGATCCCGACCATCTATATTTTGTTCAGACTCCGCAATTTTGGTCGCCGAGACAAATTCCTGCCTCCCGGACCTCCTACCGTCCCGATTCTTGGAAATGCACACTTGATGCCGCGGAAGAATTTCTATGCAAAGTTAGAATAATCGAATCAATCATTATTTGTAGGTGACTAACTGGTCTTAGACTCAAAGAATGGGCCGACGAATATGGCTCAGTCTACTCACTAAAGGTCGGACGCACGACTATGATCGTCCTTAATGATAGACAGGCCATCCACGAACTGTTGAATCAGCAGGGGGCGCTCTACAATGATAGACCTCGAGACCAACAAGTTTTGGCTTCAACCAGAGATGAAAACCCTGCTCTCATGCATGAGGGCCCTGAGTGGAGAGCTGAGAGGAAGCTCATCGCTCAGTACTACTCGCCCAAGAATCTTGACAGCGATTTAAAGAGCATCCAAGAGGCCGAGTAGGTCCCAGGTCCCACCCCACTAAAGTTTACACTGACGGAGAACCAAGGGTCTGTCAAATGTTGCATGATTTGCTCGAGAAGCCAGAGAGTTTCAAAACACACGTGCAGCGAACCACAGCCTCGATTGGCACTGTCACTCTGTACGGGCAACATGCGCACAACTTTGAAAGCTTCTGGGCTCATGTAAGTCAAGTCCACTAGCCATCTGAACCGATGCTGATATATCAAGGCTGTCTATATCGCAATGTTGGCAATATCAAAAGCTGTTGAGCCGGGAACTTACCTCCCAGTTGATCAGTTCCCCATCCTGAACCTTGTCCCCGACCGCTGGAACAAGCCCAAGCTCCGTGGAATGGAGTATTACAAGACAATCACTGGTATTTGGACCGAAGCGTACGATCGCGTGGAAGCCAGACGTGCAAAGGGCGACAAGCGTGAATCACTGATTGACAGACTGCTTAACGAAGACATCAAGTCCGATGCGCCGCTTTCACATACACAGTTCAACAACTTTGTTGGAGGTACACAGATGGGTGCGGCTGACACCACGGCTACACAAATTCTTACAAATATCCTCTTCCTGGCGAAGAATCCCGAATTTCAAGAAAAGGCCCGCGTTGAGCTTGATGCGTTGTGCGGGACCGATCGTCTTCCTCAATGGGAAGACTTCAATGACCTGCCGTATATCAACTGCATCATCAAAGAGGCCCTGCGAATCAGACCAGTGTAAGTTCGCCTGAAGCCCAAATAAGCATCGCGTGAGACTAAACTCTTCAAGTGTTCCAACCGGCGTACCCCATCTCGCCAAGCAAGACGCCTGGTACAAGGGCATGTTGATTCCAAAGGGTAGCGTCGTGATGATCCCGCCCAGCGCTCTCAATCACGATAGCAAACACTTTGATGACCCTGAGTCATATAACCCAGACCGTTACCTTGCTTCGGCCTCCAAATTAGCTTCCGAGCTCGCTGCATCGCCGGCGTACGATGAGCGCGACCACTACACTTATGGTGCTGGGCGGCGCATGTGCCCCGGTATCCACATGGCCGAGCGGACTCAGTGGCGAAGTGTCGCTCAGATGCTTTGGGCTTTCAAAATTGAGAAGGACGGGGAGCTGGATACGAGCTATGAGTTCTACGAGGAAGGCTTCGTGCATGCGACCAAAGATTTCAGAGTGCGCTTTGTCCCACGGAGCGAGAGGCATGCTCAGGTCATCCGGGAGAAGTTTATTGAGACTCAAGAGTTCCTCAAGCAGTGGGACTAAGTGCACTCAAAGACAGTAACGAGCATTCTTGCATTTTATTTCTTAAATGAGCGGAAGATGCCATGATGTAGTCAGAGGGGTCTTCGCCGTGGTCATGCCACTGCGTTATGACTGGATGTGAGACCCTTCTCGTCGGGAGTAGCCAGTTTGAATACCAACGCTGCAGTTGCATCTTGGAGAGTCATATAATGTATTGCCGCATACGCCGGACATTTCGGTCCGTTTATACAGGAGTTCAGAACTCGGAGGGTAGAGTGAAATCTATGTGGCATGTCAATCGCTGGCAGGCGATACAGAGTGAATGGACCAGTATTTCATTAGCCAAGATTCAATTCGTATTGTATCGCATCGGAGACCTCGGGTACAACAATAAATGCCTTCCAATTTGGATCAGCGTCTTGCCACGTGCATCCTGTCACTATTCTAATTCAAAACTTGTGAATTCGACCCCAATCCGATGGAAGTCATCCTCAATCCCAGACACACCGTGATGTTTTGCTCCTTGTCTGGACTCAAACGACACTTTCTTCAGTAACGGGAATCTTGAATGGCGTTCCGTGAATCTCAGAAGCTGGTCTCGAATGCTGTTCACATGAACCGAAGAGCCATCGAGAAACCAGGAAACTTTTCTAAGAAGGCGTAAACTCTCGATGCTTCCTGGCAGCATGTTGGTCAACCATTTGACTGGCTCGAACGAGGATGTGTCAAGACTCAACATCTTCAACTTTCCGAATCCAGTCAGGTCGAGAGCAAGAATAGAGAGGCTATTAGTCTGGGACAGAGAAAATCCCATATGTATAGTGAGCTCTTCTAAAGTTGACTTGTGCGCTGTCAGAGCGTCCAGAATCCCTGGCACTGTCGTTTCCGGCTCTTCATAGGAATGAAAAGGGAAATGTCGCATTCTGAATAGGAAGATCTGATCAGATGGAGCTTTCGTTTTGGCTTCGTATTTGAAGCTCAGAAGGGGCCCGTACAACAATAGAAGTTCTCTCAAAGAACGATTGTCCATGCTCACGGAGTCCAAGTCTAGCCGTCGAAGGTTTCTCAGACGTAGGTGTACGAGTCTGTAGTTGCCTAGTTCGGTCATTCGATGAAGTAGTACGTCGGTGAGATCTAATTCCTGAAGGTTTGGCGCCCAAGAACATATGAGGGGAGAAGCACCCCGTCGTTCGCACAAGAGACTTGGCGTAGCTTTTGCAAAGAAGTACCCAAATCCGTCCGCGCCAAGATCTTTGAGCCGTCGTTTGTTTGATCTGACATACTAACAGCAAGTTTCTCCAGCTCTTCCGTTCTCAGAAGTATGTGCATTAGTGCGAACAGAAACAATTCTTTCAGAACAGTTGGACTAGCTTGTACCACACCGCAAGGGATGTTAAGTTGACAGTCGGGCATCCCGGTCATGACGTACACCTCCCGAATCAGCTTGGGATCGGGTTTTCTGATGGGTCGTCTTGTGAAGTTCCTTTTCCACTTTAACGACACGCTTTCGACGTGGCACGCCAGGTCTGATCGTGAAATAATCGCGCGAAGGAAAAGGAATGGCTTGATGATTGCCTCATTATCTTGCCCAGTTATGTCGAATGTGCTGAAATTGCGGTACATGATGGGGGTTATTAGATCGTTGAACCTTTTGCTGACACGGCACAGGGAGATTGCAACCTTTGAAAGCCTTTGCGAACGTTCTGGGTAACCCATGATCATGAACAAAAGTTCCGTCGGCAAGCATGAGAGGCGGTCTGGCCCTTCTTCAGACTGGGTGTTGCGACTCCTGACTCTGCCTCGAGCCTTTCCTCGGGATTCTCTGCCAGACTTGCGTTGAGCTGAGCTTTGCACCCTGTCTTGCTTTGGTTTCTGGACACTCCCCCGGTCTTGCCGGCGTCCCGCGAGCTTCATTTGCGATGTGAAAGTTGAAGGACCGATGATTCTTGAGTAAGCCTCATATCCATGGATGCGTGAGAGGAATCTGGGATACCAGAAAAAGCCTGTTGGCGGCGCCCAGGAGTACGTAACGAGGCCTAGGGTTGAGTCATCCACGAAAATTCGAATATTGGAGATGGGAGATGTTCAGAAACTGAAAAGGCCGGAAAGAAATCTTATAGCAACCTTTTCTTCAATCCGGGCGTGAAACTAAAATAGAGGGGAGGGAGAAAACCTAATCGCTTCAGTCACCTTGACGTCTTGGTGGCTTTTGAAACAGAGCATCCGTTCGCCTGACAGGTTGAGTCATAATTCAGACAAGACAAAAATCTCCCTTGAATACCTTTCCCAATCTTGAATGCATACGCGGGGAAATTATTTTCTCACATGCTCATAGGTCGACCATCCTTGTTCTTGTTTGTTTGGGCTTGAATTAGGAGACACATTACGGTTAGTGAGTTCAATCTCTCGTAAATTATGTGGAAGGAATACAGCTTTCAGAGGCTTCAGAGGCTAATAAAGTACAGATTGGACTATACCGTACCGCCAGGCTCCTCGTTGGCAATTAGCAAAGGTGTGAAGCATCCGCAATACTGGAACACGCCTGCTACCAATTCAAAGGAAATCAATAAAGCTTCGATTCAAATCATCAAACACTTTGCTTATTCGACATCAAGTTATGTTCGTAAAACTTCTTTCCATCATTAGAACCAAACTCCCATCCCCTATCATTCCAGAAGTTATCCCAGTGATCATTCAGCCAATTGTTTATATCATGATCCAAGTCTTCACTAGAAAGATACGCAAGGTAATAGTCTAGCTCATGCCTAATCCATCTGTTCAGCTCCCCAACTTGTAACTGAGTTTGTACGTGGGAGCAGGAGAAAACCACTTCTTTTCGACGAAAAGTGTCCCTAATGCGACTCAGCTTCGTGATATCTGTACAACTCAGAGCAGCGCAAGGCCACGGATAAAGAGTGACACTTCGAAGATGAGGAAGCCGTCGCCTCGAAATAGAATCGGCTAAATCCTGCAGCTCTTCATGCATACTTCGGTGCATGCCAATCAATTGAAAGGATTTGAGATTTGGCGGTAGGAGTTCTGACAAAGAGTCTGTTGAATGATAGCAACAGGTATCCAGAGTCAGGTGGCTCAGACGCTCGAACACATTCATTGAAATCATCTTCTCTCGAATGGATCTTGGGCCGTGTGGGATCTTTGCACCCACCATGACAAGGTTAAGATATTCAAGAGTATTTTGCTGCGACCTCAAAGCTTCGAGTACGTCATTAGGCTGCGCCGTGCGCACATCATTATGCCAAATATCGTCAAAGTCTGCAAAGCGGCATCCTATTGGTATGAAGTAAAAACTCACGAGCGCTTTGCATGAGAATAAAACCAACTTCAGAGGCTCAGGTGGGATGCGAGACTTTCCAAGATCCAGATGGGCTAGAGCTTGGAAGGAAAGCTCTCGTTGCGGCAGCCCATCCTTTGGGTCCCAAACACCGACGTTGAATGACAGGCGCTTCAGACTTGGTGCCATGAAAGACATCCATTCGAAAAATAAATACGAAGTACTGAAACTGTCA
Source organism: Colletotrichum sp. COLG25 (assembly GCA_009801095.1). Classification (NCBI taxonomy): domain Eukaryota; kingdom Fungi; phylum Ascomycota; class Sordariomycetes; order Glomerellales; family Glomerellaceae; genus Colletotrichum; species Colletotrichum sp. COLG25. The sequence goes on along the minus strand of VNWT01000012.1, from coordinate 5,303,724 downwards.
TGCCGGGCTGATGAAGGCTGCGTAAGGTTCACCCCCTCTAGTTGAGATAGACGTCGATGGTAGTGAGAATGCAGCAGCGCCTTTCTCTTGAAATTAGCTCTCATGTTGTCCTCCATATCGCTGGCCTCATCAGAATAGTGCAATGACAGCCTTTTCAACAGGGGGGTTTTGAATAGTATAAGGTCGTAGGCCATATCAAACCATGCAGCTAAAACTCCACAATACTTCCAGGCTTTGGTGTATTCGAGGAACCCACGATGGTGGAGATCTTGAATGACACTTGACGGTAGTCTGTAGTCGTTGCGATCCATGAAAATATTGTAAGGGCTTGGCATAGCGAGATCTAAGCTTTCGGTGTGTATACGGAGACTTTCTCGCTGCTCCAGGGTGGAATAGAAGCGTTTCAAATTCCTGAACTGGTTCCCGCTACCTGTGTATTGGAAACGGCGGTAAAGCCAAGGCGTGCCAGGATGGTAAACGACTTTGCACGTTCTGCAGAAGGCTGATAGATCTCGCGGCTGGTGCGGTCTTTTTGAGTGAAGGAGGTCAAAGATCTCGACAAGTAGACAGGGTGGAAGCTGCAGAATAGGCGACGATGCTTCCGAATGCATTAGGGAATTGTTGTCGTGGCTCGCCGTGGTAGTCTCAGCCGTCATTCCATAGGCGGGTTGGTGTTTTATTTGATTGAATGCCGAGACTCTTTAGGGTTTTCTACAGACGGACAGGAATCAACTTGTTCATCAAAACCTTGATGTGTAGAAGTCATTTTTAGTAACCCTAGATCTGTCAAGGTTGAAGTAGAAGGGAAACTTAGCAGAGCCACGAGAGCCTAGGCGAGTACAGGAAGGTTAAAGCAACGCCACAAGAACTGCAATTACTATCTACATATACGATCTCTTTCTAAGAGTCTCGGTTTGAAAGATGAGGCCGCTCCAGAGGCTGATGACCGGCTCATCGTCCACATAATGGAGTCTCAGCATGATGCGCAGTCCATCCACAAGCAAGTCAATAGAATCTCCCTGCTTCTCACGCTCAGCAGGCACTGCGGCGGCAACCAGCTTCAAACCAGCAAACTCCCTGAAACTCGCTCGCGGATCTTCGTCTTCTCCCTTCTCCAGCCTCCATCCAGATGACCACTCGCCAATCCAATCCTCCCATCTTGTATCAATCTTTTTGTTGATGTCTCTGAAAGGAATGGATACTTCCTGAAGATGCTCCAACGTGCCCATGTAAGGCCACCCTTTGGCATAGGATACTGCGTGAACCACACGGCAGCAAACATCAGTTCCTTCCCATCCGTTGGTCATAACAGCGATACCGCAATCTGCTTCCAAGTCTTTCTCGTCGACGTCTCCAGTTGTGTCGGCAAAGCCAACCACGTAGCATCTGAAGCAGGGCGAGTTGCCACCAAAGTGGCCAAAGACGTTGCTCTTGTTCCTCGACACGAACCATGAGATGGCAATGCCCTGTTGTACCTGGGTCAACATCTCCTTAGCAACAGCCTGTAGGAGAAATCTGTCCTTCTCGGGAATGTCTGCCCTCAAGGATTGCTGGATGCCTCTGATGAGCTTCAACAGGTCCGTTGGCGTCGTCCAGACTCCACCTGACGCGAACTCGGGATGGTGATGCCATGGGGTATCATGCGGCTCGTTGCCAGTCCACCAAGAACGCGCATAGTTCCCCCTGTCGTCATGCTGAGGAATGTCATAGCTTGAGTGAGACATTCCGAGGGGCTCAAAGACGAGCTCTCTCACAAGGTCCTGGAAGGGCTTGTCAAACATCCTCTCCAGTATAAGCTGAAGCATGGCGAAGTTGCCCCCGCAGTATGCATGCTTCATCCCTGGAAGCAGGGCCAGCCCTTCGGCAATGTTATGCCCACCGTTCCTGTCGAGCAACGTGTCTAGGGCCGAAGGCATGTTGTTCGCATAGCCCGTATAGGCCGAAGTCCGAAACCCGGCCGTGTGGGTGAGAAGATGGCGGAGAGTTATTTGTTTGAGGATCTTGGGCGGCCCCAGGTTCTTAAAAAGCTCTTCCGGAAGGTGGTGTAGCAATTTGTCGTCCAGTGAAAGCTTCCCTTGACTGACAAGCCTCATGACTGCAGTGGCAGCCGTGGGTTTTGAGATGCTCGCCGCCTGAAAACGAGTTTCCTCGTCATTACCAACAGTAGAAAAACATCTCGCCTCGATATTACCTTTGTCTAGGACGGCGATGGAGACAGAAGGAATGCCCAGAGATGCCAAGAAATGCTCCGGGGCTGACGGCGGAGTTGTCTGGTTTGCAAACAAGTCTGCGATGGTGTCGAAAAAGGCCATCTTCTCGGGGATATCCTAACGACAGTGAAGAGGACAGATACGTTGATTAAGTTGATGGTAGTAATAGTGAAGAACAGAGTGCGGATTATTGACATGGAACTAAGCAATCCGGTCGCCTAGCAAAGCTCTTAAGCAATCTCGCTTTCACCAGACTTACGTGCCACACGCGCACCAGTCTTACGAACAGGATGACGCAAACATGGTCAGCAGCCAGCTTCGTCAAATCTCACCCACCCACGCCAAGTCTCTCGAAACTTGAAGCCACATGAATCATTGTTTTGTATGAATGAAGGATAATTTCGAATTCCCGCTTGATTCGCACTTGACTTCAACGCATATACTTGGAAAGTTGAAAGGGGAGCACATTCCGTATGAGGAGAAGATAACCCTCGAAGCTCAAGTACGCTTCCAATTTCCTAATTGACGTTGAAAAAGCCTTTAGTCTTCGCCAATGAGTATCGCTGTACCCCGCATATGTTGACGTACTCTCCCACCAGTTCGTTCAATCGTTCAAGACCTTCCGTGACCCCGCCAGCCCCACCATGCCGCGGAAGGCCGGTGAAGTGGTGGAGGGTATTCTTCCACCAGTCGCCGGGTTAGGCAGATCTGAGCCGATCCCGCCTCGGCAGCCGCGGCATGGTGGGGCTGGCGGGGTCACGGAAGGTCTTGAACGATTGAACGAACTGGAAATAAATAATATACTATTTTTAGTATAATTAGAGTTTTATAAAAACCTTAAATATAGATTTAAGTATAATATTAATTATTTATTATTTATTAAATAATAATAATATATTACTTTACTAAAGCTTATAAAATATATAATATTATATTTCATAAGTAGAGAGTCTAAGTTAAAGTACTTATATAGTATTTCTAAAATTATACTTATATATAAAATAAACTTTATTATGGTTTTTTTATAAAAAAGCTGTATTATAACTATAAACTTAACTAATATATATTATCTAACTAAATAACTTAGTAACTTAATACTTACGTATATATTACTTATTAGTTTAATATATAAATATATTATAAATAAGTTATATAAAAGTATAGTAGATAAATATAAGTATAAAAAATAAATATATAATATAAATATAAAATATAAATATATATAATGTAAACATTTAATATAAACATATAATATAAATATATAATATGAATATATAATATAAATATATAATATAAATATATAATATAAATATGGCCTCTGGCTGTTTACTGTGATTTTTACCTACTTAGAGCGACAGACCTCCTAACTCCACGCTTCTTAATAATATACATAGCTTTTAGTCATATAATCGTAACTCTCCTAACCTCAGCTACACTTATATATGCACATCACACTAGACAACTTCACTATCTTTAACTTCATTTCAGTAATAATGTGGTTTGTGATTACTTAATTACTCAATTACTATAGACTACTGGACTATCGACCTATCCTCTCTCTCGCGCATCACCTGCGCCGCCATTAAACACTATCTCTATTACTGCTTCGCTATCTGCTATCAGCTATACTGTTGTTAGTAACGCTCTCTCTATGTAATTAGCGTAAGGGGCACTTACTGATAAGCCCTACTAGGCTTAGGCCTAGGCTGTCTCTGCCTTAGTATTATAGAGGGTTTGCGCGAAGAAGGGCTACTCCTTAGGATAGCTAAAAACATATATAGCTTCTACGTAGAGGCGTATAGAGCTGTTATCTATTACTTTAATTATAGCATATAGAGGGTCCCCTCTAGAGGTATTTATAAGAGTTTTAGCTATAGTTACTTTAATAATATACTACTAATTAATAAAAGAGTAATTACTAAATTTAAGGGCTTTATTTAGTATATAGATATTATTCTATATAGTGATACTTTTAGCTATTTACTTATAAAAAGGTATACTTTATAGAGGGTTAATATTCTTATATTCTTTATATAGTATAGATATTATAAAGGATTTATTATAAGTTAGTAAAGAAGAGGAAGAGGGAAAAGTATAAAGCTTTATATATAGTAGAGCTTTTTATGCTTCTAGCTATAAGAACCTCTTATAATAACCTTTTTAGTTAAGGAGTTATCTCTGTTTAGTAGTGTTTATAGTATCTTATTAGAAGGTTTAGTGAAGCTATTATTAGCTAGGTTATGAGAGCTTTAGTAACCCTTTTAGCCTTAATGTAATTAGCCTTGCTATATGTGGCGCTACTAGCCTTGCGCTGTGTAGCTAGCGTTATTACTATTCTGCTGGTCTATTCAGCTAGGGTGTGCGTTTAACTTTATATGAGGGTTTACTTACTAGTAGGAATATATAGGGTTTCTGTATTGTTTTCCTTAATTAGTAGAGGGTATAGGTTAAAGTGCCTATATAGTGTTTCTAGAATTATGCTTACGTATAGGGTGAATTTTGCTATAGTCTTTTTGTAGGGAGGCTGCGTTATAACTATAAACTTAATATAATATAAATATATAATATAAATATATAATATAAATATATAATATAAATATATAATATAAATATATAATATAAATATATAATATAAATATATAATGTTAATATATAATGTTAATATATAATGTTAATATAAGTTTTTAGCCTTATATTATAAAACTGAACTTATATTAACTATAAAAGCTAAATTAGTCTTCTTACTTTACTCTTAAGTATAAGTTTAAGCTATTACTCTCTTATTATATTATTAATAATACTTTTATAAATAATAATATTATAAAGAACGCTCTTATTAGTATATTATACTACTTGAAAATTTATTTACTTACTCTCTTCTACTAAAGATAGATTAAGCTAAGTATTAATAGCTACCTATACTAAGATCTATTTTTTTACTTTATTAAGATTAAATATAAGTTAAAATACTACTGTTAGTTTTAAAGTATTAAAAAAAAAGTATTAAGTAAACTATAATACTTACTTATAAAAGCTAATTAAACTACTAATATAATATAATACTTACTTATAAAAGCTAATTAAACTACTAATATATAATATAAATATATTTATAGTCTACATAACCTAAATGAGTAGGTCTTATAGTTTACTCTATAATTCTTTCCTTTATATTTTAACCCTAATATTAGTACTTTAGCTTATACTTAATCTTAATAAAGTAAATAAATATATCTTAATAGAACTAGTTATTACTATTTAGCTTAACCTATTTCTAGTTATATAGAAGAAGGTAGGTAAGTAAGTAAGAAAGTAATAAAATAGTAAAATATATTAATAAGAGTGTAATTTATAATATTATTATTAGTTAGAGCTTAGTTATAGCTTAAACCTATATTTAAGAGTATAAACTTATTAGTATATCTTTTTATATAGCTAAAAAGGTTCTTATAGCTATAGTATAAAAGCTTAACTACTACTTAAAATAAAGCTTAAAGCTTATTATTTAAATCTTTCTATATATATAGTAGTTATAATATTCTTCTCCCTCTTTAAATATATATATATAAGCTAAGAGTTTTACTATTTAGGCTATATAATCTAGCTATTCAAGCTATATACAATTTTTTAATACTTATTCTACTTTAACATAATACTTTTTAGAAATCTTTTTAAATATAATATATATTGAGAAATATATTTAGTTCCATAGAAATATAGCTAAAATATAAGTAAGTTACTAAGTTAATATTTAGAAGTGTTCTATTTTCTAAAATCTTAGTTTATATTTAAGAAAAAAGTAATATAGTATTATAAATATAATAAATTTAGATTTTTTATTAAATATATAATAAATAAGTTTTAATTTTGTTTTAACTATTATTACTTTAAGTATCTTAAGTTTAAGAATTTATATACTTTAGATAGCTAAATTATATAGCTTAAATAGTAAAACTTTAAGCTAAATAAAGCTAAGTTAAATAATTTAATTTATAAACCTAATCTTAAGGATATTAAGAGCTCTAGCTATATTTTACTTATTTATACTAATAAAATAACTTTTTTTAAATTTACTTAGTTATTTTTATCTGAAGTTATACCTAATAAAAATAATTTATAGTAGTTATATAGCTTTAAGATAAATATAGATATAGTTAAAGCTATTAATAATAATCTTAATACTCATAAATATTTTATTAACTTCTTTAAGATAACTGAAGTAGCTTAAGAGCTTAAATATTAATAAGTTATAAAAGGTAAATCTAATATTAAGAGTATAACTAATAATACTAAAGCTATTAAGACTATATAGTAGGGTAAAAGATATTATCTAATAGTATAATAATATAGAGGCTCTAAAGCTATTATACTTAATAGAGTAATAAAGATATCTAAATAGTAGAGGAGAGGAAAATAGGTATAGATTAAATATAGTATAAAGAGTAAATATAGCTTAGAAGAGCTTTAAGAAATAGAAGAGACTAATAAAAATAGAGGTAACTAGAAGAAGATAGTTAAAGCTTATTATAATACTTAAAATTAGAGGAGCATAGAGGTAAAAATAATATTTAAGTTTAAACTATAGTTATATAACTTAAAAGTTATAAATAGAAGGTAAAGAGACTAGTCTAGCTTTTATAGTAAATACTATTGCAATTTATAGTATAAGGCTAGTAGCCTATATAATATAAATATATAATATTATCTTAATTATAAGAATCTCTTTTCCTCTCTCTTAATTAGTTTAAAACTTATTATATATATGAAGCTATTTATACTATAAGATTTAGATATAATGGAATATTAATAGCTTCTAATATTATATATATATTATATTACTTACTTAGTTATATATTATATACCTTAATATAAGTTTTCTTTTTATAAAGAGTTTTTTAATATTATATTACTTAGTATTTACTAAGAGCTAGTAGTTAGAAGAGACTAAAGAGTTTATAAAAAGGTATATATTACTTAGGAGGAAATTACCCTCTTAAGCGTCTTTAAATTATAAACTTGTGAGGCCTATATTAGTTATATAACCTGCTCCCTAAGTGAGGCTTACTAAGGGGGCTGCATAAAGCAAAAGACGTATCGCGAAATAAACCATTATAGTATTAATATTAATATAAAGTATTAAGGTATTAAACCTATTAATATAAAGTAAATAGAGAGAGAATATCTTTATACTATCTTCTAAATATAAGATATAAATATTAAATATAAATAAGCTAAGTTATAATATATAAAATAAGTAGTAATTTAAAGTTAAACTAATTATAATTAGCTATATTTATTAGCTTTTAGAAGCTTTTATATTTATAGTAGTTATTTTAATCTTATATAAGTATTATAACCTATTATATATAGATAACAGTTAACCAACCTACTTAGGCATCAGGCAGCTAGAACAGAACATTTATACTACAGGATTATGGGAATAACAGGGACTTACTTAGGAATAGAAGAACTATAATATAAGTCACAAAATAATAAAATAAGAGATTAGATCTATATACTAAGAATATAGAGACTATACTTAGTAGAGATAGATCCTATTAGGAATAGGAATAGTAGTAAGAGGTGAGAATACTATTTAGGACTTATATATAGAATAACCTTAAGCTTAGCTTATAGTTAGACTTCTATAGCTCTTTAGTAATTAACTTAGTATTTATCCTCAGGATACTCTTAGCTTACCTTTACTATAAATCACTTATTAAGTCTAAGACTAATTACCTTAGCTTCTAAAGATTAATCTACTACAGCTTATAACCTATAACCTATAACTATAACCTAGTATACTATTAGAACGTGTTAATCCCTAGCTTCTGTTAGCAGACCCTACTATTAGATAGCTAACTGTAATAATAAGTGGTTAGTATTCCTTATATAAAACTTTAAAATCTTTATAAAAGCTATAAAGAGATGCTTATTATTATAAGTATATTTACTTAAATTATTACCTCTTTTATCTTAACTTCACTATATATAAAATATATTAGGAATAATATAAATATAATATAATACTACCTAGTTAATACTTACTATATTTCTTTAAAACTTATACTTCTAATAGGTTCTTTTTATAATATTATCTCTTTAAAAGTTTATAATAACTTTGTAATAATAAGTATAAAATTAGTAATCTACACCCTCCCCTACTAAGCTAATCTAGTTTTCTACTATAAACCCTCTTAGTATTTTAATACTAACCTAAATAATTAAACCTTGGCTAACTAGATAAGTATAAATTACTAATTTTCTAAATATATATATTATTATAAAACCCTTATTACTTATAATACTTCACCTCTTAATATATAAGTAAGCACTAATATTTTCTACCTCTAGACGCTGAGAATTAAGAGTTAACCTTCTTAGCGCTAGTAACAGTAACTGTGAAGCCCTCCTCGCCCCTGAGATGCGCTTTACTACACCATCCAGTGTCAAAAGCTAGCCAGCGCTCTATAGCAGCCGCGTGGTTCGCCATGCTCCAGTGGAATGGGAAGATGGACCGTTGCCGAAGCCGCTGGCCGCTGTGGTCCACCCAGAGGGCGAGGGATGGAGCGAGGTTGCCGCCAGTAAGCTCTGCTTTGCATAAAATACGCATACCTATAGCAGCACGACGGCTAGACCCCTAAACTTTCACAGGGGAGCGAGGGCGGGCTGTCCTTGATCTGCGACGTGGGCGACGACCTCCTTCTCCAGCTCCTCATTTTAGGGGGAAACGAATGCAGACGTCGCTGGAAGTGAAGGGTAGTCTGGGTGGCCGCTACTAGGAAGGGAAACCAGTCCATCGTTGGACTGGGTTGTCATGGGACTGATGGATCGCAGGCAAGCCCATGTCGGCGTCCATGCGGTAGTCCATCACGCAGAAAGACAGCATGGAGAGCGGACGAGTAATGAGGCAGGTGTTTATTGGAGACTGGATCAAAGATTCGCGGTGTCAAGCGCTTGTCCGGGTTGTTCGGAGAGGGGAAGAGTCTTAGCTATGAGGATATGAGCGGACCAGACCAAACCATGCTGTGTTACTTGAGCCTTGCGCGCGCTTGTTACGCTGTAGGCGTGTTTTTCTTTTGGTGGTCATGGAGTAGATCTGGAAGGGTAGCGAGTTGTGGGTGCCCAGAAGAACATCTATACCTCATACAAATATGGCCACGCTGGTGGGCTTGGCTTCTCGTTAAGGTAGAAGTCGTATTTGGGAAAGAAAATGAGAGAGAAGCATCGCCGCAGCCGGAAGAAAAGGCGGTGTATTGTCAGACGCACAGCGGAGAACCCCTGGTATGACGCGAGCCCGTCGTAGGCGTTGACGTCGCTAGCATCTGGACGAAATGGAAGAGAAGACAATCTGCCTTAGATCATTATCGATGTGCACGGCAAAAGAACCTTTCTGACTCGGTATTGGGTGTAGGGGATGGCGACAGCTCGTCACCGTATGAAAGGACAGAAAATATTTGGGAATCCCATCCAGACTGATCCAAGACGATGTGAAATATAGCTTAGTGAATGATGTGATGAAATGACTATGGGCGAATGGGGGCAACATAAGGGTACATGTTGGCTCAATCAGGATCAACGGGAAGGGCACTGCCTGCTCGCGGGCCACTGGGACGTTCAGCACCGTGACGGTGAGAGGTTGGAGCACACGAAAGGGCACCGGGCACTCCACTAAAGTCATTACTTCGGGATTGAACAGTGTAGTTAGGGAAGGAACAAAAATCGGGGGAGGGGCAAAAATCAAAAGACAATATGAGACCAAATCGAGCAGCAGATATCACTCCACCCTTGATGTTTCTTGTCTTCGGGCCACCCATCTCTCTTGAACGAGAAGTGCCGTCGTCTGGCCTGAAGACGCCGTACTCATCGGCAAAGTCCCTCCAATCCAGCCGAACGTCGCTCCTGGCCAGGGGTGTCCAGGGGGTGGGTTGATGATCGATACCAGAGAGCATCGCGGCGGCTTGCTGGGCAGGCTGCGGAAGGGTGATGACAACGAAAGGTACCCGGAGGTCTGCTATCGAACGTGACGATCGTGGCCAGGTCTGACAAGGTCAAAGTCACTGGGAGAGGATGGCTAAGTGCGGAGGTTGTTGGTACTTGCCAGAGACTGGAAGCGAAACGAAAGAGCCAAGTCGGTGCTCTGAGGGGAGGCGCAGGCGGTCGGGCCCGCGGTACGTACTGATTACATAATCTGTTCACGCTCATGGTCTGCACCTGGAAGCCACAGCCGAACAGGTACCGCTTAGTACCTATGTACCACGAGCATGTACCTATCTCAGTTGGAGGGGCAGCCCCACTGTCGCGGACTGTTTGAGGGGACAACCCTGTGAATTGATTGCTGCGCCGTGCTGGAGAGGCGGCACCAAGCAAAGTGCTGTAGATCGCACACTGTACGTAGTTTGCACATTGCACGAGGACGGCGCGATTGCACGCATGGTCGCAAGCCCCACAAGAACGCGTCGCGTCAGAGACGCGTCGATTTTGATCTATTTCAAATGCCCTTTCAAGGCGACCGCAAGGGCCCGCATAGCTTGCCAAACCGCACCCTGCGCGCCAGCTGCCTGGAAAGGAAATCAAATTTGGTGACGCAAGACGATACAAGGCCCTCAACACGTGTCGTCAGTGTGAGACCAGCAATGGCTGCCATTGACAGTCGATGCCGCCAGAACGGCTTGTCGACTGCGATGAGCTGCGAATGACCTAGACAGCCTGGTTGACGACTTCAATTCACCGGGTGGCTCCGGCACTGGTCGCGCGGGATGGGTGGGCAGCAGGGTGAACGGGCACACTCAGCAGGGTGGGTGGGGGCATTGCAGGCCACGGGTCCAGTGTCACACCGGGTCATCAGGGTCCTTGGTGCAGCTCCTTTGAACACGCAAGTAGGGTGCCTTCCTTCCACAAATAATTGGTGCAACTTCTTTCCTTCCAGTCCCGCCATCCAAACAGGAAAGGGTCACCACTTCAGACCAGCTTTCCACCTGACAATCTATGCGTTCGTTTCTTCAATCCCATCATCAAACCACCAACGTCAATCTTGCGCTCGAACCATCTCAATCATGCGCACTGCCAGAACCCTCCTCACAGCCCCAAGGGCTTGGTGATTGACGCCTGCATCTCGTCACTCTGTTCCGCCACTTCGTCCGCTACTCGCATCACCATTCCGACTTGCTGGCCGCCCCGATTCCAACCCCTTAGCGCACGTTCGTCAACCCTCATCTCCCTCATCTCTGAGGTAGGCAGTCCAAGGCACTGGCGGCGCTGTCCCAAGCTGACTTTTCTTGAGCTGCAGGCTCACCAAGTCTTCTCTCCTTACATCACCGCGTCGCAAACAGATGACTTGCATCCAGGCGACTTCTTCGGGCCGGGATTCCATCTTGCAGGGCACATCTTGGTGGCTTGCCAATCAACAGCCAATGTCTCCGCGTCAGCTTCCAAAGACACAGAGCCCTTTGCCGACCATGGAGACCTCGCTCGCAAGAGCGGGGCGAATTCGAGCCCGAATGTCGCCTCGATGCCTCGCTCACGCTCAATTGATTCCTCGCACGTGTCAGCGTTGTCGCGTTTTCCTCCCCGCCGCCCTCCTTTCCCGTCTTCGGTCCCTCTAGGCCTCTCAGTCCCTCGACGCCAGTTTTTTTGCTTGCAGTCCAACATGCTCTCTCGTCGCCTTGGGTATCATCCATCCCTCCACATCTGCTCAATCTGCCCGACTGCCACCAGCATGACGTCTTGCAGAGTCAACCCCGCCCTCGCCTCGTGAACTATTCGTGCAAGAGGTTCCACTCTGACCTGCCGACGACGATGTCTTCCCAAGTTGCAATTTGTCGTCCGGCTCCCTACTGCTCGGTCGTCGCCCCCCCCCCCCCCCCCACGTGACTCATGTCGCCGCGGACGACTTCAAGAAGACTCCCCACATCGTCATTCCTCCAACCTCCAGGTCGGCCATGCATGGTCAGGCATGCTGCGCCCAAGCAGCGCCTCCACCACAGGAGCCAGGATAGCTGTGCGCATGATCAATGCTGACAGCAACATCGCCAGGTCTATACATCTGGCACATGTTTTCCGAATTCAGATTCGGGCAGGGAAGGACAAAACCCAAGCTTACCAACAGCGCACCACTATCTTCATTGTCGGTCCACCCAGACTTTGCCATTCCAGAACCATGCGTCTGCCACGGATGCGGCAAACTTCAAGCCTTAGCCAACCAAGGCCAACCGAGAAAGCGTAGCTCAGTCGAGTTCCCAGACGAACTCGAGCCGCCAACACTTGCCGTCGCGATGTGTACTTCGACCATGCAAGCCTGGCCACCGTCTTTTACGACGGTATCCTAGCCAGCCTCAGTCTGATTGCATTCTTGACTCAGTCTCAATCTGGAGGTTTCATTACCAGTCCCAAGAAGCGGCCGCACCAGCTCATCTCCCGCATCTATCAAGGTAGAACAATTCCCGTGCTGTGTCGCATGGCTTGCTGCGACATCAGGCAGATAGAGCTGTCCCAGAGACAGCCAACGGACTTGTGGCAGAACGCCAGCCTGCCCATTCGGTAAAGACAAACAGCCAATAAGAGCAGGCAAGAAATGGCCAAATTGACGGCGGGCAACTGCAAGAGAGAGAGCTCAAGGCAGACTTACGATTTTCGAGCAGATTCTCGCATGGTCCAGCGAGAGCTGGGCCGGAAGCGGAACCAACATCAGACAGGACCTGGCCTGTATCACTGGGATCTCCGCGTGAGAATGACCATCGTACGCATTCTCGCGGGCCGAGTCCTGGAACTTCATGCCTCCCATGAGCATCGCCAGGGCTGGCTAAGGCCGATCTGGGCATTATACCCCAACATCGAATCGATGCCCACTTCTTGGCTCTCCCAACGGAATCCTACCGCGCAGGTCCCGCCACAGCGTCGCATCACATCCAGCGAAAAGCTGCTCAGGAGAAGCCAAATTGCCTTTGTGCTGCTAAACTTCCATGTCTCTCCTTTCACCTACAACTCGCGTGGTCAAGCTCGTCGCATATCTCCAAGACGCTTTCCAGTTTTGTACCCATGGGCTAGCAGCAAATGCTCCTTGGTCATCCTGCTCGAGCAGGTTTGGCTCCATGAGTCCACATCTCGTCCAACTCCATCAGCCTGTAGCCCGCTGATGTGACGGCCACATGGCATAGGTCTACAGCCTGCCTCCAAGAAGAGATCACCACCTGCCCCTCTTGGCGGTTTCAATGACGCATATCTTGCCCTGAAGTTTCGCCGCGGTTCATCGTTGACTTTGTCTTCAGCGCGAAAAGGAAAGGCAGGAAGGTAGAACAATGTTGCGCATCATCTCTGAAACCTGCAGGGAGAGAGATATTCAGAAAACCGGGCCAGCAAATGGGCGTGGTCAGGTGGATGCTTCATCACGCGTTGAGGCAAGTGAAGGAAGGGTGAGGAGTCACAAGTCCCAACGTGATCGAAAGGGATTTGGCACTGAAAAACATTGAACTAGCCACCTGCATGGCTGTTCAGTGCCGCAGGAACTTCAGGGGTAAAGCAGCATCACCGGTTCACGAACATTCTGTTTGTCGCTGTTTTGTCTGTTTAGTTATTTGCTTGTTTGATCCTGCTTCGCATCTACTGCTTTACTTCTCCTTTTCCCCATTCAACTAATGCCACCCTTGAATAAAACGCTGGGAGGCCTGCTCGCGACAATCCGAATGTTGCTACAGGAGTTGGGGTCGTGGATAGTTGTGCTGCCTTGAGTCGGTCAACCGAACAATCCAATGGGACATTTTCTGGATGGCCGGTGATAGGCTGCGGGGTCACGAATTCGATGAAAGAGATGGGCGAGGAGCAAGCTCTTGCGATTGGCGAGGTCTTGAATCAGCAAGCTGCAGGATGGTACTGAAAGTTCCGACGCTGCGTTCAAGCCGAGCCACCAAGTTCGTCCATATCATGCACCATATTAAGTGCACGTGCTGATCTTTGCGGGACAACTCTGGCCAAGGGCTTTGAGTCCTGACTCACTTGTAATTGAGTGTCTCCTCGTGGGGCCGCGTGCATGTGTGTGGCTAGTATTTGACATCATGATGACCTCGGACTTGGAGAACTCCTGAAAGGCCAGATCTTCATCAACTCCAGGTTTGGTCAGCTGGTTCCAATCTGCAGGAAAACATTGCGTGCGTCTCCTCGAAGCACACTCATTCTCGGGTTCTGTCTTTCCAAGATCATCGCATGGAGCGAAAGCCAGCCCGGAACGACCACGATTAGCTGGCGCACACACTTCAAGTCTTCACTGCTGGCTGATCTCATCGCCGCTAACTTCTCTCGTCCAGCGACGGAAGAAGGGGTACTTTGTGATGCGTCTTGTATGACTTCTAGAGGTGTGTGAGCGGACTGGAAGCACAAGGCTAGCAAGGACACCCTGTGGCAACGGCTCTATTGTCCAGGTGCCTGCGAATAAGTAATGGTAGCGACCCCACCTGCCCACGAAGGTGACTGCCACTGTAAATCGTAGCGATACTCGCCGATGGCAGCGACCCCGCTTGCCTGCTACCTTGCTAATGGCAGCGACCCCACCTTGTACTGCCTGCCAATGGCAGTGACCCCACTATGGCAGCGACAATCTGCTCAGACTGGCAGCGAAAGTATCTCGTACTCGATGATCCGTGAATTCGACTTGCGCGCGTCTCAGTTTGCCCTTCGGCAACATTCAGCGAGTGCACTGCTTATCGTCTCCTCCCACTCTTGTTTTCCTTACTTCACGGGCTCGAGGGTGGCCAGCCTGTCAAGGTGGGTCAGCGCATGCTGTCATCCACGGAGGCAAGACGCGCAAAGTTTTGCACGTTATCGAGGCTGCACTCTGATGCACCACCCTGTGCATTTTCTGTTGCACCGACAACCTCCACGCGAAGGTGTATGGTGCCCCACGGGTTGAGTGGTCCTCCTCTTAGATTCGCGGGCATTTTCGGCTGCGCACAGAGTTTGGTCACAAGACGACACTCGTGGAGCGATCCCGTCGCATCCACCCGGGCGGGGTGGGTAAGGTGAGTGCCACACATGTGGTTGCATAACAGGGGGTCCCTGCATGCTTCCTTTTGCACGTATGCTCTGGGCTGATTCAAATGGAGGGGGCTATCCTTTTCCGTTGTTGCTTCGCCTTACCCGCCCATCCAGTGGATGTGACGATCTGTCAATTACCACATTCCCCGAGGCAATCAAAATCTCCGCCGCTCGGATGCATCGACGTGTGCTCTGCATCTTCCGCCTGCGCAGTCCAAGTGCGACTAGAAACCAATACCATTGCCGTTCGAATTCCCTGCTAGTCAATATATCCCAGATACGATGGTCTGAACTCTGTTTCCCATCTTTCGACGACCGATCGACAAGACAAGGGGGCGATTCAGTGTCCTTAGATTGAGGAACTCAGGGTGTCTGAGACCCCACCTCACACTGTTCGGAATCTATGTGGTGGTGAACGACACCTTGGTGGGGGACATGGGTACCCGTACAGCGGAGGACCTACCTTGATGCCTTCACGCCTGCCTTCCCATTCCCGCTTCCGACCGATTTCACACAGCTCCGGGAAAACTCAGCGTTCCGCCAAGTTCAACAGTTACAGGTCGCCGACCGTCGATTGAGCCCTTGCACTCCGACGACTGCGAGACAGTCGCTGTGATTTTGCCACGAACGAAGCAGGGAATTTGGAGATGCAAGGCAAGCCCGAATGGGGCACAACTACCATCTGAGGCCTCCTTGCCTGCTGGTATTTTTTATCGCATCGCTTTCCCTACCACATTGAGACTTCTCGCTACTGCTTCTCTCGTCTCGACGTCTTAATAACCCGTTCTCAGAGACCGACTACACACAGCCAAGAATCGCCGCGTATGCCGGGGAGGATGCGTCGCTCGATTTCTTCTTGCGACCGCCTTTGTTCAACACCTCTCCGCAGTATCTGCGGCAGTACGGATGTGGTTTCTTGTAGTCGCTCGAAACCGTGAACGCCACCGCCGACTGCCGCCCACCCAACTGGTCCATTGCCACAGACGACTTTGTCAGTATCAGCGACTCGGACACGGATGATGGCTTGTTGGCGACCGCCTCGCTCCCATTGGGATCGTAGATGACGAGGATTTGGACGATGATGCAACATGCCTATGGATGCGCGCGTCGGCGGTGCGTGAATCGGAGCGAGACTGCGCTGGGTGTTAGGGTATGCATTGGGCGGCCATCTCTAATGCTTTTAAGACCATGACTCAGAAGACGGCTGAGGTGAGGTTGGGCATAACAGCAAGGCGTACATGCAGTCTTCGACCTGAATTCAGAGATTGGGCTGGCTGGCCATTGATGGTCCCACGGCATGCTGGAGTTGTGCGGACTGCAACAAATCACCAACATGCAGCGCATTGAGATGACACCAGGCAGTAGTGCTGCCATCCCAACGCATATGACGGTCGGATGCCATTTGGGATGTTGCTCATGCAATTTCAATTGTCTTTCCCGATACATGGACCCCTGTGCGACCGCCTCAACAGACAGTCGCTGGCCCAACCCCACCATCCCCGTCCATCGACCTTGGACGCCTTGCACGGGATATTCTGCAATAGTACCAACGTATCTCTATGAATCCAGATCTTGAGCTCTACTTTTACTCGGTAGCATTGCGTACCTTCTGAATGCCGCCCTCACCGCGATCGAACCCACAAGCTCCCAGACGGCATCAGCCCACAAGACCAATCCCAATGGCACATTGCATCCCCAGTAGACCTTTCGGGAAGTCTGGCGCCACACCGAACTTGCCGATCACGCATGGCTCACTGCAGTGCCCATGGTGCAGTAAGCGCGGTCTTTTGAGGGGTACTGGCATTTACAGCAAGATTGGACAGCGCTGGACTCGGGCAGACAGAGGGAGAGCCCAAAACTCGGACTTTTTGTTCTTTGCCAAGTTGTCCAGTATAAAAAGGAAGGGGTAAAAGGATGGGCACGATGGGGTTGACAACTGATGCATGGGCACATGCTGGTTTCTCACAGTGTTGTGGCTAAGCTGTCACCGTCCCCCCACCCTCTAATCGGCGGGTGCTTGCTGACGGGCGATGATATCATTCTTACAACCAAACCCAAGCAGTAGTTTACTGGAACCATGTGCGGCTTGGAGACACGGGATTGCCGTAAATCCGCCGTGCGGCCTTGAGCATTCCAAAACCAAGACGATTGGGAGATCCTCCGAGCTCCCTTTCAAATACAGAGTTTCAACATCGGGAGGCAAACAAAAGGCTGCTGTCCCGAACATGTCACATCCCCTGGTTTCCCTCCCGCAATCTACCATCTGATGTGCCCCGATAGTATGCGGACTGATACCTCCAAGAAAGCTGACAGGCGTACAGCGAAGCCCATAAGAACCAAGTCTCACATCGTCTCCTCGACCGCACTGCCAATCTCCAAAAACAGACAAATTAGGATCATCAGAACTCTCCAACGATATCTTCAACTGAGAGCATCTTTTTCTAACTAGCTTGACATGTCTGCAACTCACCATGCCTGTGCTTTTCTTTTCTGACAAGTTCATTAACGAGACAATCCATTGCTAGACTGACCCTGTCGCAGCCAAGTGAGTGACCAGCTATTCGAAAGAGATGTTTAGGAACAGTGTAAAGAAGTATTTAGCCATCTTTAGAACAACAGACAAAAGCCCGCTAACCCATCAACCCTAGACAAGCTCACCAAGCATTTTGTCGCTATTCCCTTTGCTCACATACCAAGCAAGTCCAGCAAATAATTACTTAACTCCCAGAAGCACATTCATGCATTATCCAAAACCTTCATAAGCTTGTGTCATTTGTTCAGAGAAGACACCCTTCGTCTAGCAAGTCACTGCGGGACATGCGTATCTGTCGCCACAGCGTGGGAGCGGCACACTTCCTCTCTCCCAAAAGTTTTGTTTCATTCTGTCCCACTAACCGGAATGTCTTGAGTGCGTCTCTGCGTCTGTTCCTCCTGCTGAAGCATTTTTGCGGCGTCGCGGTATGTCCCTTGCAGAGATGTGTCGAGCTGTCTACGCCATGTTATTCTTCAGCAGGCTTCCCGATGAGTGTCGCCATGGACCCTTTGATTCGCGCCGGCAAGGTGGCTTGAGTGATCACCAGCATGGTTCCCTGGTGGAGCGGGCTTGAACACCTCGCTTCTTCGAAAGCCTCTGAAATGTCGCTCGCCCCCTGATGCACGTGGTCTTCATAGAGTTTAACATATAGATACTTCTCCGGGGATATATCGCGCCTGACGGGACCTTCGTCAGCGGAAAACAACTGTGCTTCCAGTACAACCTTATCCACGTCTTCAGCAAGCATTGTGAGCTCCAACGGATGATCATGTTCAGTAAGCACTGCTCGGTCACTCTATCTGGGCACTGGGAGACCATGTTTTCTTCTGTTCACTCACTCCGCTGCAAGTACCATTTGATCATCAGCCGTTTCTTCCTTGTCGGCATTATTGAGCATCTCTCATGGTGGAACGAGTTGCCTCTATTACCGAGTCGCATGCCTGATAGCCATTCATCCACTACCTGAAGCGACAGCAATGTGTCTGTACTGAGGAGCATGCCGGTGAGCATCTGCGCGCTTCCAGGGCCGTGATGATGGTCCTGACAGTTCTCGCCGCCGCGGCCGCGAGCACACCCGGGGCCAACTCAACGCCGAGCAGACCATACAAGGAGCAGGATGGATAGTGATAAGATCTTGCTCTGATGATAGCAAGAGACTGGGATTTGGATGGGATTCAAGTGTTTGCTGGAGTGCTCGCTCGGATGGAGGAGTGGTCTCCGAGGGGCTCGAAGGAGTTAGAAGCTGTTGGTGTAATATAGGCGTCAATCAGACTAATGCCAGCGATGTCAGGTAATCGCTAGGGATCGACTCAGTTGGAAGTGGCAAAACGAGCCATGGCATAGCTTCTTGAAAAATTGCGGTTGGAATACCGACGAACGCTGATGCCAGGGACTTGAAACCCCAAAAAGTGCCAAGTTGGGTGTAAGCATCACGTTTCCATGGCTGGGAATGGGGAGCTGACTGTGCGTCGTGGGCTCTTGGAGGGAATGCCCCAAAGCCTCTCACGAGAATATCTGATTCAAAGCCGGGTGTTAAACTTCAATGTGATTGGTCTTGTGGTTGCCCTACCTGGCCTTTCCTGGTCAAATATGAACTCCTGCGTTATGGACGATGTAGGTCATATGCTGATGATGACTCGTCCCACTGTATCCAAGGAAAGTAGACCGGCTCTCACTCCATGATAGCTGCATGGCGAAGAATTTGCGGTCAGTTGGGATGGAAGGCCATGCCTATGGGCTTGTGCTATGTCACCCTTCGGGAGGATTCAAGATGTTGATTTCGGGAGACGACTCGATGCAGCTTGACCGCACTGCGAGCATTGTCGCTGACACAAGATGCAGTGCCATCAGAGGCAGATCAACATGAACGAGTAGTGATGATAGAAGTTGCTGAAACACCACCGGGATCTCATGAACTTCCGTCGCCACGAGAAAATTGTATTAAGCATGCACATCTATCCGGAGGTCAAGGGAGACGCTTCCGTTCTGTAATCCCTGGACAAGGCGATCTTTGGCATGAAGTGTGAATGGAGACGGAAACAACATCTGAAGTGCGACGAAGGCTCGATTTGAAGACAGGAGAAAACGTCCAAAGATGGTTTGCATGTGGGCTTTGAGTTGAATTCGTCAGGGACAGTTTGATATACGAAATAATGACGATGAAGGAAATCCCACCGGGGCGAGGGAAGAGAGCTCATAAACCTGCACTGCAGTTGGGTTTCTTGAAGATTGCATAGCTGGGGACTTGGGTTCGCCTCTCTAGTTGGGACAGAATGCGAGGTGGGACGCGCGGCTTTGCGCCTCGCATAAGCTGTTTCTTGAATGGCATTCGCGCCGCGGGGAACACATTGTTGCATCCTCTTCGACATCCAAAGATAACACGCAGCGGGTGGATGTATCGGCACGAGGCACGCAAGAAACTTGATGCCATGCACTCGCATGGTCGATAATGTGCCCGATTGCCGTCGTTCAGAACGCTAGGACTAAGCGGAGCATAGTGTGGTAGGAATTACTCCGGCCAGAGCTGTTCATTAGCGGTGCTGAGATGGACGGGTTATCCCTATGCGCTCATCATGCTGGCCGAGTATCCAGACCTGCGCGGCCAGAACCGTGGCCTTCAGTACGGTTATGAAACCCCGAGAAGTTGATGGGATCGGCACACGGGGGAGATGGGTGACGGTGTGTCATGGAACGTAGATCGGCCGCTGGGACAAGCCCGGCAGGGAAAGCGGCCACTGGACAGCGGGCTCAATGGAGCACCTCGAGCTCGCATATTCGAGGTGCCGAAGGGTGAGGGGGAGACTTCAGGATGTCGCTGCGGGAAGATCTTGAGTGCCAGAGTTCGACATCAGATTGTAACCTGGATCATCCGAGTTGTTAAAAAACAATGATCACTCGAACAGCAGCGAAAATGTGTTCGCTAAAAAGAATGAAATCGCAACAACATCATTGACTCGTACGTTGAATGAAGTTTGACTGGACGCACATTCGTTCCTCGCGAGCAAGACTTTCACGGCTTCGCCTCTCCCGATGAAGTAAGGAAGGAGGGGGGAGGTCCAAACACCAGCACGACGGACAACGAAGTCCGAGTCCAATCGAAAGTCTCCTCCGTATCCGCCTCAGAACCACACTCTTCGAGCAGCATACTCGCTAGGCTGCGGCTTTGAAGGGAGACGCCGACTCTGGCGGTCTTGAGCAATCAACTTCCCGTGTTCCGCATCATCTGGCAAGCTTCTTAACACGTGGAGCTTTTGGCCAATGCTGGCCTTCCGGGCAGTCCCTCTGGCCTGCGTCGCCGAGAACCTCTGGACCAGAAGCCTCTCCAACTTTAGGATGCGCTCAATGCCAGTATGAGAAAGAGCGTCGTGAGAAGAAGTCTTTGAGTGGTATATCATCACGCAATTCCTCCTTGCGAACGAGGGCGATAGTAAACATCGGCGAGCACGGCGGTGACGGCGAGGTCGAAGATGCATCCAAAGACCTACTTGACTCGGCCACATCAGCATTCCTGCCGAGGTTTCTAAAGCCCCCAGTTTCCAAGACTTTGCTCACTTGAGGGCGGTTTTGACTGACATCAGTGACGACAATGCTTCAAGTGTAGATGGTGGCGACGGCACCGAAGGCGGCAACACCAGGTAGCATAAGCAGAGGAACAGCGGGGCATAAAGCAGGGCAACTGAGCCTCTCCGTGGCATCTGGTGCGTACTCTTAGATGCAATGGTACCCTCAGCTTTGCCTGACCTGAGTGGCCAGAGAGAAGCGGCTGCTCGCGACAGACTTGTCTCCCAACAACTCGAGTCGCAAGGAGGCGTCAGTGCGGCGAGGCGACACACGGAAGATAAAAAGATGGATTGAGGCTTGGCATCGGCAGTGTCAAGTAACAAGGGCCGCAAGAAGCTTTGGCCGGCATGGGCAAGAATGATTGACACGAAAGAGATAGAGAAAGGGAGGCTGGTGTGGAGGCTGAGAATCAATCATCTGGCGCTTCGGCTGTGGCTTTCGGGCACTGTAATCCAACTATGGTGACGCGTACTCCCCCAAGCACAGCCAGGCGATAAGATCAAATTTGGCAAAGCCAACGGAGTTGTTGAATGATAGTGCAGATTGGAAAAGCCCAATTGACGCGTGCAGATTTGAGCATGGACCGTTTGCGGAACGATTCCAGCCTGGTGGTAAGCTTGGTTGCCGTTGTCAGCTAATGCGCGCTTGGCCGGCCGTCTTGGTGGGTAATATCCGTGGGAACGACGAAGACGAAGAAGTTCTCATGCAAGGCATCTTGAGGCTCCTTGTCGAGCCATGGCGGTGTCAAGTACGAACCAACAACAGCATGGCTTTGCCGCCGAGCTAAGGGTACACTGCGAGACCATAGACGCCGGGTTGAGAAGCAGAGATGGAACGTCGCGAAGCGAAGGGAAACGAGATGCATCAGCCGTGTCTCAAGGGTAGCTGGTGACACCTGGGGACGAAAGAAAGAGGTCTGTAAACAAAGTTGACCCCCGGATGACGTGATGTCAGTCATGAAGGAAGAAAGGCACACTTGGACCTAACCGGAGGTGCTGGCAGGAGTTGATGCGTCGCATGATGGAAGCAGAGATGGGCATATGCAGGGCAGAGACGGGGCTGGGACTGAATGGGATGCAGTATTGAAAGCGGACCAGGGTAATGACTGTCGGGGGAGAAGAGCTTTGGAATGACAGGCGCATCCGCGGACGTAAACGATATTGATGGAGGTCGCCTGAGCAAACATGGATTTGTCTCGATCCATGGAGCGCACGAGGCGATCGATGGCTTTCGTAACGGCTTTCGTGAGGTGGTGTCTGTATGATGGGATGGCGAGTTCGAAAGCTGCTTCGGAAATTGAGGGTCTGAAGAAGAGGAGGAGGGGACATCGCGAAGGAATTCCGCACAGGACGTCGACAGGATCGTTTGAGCATAGGCGACGCTCCGCACCTTGGGCTTGACGGAAAAGGTGGTCGGTAGTCACCAATTGAGGTTGGCAGGAAGTAGAGTCGCAGAGGGTGGAGGGAAAGGACGAGGAACGCCGAAGTATTAACGTGATGAACGACTAAGAGTTAGCGAGAGGAAACGATGTGTGGTGGGAGAAAATACCGGGAAGTAGGCCTGCGTGGAAGACAATGGCGCAACAGGGGTCACGGTGATGCCAGTGCAGGGTATTGGTGCGGGCGACAATAGGATCGTGGGCCCGGTCGTGATTGAAGATGTAGAGTGGAGGTGCAAGTCGAGCCTGGGGGTAGCGCCGGGATTGAAGAGGGCGGAGGCAGAGTCGGAGTGACGGCTGAAGTTGTTGAAAGATACGTCTAACGGTGGCTAATGCTTCGAGGTTCGCGGAAAAGCTCGAGATTGAGGAAAGATGACGTCCTGGGGCATGGAGCTCTTATCAGACCTGACATGAGTTCTTACCAGGTCGGACCTCTCATAGGTAAGGAAGGAAGGTAAGTTAGGTGCGGTGGGCACCGGCCGTTCGGCGTTCGCATGGAAGTCGTCTTCAGGCTCGCCAGGTCGGGTGCATCCAATCAGGGCGAGTGCCGGTTCACAGTCTTGCCATCAGCGTCGGCGGGAAGAAAATAAAAAATAAAAAGGCCATCAGGGTTTGGCAGTGTCCCTGCAGCAGTTCGTCCAATCTACCCGACCCAAAACTGATCTCGTTGGACGCGCTGTTGGAAGAGTGGGGCTATACAGTGGGGGTTTGGAGACACCATCACGCGACACTTTTCGAACGCGCGAAGCAGACGAAGCACAATGGTCAACCGCGACATGGTAGTCTTGGAAAGGGTGAAGAATGCAACATGGCCGGCATGCAGAGGGAAGAAATTGAAACGAGGTGAGGGATTGAGACAAGTTGTGGCTGGAGGGGAACCCCGGAGACTTAGGAGCGTGAGGTGGAAAGAGCGTAGAAGTGGCAGCTGCCTTCAATGTGAACGAACCGGGCCGGAATCGAACGACGCGGTAGAACTTCGGGTGTACCTAATTGGCAACCAACTGGAAGAATGCCGGAGGGGGCACGGATCACAGTGTCTGCTCACGTCATCAAAGGACTTTGCGAAGCCACGTCTTCGCGACTGAGGAGACGCGACACGCGACAAGAAGGCCATCGACCTTGGTAGTAGGTCATCGCCGACAAACACACATTACAGCCATCATGCGTCTGCTCTGGGCGTTTGGGTAGTCTCGACCCTTCTGTTCATGTGTCGCGTCCTTCAGCCAACCCACACTCTCTCGTTCCGAAGGGGCCGCCTTGGCAGCAGCCTCAAGACGCGCAGACGAGGACGCAGGGGGTCAGATGGTGCATGCATGGAGCAAAGTTGGAGAAACTCGCGCGTATCCCTACTGAAGATTGCGAGGTGAAAGAGGTACACTCGTCACTTGGTCGCTCAGCCTTCGAGCGCGCCGGCGGCATTGAAGCAGGTAGCCCGAGAGGTTGGCCATCGCAGCTCCGTCCGGCCAAGGGTCATCGCAAGCGTGCCCAAAAGTGCAGGTATCTGCTGCCGCCGTGCCGAGCAAGATACATGCACACCGCTTAGCTCAGCGGCGGGCTTCTCCACGTTTGTTAGGGAGTTTCAGTGAAACAAAATCGTGGTTCCTTCTTAAAAAAAGAGAGATTCAATCAAAAACATACAACACCGGGCATTCGCCGGTCGTCACCGACCCGACTACTACTCCAGCCCTCACTGGCTTATCTATGGGAGAGCGGACGGGATCCCGAGTTCTCCAGTGGGTATGGTCGTATGTGCCAGAAATAGATAATTATCCGGACTATATTGTTACAGCCACCAGCATCCGCAATCTGCAACGACGTAAAGAACGAGTACCTGTTTCCGTACTCTTACATGCCCTGGACAGCATCCGAATCCGATGATCAGTAGGCATCGGCATAACTGTCAACGGCAATGTCAGTAGACATGCGGGTGCGTAACGCCCGCTTCCTCCGATTGGCATAGAAAGCTGCCGGTATATGGCAGTGAAGCGCCCTACTCACGCTGTGCTGAAAAACTGAAGGAAGAGAGGAATTGCGGGCGGTTGGGAGGCAAGACCTGGAGAAATTTACACTAGCAATGAGTTTTATTTGCGTTCGAATCGCTGCGAATTTAAGTGGTATTGGGTTTGGACGAGGCGCTTGTGCCCGTGGTTTTCGTGAGTATGACGATGGTTTCGAAGTGCCGTGGGCGGGATTGACAATGTCCAGGTCCGACGGCAAGGTGGCTGGTCTGTATGGAACGGAGGCTTCCGCTGATGTAGGAGTTTCCATATTCGACTTTGAAGTTGCATGTCCGTCAAGGCATGGATGGCAGGACTGGGCCATTCGGTAAGCATCGGTGCACACATACAGTCAGTTTTCAGTCGCTCCCGGGGTTTCTTCTCCACATTGCCGTACGCCCCCGCTCTTCCCAGCCGAAGTCCCGCCCCGGAGACCCACCTCTCCGATCTTCGCTCTCGCGCTGTTGCTCTCCGAGCCGCCCCGACCTTGATGTTCGGACCTTTCCAGATTCAAATTAATCATACACCCGCCAAACCACTAGTAGGTGGACGTGCTTCTGGGTTTGGAATCGGAGAACGGATCTGACTCACCAAAGGGGCACCTGCAGCTCCAGTTTCCGTTCCAATTCCAGATCCAATTCCAGCTCTAGCTCCTGAACCAAACCAAGGCAGAAAGATAAACCTAAGCATAGACGTGCGTACCGCTGAAAAATTTCTTATGTGTGAGATTTTGCAGAGCCTGTTTGAGTTCTATAAAAATGTCGACATGTAACATGCGACCGTTTATCATGTTGTATCCACACGACTGAATCGCGGGCACCCGGAGGACATTTGTTTTCTCTTGGTGTCGCACCGAAGATAATTATATGACGGGCGTTGCCTTGATATGATACCAGACGGCTGCCGCCGACAAGGACATCTTCACCAGCTTTTAGGGGGGTTGAGATAACAACAGTCTCGAGTTTGTCGGCATCACAACTGCGAAGTGACATGCCATTGACCGTTTCTGTCTCTGAAAAGGTTTCCCGTCGTGTCTAAAGACCAGTACGGGTTAAAGTCCAGGGAAACGAGCCGGCAAAAAGCTCTGGATAATTAATGCAAGGGCTGTAGGTGCCGCTGGGATCAGAAGGGGCGGGTCGACCTCTCCAACTCGCCGATGCTTTGCACTGCAACGACGAAGAGGCAGAGAAGACGATTAAGGAGGTGAACTAAGGTAGGCAGGTCTACTTGGATGCATTGCGGGACGCTTCTGAGTTCTCATTTCCGACTGTATCTACACCACAGTTCAGGTTCCGTACATGAATTCAGGGCTCGATTCTGGAGACTTTTCGTCGCAACTCTTGCTTTTCCCCCAATCACATCATCCAAAACAACGGCGAAATCTCTGAGCCACTCATGAACATTGACATCGGCCCAGGCATCATGTGAGAAAAAAGCATCGAGGCAGAGATGCCCACAATTAAAGCCGTTCAACTCAGAGTCAATCAAGACAGACACGTGGCTGCCTGTTATCTCTTTGTCGGGAACCGGACCTTTAAGATTGATTTGGAACGATTCGAGAAGTTATCTGAGATGTCGACGGAAACCGAAGATTAAGCGACCGATTAACAAAGCTTCGCGCGCTCGTGTCCGCTGGGCTTTGTCAAAGATGACGACTGGAACGGCAGCCTTTGTTTCAGAGACGACCTCTTAGTTCATTTCTCCGCAAAAAAATGGTGTTGGTTGTGGTGTTCTCGTTCTCTAAACTTTCAGCCACATTTCTTCCGTAGCTCTATTGACGAGTGGTACTATTTAAGGGGCATGAGAATGATTTCTTAGCCTGGATCATACATTGTTGGGCACCATTCATTGCTACATGTGTTTAGTTTGCGCAGGTAGAGCAGCAGAATCGGCAGTCTGTCTACTGTTCACGCAGCCTGAACCCCCCCGGAGAAAAAGGTTTAATTATTGATATGGAAGACCATGACAGACGTAAGATTGCCTGAGTTCGATCGTCTGGCATCAAATGGAACCCTAAATAGGCACAATTCCGATTGACCCAAGGTATACTGGCGGCGGCTCTGGAATAGCCAGGAGGAGGCCTGGGACCACGCTCGCCTCGAGGAAAGAGCAACGCGCCGGGGGTTGGAGACGAACATGTCGATAGTAAAAGCACGAGTAGAAGGAGAAGCCTCTGAAGGATTCTTTACTTCTGGTTTTGTTCCCAACGACCGGTGGCTTTGCCGTTATTGCACAGAAGACGAAGGCAGGCGTCAGCCATGATAGATGCATGATGATTTGGCTATGCCCTGCCTTGTAAACACCCATGCAAAAGGTGAGCGACATGCGAATCAGGGGACCGGTCTGGGGATCAGAGAAATAGAGTCTCGACCTGGAAAAGCCGTCCACTTTCAGAGAGAATGTGACGCTAAATTTAGCATGCTGATGCCGACCAGGACGGCAGCATAAAACCTCAGATCAAGGACACGGAGGGAATCGTCAACAAGGGCGGTGTTGCAAATGAATAGAGAAAGATATGAAAGGTTATAGGAGCTTCAATGACGCCTCTCTGACTTGGTTCTGAACGCAGCGAAGTAGAGACCGTGTCCAGTGATGTGGTGATCACTTGAAAAAGCCCCCTGAATGAAAAATTTGGTCTGGCAACTGGACGTCACATTCATCAGTAGGTTTCCCAGAAGAAATTTTCTTCCTGATACAATGATACAGATATAAGAAGTCACAGACCTGTCTGGAGTGTGTGAGAATGCCAGCCGAGTCTCGCAGAATAGTTCAGAGGCTGTGCTATCCGCAGCTGCTGGCCAACTACGTGGACTCACCGCAGCAACGCAATGTATACTTGGGCAGAGTCAGATTTATCGTGTCAGAAGTCCTTGCTGTGATTGAAGACTTGTTGTTGGCCAAGTCTGAGTAAGTGTAGTCCTACCACACTTCAAGGCAACACAGAATGTGTATTTGAGTTACAGATGCCTCTCAACGGAAAAATCAACAAAATCGCACCGCCGAGGCTCTCAAGTTTCAGTTCGAGTGCATTTTGCCAGTATTTGACTCAAAACGCAGACGTCATTTGTACGTTTTGTCCTTTGACACTGCAAATTCCGGACTTCGCCGCGTCTTGCTATAAATTGTCGCGGGATTGATGGCTGTAAATCATGCAGAGGGCTAGATTGAGAATAGTATCCAGCGCAAAGTCTACTTAGTGGCACGGCAAGAAGACGTTACAACATATGCATTGCGGGCACATCCGACGGCTAGATGATAGAGGAGGGGAATGAACCAAGGAGATCTATGACTCATTCTGCGGCTGTGTTCACAACACGTATGAGGTCTTCATAATGTAAATGGATCTTAATTTGGATAGAAGTAACAAGATGTGCTGGACGAGAGTAATTGAGGCGTTTGACTGATTGGAGATTTGGACATAACCACCATTCAGGCGCGGCAAAAGGCCCCTTGATGAGAGAATTTCAGAATTGCCTCGCATGGTATGACGCTTGGTCCAGCAATTTAAGTGACTGGATAGACAAATCACTGCAGGCTTCTTTAAAGACAGATATCGTGCTATTCTTGAAAGTCTCTAGATCTGCGAACTAAGTATTGTTCTTAGCTGAATACTGCGAGAAACTATCCAGCTCCTCTATCTCCCTGCTGCTGAGGTTTTAGATAACGGGCGGAGTCTTGGAGTCATGACAGCACGTTCATATCCTCCGTGCAGCCGCTGTGCGCCCTGACCGAGAGAAACCATCCTCTGCCAATCATTTTGATTCTTCGGTATCCGCTAAATAGTGAAAGTAGCAACAGCGTCTAAATCTTCTATACGAATCCACAAGAAGCAACATAATCGTCGAATTACAGTTTGAATTTCCGCAGTGTAGCCGTAGGTTTTGTGAAAAAGAGGTGAAAGCCACGTCTGGGGGAGTATGTACCGTCCGAGGCAACATGTGCCTGCATTTTCTCTGGTTTGAAGAACTCGAAACCCAAGACTTATGAACGACGTAGTAAAACAAGAAAGAGGACGAGCATATACGACGTCTTTGTACTCGGTGCTCAGCGAGATATCGAAGTTGGAGGGACTAGCCGCGGCGGTCTGGATGGTGAGATAAATCTTGTTTCTAACTTGTCGCGGATCGCCGACACAACCATCTTCGTCGGGGCCTTCCCCTGCATCATCGCTGGGGTGATTTTTCATTTTTACAGAGACGTTGCCGACTTTTTCCTTGGGGTTGGCAGCGGTGACCTCCTTTTCGTTCGACCCTGCATCCTTGCACGTTCTCGTTGTCCATTCCTTTCCCATCCTTGTCACTGTCGCCATAAACGTCCAGGTCGTTGACATCGTCCTCAGCGTCGCTCTCGCTGCTGAGTAGATGACGAGGCCTGCCTTACACGACGTATGCCCCAGGGAGCGATAGGAGCCTAGCTCTGACGTCGATAAATATAACAACAACAACGCTCTCGCTGCTGACCCAAGCACCTCCTCGGTCTTTTTCCTCCCTTCCTCCCATCCTCGACGTTTCGGTCGTGTGCTTGTGGTTGTGTGAGAGGTTGAGATTGTTGTGCATCTGGGACGAGATCTCCTCATCGTTGTCGTAGAACCATAGAATTACCCATTTCAAAGTGAATCGTGCCGAGGTCCCGAACGAGGTCGAATTTTCAGAACTCAGTAATCTATTGTCCCCTCCAGACAGACGGGATGACGCAAGGACTGACCATTCTGTGAAGCAACCCAGATATAACATCGCTGAAGGGGAAAACATGACCCAAATGTGGGCTTGTTATGAAGGTGCAGGCAGAAGAAGGCTTCCTGGCTTCCTGAATAAACCTGACAAAAGCCAGAAGATAGCCTAGCTTTTGGAAACTGTTGGCGAAGTGACATAGAGCGTTGTTCAGCAGTATATGAAGAGAGCTGTATTGATTGCGGATTTGTGATGACGAAACCTCAAGAAACGGTTGAGCAGGGCGCGAACGATCCTGCATGTGCATTGGAGGGTGCCATTGAAATGCGTCAAACCATCACGCACGCTATAGAAAACAGGCCACCGAGGAGTTGAGATGAAGAAAGAGCTGGCTGATGTTGAATCACGCGACTAGAAGTTCTGTATTTTTAATGTCATGATCCGTCAAGTTCGAGGATGCTATCGTATCGAAGAGGCGGCAAGTCTGAGCGTGACTGAGGATATTGACTGCAGCCAGAAAGTCATCGGGATCGCCTTATAGAAGTCGGACCACGTAATGAAAAAAGCACAGGCGTATTTGGAATGAATCTCAATAGGCGACTGCGTTCAGATGTTGCGGTGGGTTAGATGATCACATTTGAAATGATCATTCTCTGAAGCTACTTGATAATTGTTCAGTCTGCATTGAGTTGTTATAAACTTATAGGATTTCCGTCTCTAGTTATCACAAATTATACACTACTCACCGGAGATGAAGTAATGCCAATACGAGAATCTTCGATGTCTAAAGAGCAACGCCTGGACGTTTTACACAGGCTATCGTATTAACGAGTCGATTTCTGCAGGTCTCCGTAACCAACATCGTCTTCCTAAAGGTTTCTATGACGGATTTAAATAGATGGGACATTGAAAATTGGAATTCCGGATTACTTGAATGATATTTCGTGTTTCGAACGGATGTAGTCCGCATTTTCCTTTAGACATTCGCTGCCGAAAACCCATCTGGACTGGGAAATATCACGCTGCGTGAAGCTACAGCGAATGTTCGCCCACAGACCGGTTACGCGCATGTCGGTCATCCATCCGAAATGTTCTTCAAGAGCCTCGAGGCCATAAGATAGTGATACTGCCTGAAATTTATGAGAAAGGAGATCAGAAGACGCCTCGTAATCTTTTGATAACGCGTACGAGGGAGTTTGGCCCTACGACCGTATCCATAATAATGGGAATACGAGGCGGAGGGAACCGGTCTTCAACTTGAACCTCGAGCCAGCGGTGGCTTTAGAATAAATATTAATCAACAACATCCTCATGAAAGCGTTTTTCTCTCCTTGTTAGAAACTGTGATACAACTTCTGTGTATGAAAAAAGGAGACGGAAGGGTAATATCAATATCGCCATCTGAGAAAACTGCGTTTACTGACGCGGCCAGTACCGCTCGTTATGACCATAAATCGACAATAGTCACCGTTTACAAGTCATCGTTCGCAAGTCACCGCCTTCTGCGCCATTGGAAATGACAAGATGTTACTGTCATTTGATGAAGGCATTTTGTCGCGTTTTCGAGTTGTTGACAGGCCCCCAACGTCGTCTGCGTCGTGCGCTCAATTATGGTGGGAATCGGAGGATCGAACTCTGCATGAGACATGAAAACAACGAGAAAGGGATGATCGGCCCGAGATGCATCTATGATAGTGCTCTAAGTATTAGAATTGGGAAATAACGGGCACAACGAAGGCCGTGAGACCATAGTTTAAATCTCTCAAGAGTTGGTGACGATTTCTGCAGAAGAACGTCCCGGGTAAGGGGAGAGAAACACCATGTGCAACGTTGTTGTCGGTAGTGAGGTAGGAAATAGCTCCATAACGCCACCTACTGTGCTTGTTTTCACGGCGGCACGAGGCAGGTGAAATGGTAGACCATGGATTCGAAGTTGTGGCTCCACGCTCAGAAATGTGAACCATAAGCTCCAAGCTGAGGCTTTTCATAAGAGCAGTGTCCCGAGTTCAAACGTACCGCAAGAACAGGCGCGTTGAGTGATGAAATGATTCGGACATGTAAAAACCCGATCAGCGGGTTTGATAGATTCTGCAGTGTTTGCGTACCGGAATGGTTTGTGGTAATGTTTCGGTGCAAATAGCTGCAACTCAGCAACTTCTAGGGTTCAGACAAAACTGAAGAGCATTTCAAAGATGTTTATTATGATGCCCTCGGCCATCTAGAGAATTCTCGCACCATACGAAACGTCTTTCTCGGAGATCCCTTCGCGCTGTATTCAGACTCAGAGGAATATGTACCGTCTCATTCACATGGATAAAATATCGTTACACTTAGGTAGTTTACGACAATGTTTCAACGAATAAGCCAGCTAGTGATGAGGGGATATTATGCATAAGGTGCCACAAAGGCTGGTCGATTGCCGAGCTACCCAGACGGTTGAAAGATCCAAGCCATGGATATTGCGCACATCCACCGGAAGAATTGGCATGTTGCGTTGTCCTTGAAAAAAAGAGGCAGAGTTTGTACGTAGTAACCAATGAACAGGTTGAATATGCGCCGAGCGTATTATGGTTATCGCCAGAGCGGTTCAGGAACGATGATGCAAGGCTAGAATAATATGCCATGAGAGCTCGACATTGGTTTTGACAATAACTGCGGAAGACTTCTAGATGGCAACTTTTGGAAGAACCACAAAGGCAAGCCTAATGCGAAGCTCATACGGACGTCGAGGTTCCGGAAGCTTGCCTGAGATTTTCTGGCTACGAGGTGCTTCGGTTTTGAAATATTATTTACGAGGCTTAGGTCTCAATATGGACATGATAAGTCCGTCGGTGCGAAAGAAACATGTTGAAGGAGCGAAGGCACGGCTAAATCCACTTAGATCGCCTGACGTCCAGTTAATCAGCGGCTCTGGGGCCTTACATATCAATGCATTGCCCTTTGAGCCATATCAATGGTTGAAACTTAAAGTCTTTCTAAGCAATGCATCTTTGGGCAAGCAGAGCCCACTAAATGTTCCGCCATTGTCCCAGAAGGGTAAGCCATCCTTCCAAACGGACAGAAACCGCCTTTTCAGAAGTCGAATCATTGAATCGAACAATTCGTGACATCTCCCAATTTCGGACGATCGAAATCACCAGGAGCACTTCTCAGCAACGATGAGATGGAGTATCCTGGTCACTGGGTTGCTCTCGTTTAGCCCGAAAAGGTCTCCTCCTGAACCGCAGAAACCCGATGCCGACTTACAATGGGGAATGCCAAAAAAGCAACAACCCAGATTTATGAATAGATATGTCTTGCTGAACCCACGTTATACGACAGTCGCTCCATAAGCTGATAAATATGAAATTGCTCTTGCTACGAATTCATTGCGGTCCGTTTGGTGACTCTTTATTTTGCCTCGGTACGGCGCTCCAATTAATTCTTGTTCTTGACCCAAGGGGCTCAACCTTCTTGCCGGTCTTCTTCCAGAATGGCACCCATCTTGAGTTGCTTGTCGCATGGTTCCCTTTCATAACCATCTTTCATTGATATTTTCAGTCCATTGAAGTGATGTATCTTCGAATGATCCACAGCCATTGATGGAGCTATTACCGAGCAAGGGCTGTGGTCTTCTTTCAACCGGTGTCAACGGTGCACATGCGGCAAATCTTACGGCAGTGCTGAACTTCAATTTCAGTCTCGAATGAATTCACCTCAAGTACGAGAAAAGCGACGAGAATACGCTCGAGTCCCGACCCCAGTAATCTCTCGAGCTCGCGGAACAAGTTCAATAAGCATTACCGATGAAGTCACCCTTAGTAATTCCACCTTGGGATGTTCTTGAGTAAATCGAATATGCTCAGATGACCATGATTCATATACCACATAGGTTGCCCATAGAGGTTTCTCACACAACCCATCCTGGCGGTCACAAATGCCTTTATCAGGATTATCCGGCGGTCAAAGAAGTATGGCCGCAAACCATAACCTGCCATGTGGAAAGATGTACAAAAGTTCGAAGGGCAGAAACATAACCGAAAAACACTGAGTAAGAGATGGAATGCAACGAAGGCGAATAAAAGAAAGGAAACAAGCAGCCTGTCCGATTAACCAATTGTCGTTACCAGCGAACCTGCTCATGGACTGGTCCTTGAAAGTTTTCGGTCACCCGCTAACATAGTCGTCGTCGCAGCCAGACCCAAATATGACGGTAACTGTATCGCGGCGGGTCATCGTTAAGCTTTTGCTGTCTAAGGTTTCTCTTCTTGTTCTCTTTCCAGAAGAAAGGTCAAGAACACACTCAAGAGAGCCTCCCAATTTGCCAAATACAAGAGGTTACCCGTACATGATTCAGCAGCCGCGGCTTCAGATCGATGTATTTCCCCCGACTTAGACAGACAATACTTGTATCCGCTGTTCTCAAGTATGAATTCCAGGCGAAACCCACCAAGATATGAGCGCTTCACACAACTGAAGGCATTTTGAAAGAGGTGCGCAGCATAACAGGCCATCCCCAAGGCCGGAAGGTTGAACTTGGATGATTTGAGACCAAAGTAGTTGCCTCAAACTGCGCCAGAGTGTGGAAGAAGATAGGAATCAAGAATAAAGCATTACTGGGCGTGTACTTATCACAGCAAACTCCCTGAATACATCAGTTACAAACTATTTCCAAGTAGCCTTCAGTGTTAAAGTGTCGCATAGATTAGCCTGGACAACCAGCAACGCCACGCAACTAACTTATTTGAAGAAGAGAGGCTGTGACGCGCACGCAAAGAAATCAGTCGAGATGGAATTTCAGCTTGGTTTCCGGGAGATCTTTCGATCCATCTTTCAAGCTTGTACCGATGACGATGGGAAAACGTCTATTAGTCTTGATATAGAACTCCATATTGAGCCCCATATCTGCGCTGCACAAATAGGAGACTGGACTCCATCACGACGTCGAGACTTTGCGCAGAGTGAGGCAGGGTGATTCAGATTTAGCAAGGCCTCCCGAGTAAGCGCGCACTCTTCATATACCCACAGGTTGGCCATTGAGGTTTCTCTATGACCCAGTCCATCCTGACTCTCGTAATTGCCCGTCAGAGTTATATGGCATTCAACAAGGTGAGCACGCAGGGGTAAACTGCTATACGACAATGCGGAATAGGTCAGAAGTGAAAAGCAAACCTTCAAACCTTCTTGCTTAGTAACCAATTCCATCCCTCATTGGGAAGATCCTATCCTGTGTTCTATCCCTGCCTAAGCAGCTTACACTAATCAAACCGTCACTTGAAAGAGACTCGCTCTGAAGATCCCTCTGAAAACCTACTTGTGTAGTTTTGGCCGTTGACGAAGTTTCTTTTGTGTCTTTTGGAAAGCTTATGCTTAGTGATGTCTACGTACATCCATCGGAAGCGCCTGTGAATTAAATACGTAAAGCACTCCAAATCTTTCCGCGAATTTATGCATGTTGACGATGCATGTATTGTAATCGTGTGCTATCATTGGCCAAGTGCCATGGCGTGTCTCGGCGAGTCCATCTTTCCCATCGTTTCCTGCCTCGTCTCTGTCATGGCCACCTGTCGTCTACCGAGACGCAAGATTCTAAGGTTCTCTGACTAAGAATTGATGTGAAAACCCCGTTGATGAAGGTCTCACGGGCGGTGGCTTGGATACGGCACAGCACGAGGAGCATAACCGTGGTTTTGGCGTCTCTCCTGCCGGAGACGTGGAAGCTATGGTTTGTTTGTATACAACAGTTTTGTAGACTCATCCACCCAACCCCGAACTCAGGTGGCGCCCCCGGCATCTCTGACAAATTTCAGGTTGAACGCCAACATCCAGTCACAATGAGCGAAAATCACAGATTTCAATCGAAAGTATCTCATCTTCTTATCTACCGAGAAATCAATCAAGTACCTTCAGGTCGGCTGCTCCAACTTGCGTGGACCCGCCTTCAGGGACCACGAGGTACCGGCTGCAAGGCGGATGTGCACGCCAAATGCGATATACCTCTACACCGCCAACCTCTCGTACTTGACTGCCCTGCGCAGCCGCCTAGGATTAGACGGAAACTCCAGCGCACCAACGACAACTTCATAGTCAGTTCGGGGGCCATGATCTAAGCCTTGCCAAATCCGGAAAAAAAGACCAACTGAGAGACAGAACTGTGCTAAGTAAACGATGCAAATCGTCAATGGTCTGGAGTTCATGAAAGTATTAGACGTGAATGGTCGCCGGTTGTTGCCCTTCGGAAGAGCGCTTTTTGCAATTGCAACTAGGTTGGCGCGAACCGATCCAGAGCGGTACTTGGTGAGCACCACTGTAGATGCCGAATGCAAAATCAAATGTAGGATTGCAGAAATGAGCCCAAGCGGCCCCGGTCACCTTGAATAGCCACGAAAGCTTGAGCTAAAGAGGGTGCTATTGAATCAGACGGAAGCCAGTCAGCTTGCGTCCCTAAAAAATATGATTGTCTCAAACCTCGAGCGCGTGACCAAAGAACGTGTTCTCCACAGATACAAACCTTTTCGGCACCTTGAGTTGAGCAACATCTGTTTACCTTTCCCTTAGAACTTGGAACAACAAAGGTATAGATATGTTCATCTCACAACCCATATGCAAACGAAACTACCCTGTTGCGACCTCGGTCGAGGGTCTTGTCGACCCCATGACTTGCTCCAGTTGGTTCATAGCCAGAAGTCAAGGCAATTGAACCATCTGACTCATCGACAGAGGTCAAGACCAAAGACGAGAAGGTGCCAATGGAAAACGAAACCAAATTTCAAAGAACCTTGTCGGAACTTATACTTCATTCGCAGAGCGCATCGTCCGAGCTGCACACCTTTTCAGGCATTGAGCTTTGTGCTATATATATGTTGCTCGATCATACAACCATTTCCAATTTTTGAATTCTCTTCCACTCACCCACCTATTCTAAGGTATTTACAACTCGCTTCAACACAAGATATATTGCGAACTCGTGATTATGAGAAGACATACACCGAAACTGAAAAACAGAAAGACACATGACTTCACGCAGATACTCTTTTCTCATCACCATACGCAACCATCACCATGCTCTTGGGAGCCAACGACCATCCAAACACCTCCAGCCGCCCAGCGCCGCTGGGTAGCATTACTCAGAGTACTAAAGACTCCCAAGATGAGAAGACGATGCCAGCTCGTGGGCAGTGGGTCCACTCAGCATATCCATTCCTGGGGACCACTGCTGAAGACTCCTTTGAACCATCGGAAGGCAGGGGTCTTTCGGCCATTCAAGCGGCGTATGGGCAGGCTCAGATGGGATCCGGCCCACTTGGTCACTCTCATCAGACGTCAATAATCTCCCACAGCGACGTCCTAGGCTCCGGAATCCCGACCTCGTTACGCCCTTCGAGATATGGTTATGCAGATGCGCAGCACCAGGCATTGACAACCACACCGTTTTCCACTATGCCGGGAAACTGGCAATTCAGTCCCAACAACATTCGATCTCAAACGTCTCTCATCGGAACTTCGATGGGAAATATGATTGGGACTTCGATGGGGACTTCGGTGGGAAATACGATGCAGAACGTGATTGGGTTTTCTACTGCCGGGTCGATCCCTTGGTACTACCCTCCCATGTCTTTGCAACACAATCACCCAAGGCACGCGGTAATACCACGCCCCTACCAGTGTGACAAATGCCCGAGAGCATTTCAGAGAAATCATGACCTGCGGCGGCATATGGTAACTCACTTAATCAACAAGCCATACCCCTGTCCTAGTTGCGATAAGAGCTTTTCTCGAAAGGACGCACTCAAGGTATAGTAATGGCTTCCACACCGCCCACTCAGAAGGGTTTAGCTGACGAACACCCCAGAGACATCGCGCCATCAAAGGCTGCGGCCAGGAGGATGGCAAGGGAGATTCCCCTAAGAAGTAGGACTTTGCCTGTATGATGTGGTCATGGAATGGTGATGCGGGAAACTGACAGTAGTATCGCGAGGGGGGCTTGGCTCAAGTTCAACTAACCCGATCCGATTTGCCTCTCCCACTCGAGTCATGACGTCTTCGATAGCAGACTCCCAAATCACCCCTTTTCTACTGTGTACTTTAAACTCTCGTGGATGCAAGCAACGTCATATTCGGTGTTGTCTTTGGCATGATGGGCATATCCATTAGGCCAATTCGCTTTTAGATTAGCCACCACTGGCAGTCATGACTCCATAGGCTAAAACTAATGACTTGTGAAGTGTCTCCTGACTAGTGAAATGGGTACTCACTGACGCGTGTGATATTACACAAGCTTCAAGACGGAGGCCATTTAGGGCGTATTATGGAAGTGACGAGAAAGAAAAAGAATATACGTATAACTCGAAGGTGGAAAGCCATGCTCCAAAAAGGAAGTTATTAGAATTCGTCCCTGCATCGCGTCTTCTATCCATTCATAGATGAGCTAAGGAAAATAACTACTCGTAACCCCTTTGTAGAGCTCGTAGAATGTTCATAGAGGTTCCCCTGACTTCAGCCATCCTTCGCGCCCTTATATATAACTTCTTACCTTTATGTGGTAGTTGAAGAGGTGTGCTAGCAGACTGAAACCTATTTTGCTTACAAGCATACAAGTTTGAAAGGTGGAGAAAGCAAAAGCAAAAGAATGAAGGGCCCGCGCCAAGCATGTGCCTGAAATCGTAGGGCAAATAAAGAAAAAAAGATCTATACTAGAAGAGATTTCGTGCCGGTGTAGTCCGAAAACTCGTTATGCCCGCAACTCTGAGAGTGGCAATGATGTGAAGTCAGCAAAGATCCTGATTGAGACAACATTAGCAGCATAGAGTCGAGACATTGCTACATCGTGTACCGCATTCTTGAAAATCTGCATTTCAGCAGGTCTTGAAAACTTGTAAATCTGATGAATACTTCTCCGGACGTCTGCCACAGAATTCACGCAGTCCGTGTCATGATTTGAGGTAATGCGCCTGCAGGTTGAAACTTCCAGGATTGATGGTGATCACCAACCTAACGCTTCACAATAGACCATCCGAGTAGCCCAACAAAAGACCAATTCCTGTTGACGGACATTGGAAGGCAATGCCTGAAAAGTAATGCCACTCATCTTGTGCAGCTTTGTCTGTGTAGTCTGTGTGAGTCTCGCGCGAACAGTACGTCGAAGAGATTCGGCCTGGGAGACTTCTGGTTTTGCTCCTCGGGTGTCGTAGCGCGAATCTGCATCGAGATTCCGGGCCATGGGCTGCGTATCTAAACGTGCGTCCGACTGGTGACGGAGAGTTTGGCTGTGTGGCTCTTCGCTGAGCCTGAACTGTGGGACTACATGTGACAGGGATGTATAGATCGCACAGCAAACAGATAATCTTGATGCGGGCAACGTGGATGATGACAAGTCTTGGGGCTAAGCTGATTTTGCAGCCGTCCTAAAAGTATCACAGCAAAAGACGAAATTTTGAGAGAGTAATTTGGTGGTATTGTAAGCTGTTGTTCTCGAAGAATACAACAGAAGACTCTGTCAAAGTGGAGTTTTTAATGACCAAACATCATAGATATGTTGCATGTGAGCGACTGCGAGTTGTCAAGTCGATCATATGGAGAGTTGGTGCTCTGCGTTGAGAGTTGTCGGGGGAAAGAGATCTTCTTAGACTAAGGTAAGAATGGTGAACCAGAAAGGAACCGACTTGGCTTTTCGATCTTCTCTTGACAAATTGATCTTATGATCAAGACTGTGTCGTGATACATGCCACATGTACCTGCAGTATTGAGCTTGTGTCTTCTTCAAACATACAGACAGCTTTCAGTCTGAGCTAGTAAGTTGCCGGTAAAGCTATCTGCAGATGGCGTATAGCCTCGCTTTTCTACCCAATCTCTCAATTGACTTCGACTGTCATTATTCAGCCCTCGTCAGATTCCATGAAGCCACTTGCTTCAAGGATCCCACTCTGTAAGGGAAGCGTTGCCAGAATCGAGTACAGATTGTTCACGTAAGACTTACTCTCTATCGATTGATTGTCTTTCTGCTCTTTACTTTGATAGCCGGAGCATTCTAACGAGTCGTCGGCCGTGCTTCCCAAGTCTATGTTGTGGTCTTCAAAATGAGAAACACGCGGGATGAGATCACTGCGGAGTGTGAATCTCTTCGTTTTCACACTGTTTATTTTGCTTGGCTAGAACTCCACACGCCCTTGCCAATGCACCTTTTTCGGGAATTTGTCCTATTATCTTATCACCGGAAGCTCTTATTGCTGTTATCGACCCCCTGTGTAACGGTCCACGGCTTATGCTTGGCACCCGTTGGTTCGCCCGTTGGTGCTCCATCTTTGTGTTGTTCATGTTTGCTTCCATTTTGGGCCAGATTGTTTGCTTGCTGAGCGGTTGAGCGGCAGATTAGGATGAGAAGAACTTGGGAGTCACTTCCCTCCCACACTCTCCCCCCTTTTCACCTCTCTTTCTTTCCATTCTTTGTCTCCCATATCATAAGCTCCAATTCACCGTCATGGTCATGAGCTTGAGCGACGTTGCAAATCCGCCGACTGGTGCGTCGGCCATGCCGCCGGGCCAAAGCAACGCCGCACCCCAGTACAGCCAAAGCCACGCAGCCCCGTCCACCGCATTTTGGCTGCCTCCCGAGCCACTTCATCCGCCAACAAAGCCGTCTGGGCCGCCTGGATACCCGTTGGCGTGGATCCCATCGGCGTGGATCCCATCAGTGTGCACGCACTCCGAGCCCCCGCACCATGGGCCTGGTGTTTCATCCGCTGATTTTGGAGCGTACCCGATGAAAGCGGGGAATCTGTCCGTACCAGCAGTCAATCGCGGGATGCCAATCGCCACCCACAGCGGGCATGGATCTTCTCCTGTCTCTGAATGGTCCTTGCATGAGCCCGCGCCGCGTGTCCCCAATCCAAATTGTTACCCTCCCACTTCTACTACACCATGCCAACCTGGAAATTCAAGGTCAGAAGATGCGAAAACTGGTGAGGCGAGGGAGCCGCCATCTCGAGTCCCAAATCCCAATTACCAGGTACCAACGCCACAGTAGCGGTACGAAGTTGCATCCAGCCCCCCCGCACACAATGGAGCTGACGAATCTACAATAGCTCGGTTGCACTGCGCCGATTCGCACCATGCCGAGCTGCATAGCGCGCGTGGTGCCACAGGAACGTCGCCCGATGGCCATGTCGCATGAAAGTGTCACACAAACATGGTGCGAAGGAGGAACATAGGTCTGAACATTTTATACATTCCTAGAAAGTGTCATACGACCCAACGCTGTTCGCTTTGGGCAATGAAACTTCTCAGTGAAAGCACGAGGGGTGCTTCTCGGAATCGAGCCCCGTGTAGATCATTACGCTGGATGTGTCTCAGTGCAGCGTGCCCCCCATATTGCCACCCGGGGCGGCCAAGGCGGGAAATAGATTTTATTCGTTTACATGCACCTACGTGCTTCAAACTGCGTA
This sequence comes from Colletotrichum sp. COLG25, assembly GCA_009801095.1. Taxonomy (NCBI): domain Eukaryota; kingdom Fungi; phylum Ascomycota; class Sordariomycetes; order Glomerellales; family Glomerellaceae; genus Colletotrichum; species Colletotrichum sp. COLG25. The sequence goes on along the minus strand of VNWT01000012.1, from coordinate 5,262,869 downwards.
CGTCAGGCCTACCCTTAGAAGTTCAAGCGCCCAGACACCTAGGTAATTCCGCGTCCTGCCGATTGGCCGGTGTTACTCTTGCTACTTTGGCTGCTCCTAAAGGGCTAAGGGTTTTGACGGCCACTATTTCCAATTGGCCCCGGTAGAAATGGAGTTTTCGGTTTTCAGAGTGTTTCTATGATCAGGAAACGTCTGAAAATGAACTTTGTTGTTTTGCCCAATTTGTATTGGTCGAGTGTTGCGGTTGAATTACTGGTTTTGGCGAGGACCGTACGTTGCGCTCTGCGGAGATGAAGCTGCGCCGCGGCTCCAACTCTTCTATAGCTATATCCGTGCCCAGCCCTCCAAGGGGCTGGATTTGAAAGGGAATTACGGCAAGAGGAAAAGTCGAATGAAATCATGCGCGAGCAGCCTGCTGTGCGATCGCTGAGAGAAGGAGGCACATATTCTAATTGACGCTCTTCTCAATGAACAGACTAGTTTGTCATATGAACCCTCGTAGTAGGGGTGACAGCCAAGGTGTTTAACGCTTGGTTCTTGTAGTTCGGTCTTTGAAAATTGAAAGCAAGCATCAAAACGGGGAAATCACGACAAGTGAATGCTATTATACGCAAGTCTATGAGATTGCAGGTGAGATTGCAGGTGAAAGTGAGGGTGAGACTGAGAATGAGAATGAGAGTGAGAGTGAATGGGTCGGTGCACTGGTACTAAGGGTGCATCCTGGCCCTCGCATATTTCTCCGCCAGAGTCATACGGCGGTCAAACAGGTGTTCCCGCAGGCGGTAAGCTGTGAAAAACAGTTGAAAAGGAAGAAGGAAGGGCGCAGCCATGTCTCAATTCCCAATTCTGCACAGACTACGCATTATCTTTGCAGTTTCGCTCATGTCATTGCCCGGGGTGGGTGAGCTGTTCATAAGCCAGCTGAGCAACTCATTCACAGCTCCAGGATACCATCCACCTGCGACCAACTTGCAGTGAAATTCAACGCGCATGCCCACGGAAATTCATCCTTTGATCTGCCATGAGGATGCTGGAGACCGATGACTCGCTGCGAAAAGCACCCCGTTGATGCTGGGGCGTGTCATCTCAGGAGCAGCCAGAAAAACCTGGACTTGCAGTTTTGGCTGGCACATGCGATCACTTTTCAACCTTCAAACCAACTCGATGTGCACGTCGTCTCCGTCAAAACTTAGCTTTCGCGGAATATCGGCCGGGGCGACGGGCGGTGAGTGGGGCCGCCCAGTCGGGTCGGCCGGTAGAGGCATGGGGCATGGATGCGTCAGGCGTCCGTATCACTGCGAGAGCACGGTGAGAGCACCGCAGGGCGTCATGACTTTGATGAGCATGCGCCAGGTAGGTAGGTTGGTCTGTACAAAAGTCCAGTGGCTTAGTGCCGATTTAGTAGCTATATGCTGCCCGACTTTTAGTCCACACGAAGGTCCGCACGAAAGTGGCTCAGTGGCTACATGCCGAAAATCACCGAGCCACTGATGAGCCAGCTTGTCGGGTCCAACATGAGGCGTCAGTAGGAAGGAAGGTAAGTACTTTGTAAGCCGCCTGCCACATTCAGTCTCATCGGGCATTGTGATTTACTCAGTCGTCCACGCCATCTGATTCCAGCGTTCGCCAAGTGCAGCCCTCTCCCCAGCACCTCCACCTCGAGTCGCAGCTTGCATTTGGAACGAGGTCTCTGAAGCGGCCATGAAGCATTGCGAAAATGAGTGTCTCACCTCGTAACAGTTTTCAATCCAGACGCCTTTGCGCCGTCCATGTCCCAAGTATGCCGTGATAGCGACGCCACGGACGGGACGGAGATGCAGCTCAACCAAGAACGGTGTTTGCTGCCGAGGACGAGCAGCACCAATGTGCGGTCGACAATGAGAAGGAGGTCACCCGGATGGCCTTGCGACATCGCGCCCATGGGAGAATCACTTAAAAGTGGGGCAGAGGTCACCCGGATGGTTTGTTTGCCTTAGGCGCCTGGAGTTCCTCAGGCACACGACGCTGGTTGGGCAGGAGCCAGGTTTCGCCTCAGACCTCTCCCCGGCCCAGTGCTGACCTGCTGGATCAGGTCTTCAAATTGCAGCTGCCTTTGACGTGTCTTTCCCCAGCCATGTCTCAGCAGCATCACAGGTCGACCCAAAAGACCTTGCTGTCCGTTAGTATCCCAGGTATCCGGTGGCAGGATCATGATGGTGTTCGTAGGGGACACCGAAGCGGATGGAGTGGTGGCACCGGGTGTCTAACCTTCCATCTTTTCGCGTGTGAAGGCCCAACCTTATCGGCAGATCTGGCCTCGCTTATCTTTGGGCCGTGCGCTTTGGAGTTGATAGTTGATTCCATTGGGCCATCACTTTTGATGTGGGCCATTGCACATCTATGTGCGTACAACGACCCACAATAATTTCTGGTGACGGTGAGTTGCATCTTCCAAGCGCATCCAACGCCAATTGTTCCAAGTCCCCGGGTGGAGAATCGCGGACGCGACCACAAGACGAAGCAGAAACGCTGTCGACCTCAAAGGCCACACGCCAAAGAAATGGTGACTAGCAGCACCTACAGCTAGAGAAAGGACAGCCTCGTCGCGCTGACGCTCGAGCAGGCCTGCTGTATTTGCCACCGTTCGCACGCACTCGATGATGGAATATCGGATGGCCGGGGAAATCGCCAAAAGACCAAAAGCGTTGACGTGCTTATGGTGTTCACCATTGCGGGAGAGCCGTGCCCCACGATGCGGGACTTGAGCGGGTGTCTCCACCCAAGTTGACAATGGCGTCCTCAGACACGGTGTTATGACTGGAGAATCGGCAGTTGGTGAAAACCAGAACAAATGCTTCCAATATTGCAGCTGAATCCCGAGGTCATTTGATCTTCGCCTCCCCCGCGATCTCGATGGGAGCGGCGGCGGCCCTTTCGCCCTCGCTATCAGTTCCAAATTACCAAGTTTCCCAAGGCAGCTGTTGCATTCTGAAAGTTGCGACTCAATTACGGTCCGGGCCTTTGGGTTTCGCCCGCTGGTCGCAGCTTCCACAACATGAATACGCCTGTCCAGCGCCTTATACATACGTTATATCTACATTGTGATAGTTATAAGGCGAGGGATATACTACCTTAAGTCTTAAATCCTAATTATTAAGTATTAATATTATATAGTAATCGAAAGTTATATCTAGCGCCCTTATATATGAAAGATCTAATAGACCTATTATAGCTTAGTTATATTATATAAATTTATATTATATTAAATTATTCAGTACTTATAGTATTACAATAGCTATCAGCTCAGCAAGAACGAATAAACGTAGAAGTAAGTCCGCCCCACTGGGCTTAAAAGACGTGGCCCTATTTCTCGTGCATAAACCTTCCTCACGTCGGACGTTCAGGTACACGCCTCCAAGTTAGCCCATCCAAACCTTTACAAACCCACGACCCTTTGGTCTTCTGCAAGACCGGCACAACCGACTCAACTTTCTTCCGAGAGAAATTTTCTGCAAGCACTTCTCGCAGCTCTCCCTTCGTCTGCTCATGATACGACCTCCATCACCATGCCAAACTTTAACCCCGCCGCGATGACCGACCGAAGAAACGATGTTTTTCGAGGCTACACCGAGTTCTTTGAGTCCCAGCCAGGAGACAAAAGCCAGAGTCTACGGTTGGACGTCTTGGATAACCTGCTGAGGTTATTCAAAGACAGCAACATGAACGACGTCTATCTCCAAGAAACGGCCGACTTCCTTTCCCATCCATGGCCCAAGCTGCAGCAGAACATTTCGCACCTGCTCCAAGTAGAGGAACGACTGGAGCTCATGCGCGAGATCAAGAGTTCAGCCGTTATTCAACAATAGTTGCATGGATGGAATACTCCTTGTAACTCAGCCAATGTTTGGGCCGTATTTATGTCTGCCACAATCGACGAGCTCCGGGCCTTCCGAGACCGTATGGCACAGCAAACCCTCCCAGCAGTTCCCATGATGTTCAACACATTGGATGAACAGGTCCCACTTGCCATCCGTGTCGGTAATTATTACATTTCTAGATACCGTTAGCATACATCGGCTAACAACAATGTCCTAGGCCTCAACAAGCTTCGGATGTCCTCCAAGCCTGATTCACCAGAGGAAGAAACCCCTGAGACATCAAGAGAACGCAAGCTCCCTCGAACGGGCCAAACCATGGACAGCTCTGCAGCGACGAGCTTCTCTGCATGTTCTACTAGATCGCAGTCTTCCCGGCCAGACACACCCACCACTCCAAACAAGAGCAAGAAGCCTGAGAGAGATCAGACACAAGCAGAGCTTGTAAGTCAAGAGGTTTTCTTGTTTAGAACTGGAAGAAGCTGACGGTCAATAGGCCAAGAAACGAGACAATTACAGGTGTGTCGTCCTTGGGACATCAGACGGTCAAGGCGCCCATATTTTCGCGTTTGGTGCCATTAAGCACCGCCATCGTCTCGCAAAGCCATTAGATGCCCTCGCCGTCGTATATGGGGCGGAGAAAATCGCCGCTTTCAAAACGGCGATCGACGGGAACTTGGACACGGTGGTAAACATTGTGACACTCAATTATATACTCCACCACAGATGGGATAAGGCCCAGATAGGGCTTCAGCCGATTGAGAAGCGGTGACGAGATCACAATCACAGCTGAAGACCCTGCGCACGCTCCCAATTGGGATCTCTTTGATCTTAACTGGCGATTGTGCCTCATGGCTGCTCTTCTTGGCGCTGGTGAAGTGCCTGAACAGATCATTCCCGAGCCCGAGCAGGGTCCCGACGGGCAGATGGCTCCTACAGACCAAGATTTGGACACGGATACGGTCATCAACACGGTGATCTATAGATTAGAGAACCTGACGAATGCGTCCGCTCCCAACGCCGCTGAGGACCATGTGCGTGGAGCTCAACCCGACGGAGCGAACAATGGCAGGGCTGGTTAGGGACCGTCCGCTTTCTCTCACGCACTGCAGGTCAACGAGATTTCTGGTATCAAGCTCCCGGAAACACGCCGTCAAAGCACGCTCTCTGTCTGACGGATGAACGAACCAACGCCCCAGGGTGGACACAGGACGATCATGTCAGAGGGTAGTGCTTTATCATTGAACAGATCACAATGGCTTCCTTGATTTCGCCCAGAGGGGGGGGGGGGGGGGAAGCAGGTGATCGGAAATATTGGCAGGATTGAAAAGTCAATAACAGGTCAATATATCGTCGCGACGATTCGTGGGTATCAGTGGGATTTCAGGCCTGTAACATTTCTGAACTAGGATGCTCTGTATTCAGCAGATCAGATGAGAACTTCAACACCAATCGCAGAGATACAAAAATCGCCAAGAAGATCCCTGTGGTTGTTTTAGCCAACGTCGGCGATATCATCATACTCCAAGGTCCGGAAGAGCGAAGCTGAGTGAACGCTAAGAGCCATGTGCAATCATTGCCTTAAATAAGCCCTAGGAGTTTCCTCCTGCAGTATAAACGAAAGGGCGTCCAAATTGAAGCAGCGATAAGCATGAATAGAGAAGCAACTTACCGTGGGGATGTCGGAGCAGACTGATGTGGGTTTTGGGAAACTTCCCAGGGGTTATTTTAGAGCTTGTGTCCATACAGCCATCGTAGTTCTCACCGCCATGACAGCTATTAAAATAACTAACGACGCTGGAGTTCCAGCAAATGACACAGATGACTGCCATGTTCAGGCTTCTGACTCAGGGCTTTGCGACTTTGACTTCAAATTTCGAATGCTGAAAGTATCAGACTCGCTAAAACATATTATGTTTTGACTTATTTCACTTTTCGCTTCTCGTCCTAGCAGTTTTGAAATCAAGGATGTGGGCAACAATACGAGAAAAAGAGACAGTCGCCTCTATCACTTGTGCAAACCTGGCTCCTCTACAACTCTAGTATAGTAATAACTCCCCTTCCCATAATAGCAGCATTGCTCGTTAACTCGATAAAGCTTCATCTTGAACGAGAGATAACACAAACAAACAAACAAACAAAGAAACAAAAGAGCAAAGCATGGTTGATCAGCAGCTCTTAGCAGGAAGCCCCTTGTGAGCATTGATGGGATTGATGGACAAGACGATCGTTGAATAGTAGTAACGCTTAAATGGCAGCCGAAGTTACTTTAGTCGTCGTCGCTCTCAATCTCGGGTATGTTATGACCCTGGTCAGCGTAGCCTTGAAGAATAATGCGCGCGTTGAGCTTTGCGGCCTTCATGGCTAATCGGCGGCTTGTTGGCGCATCGGCGGGCAGGCTAAGCGTAGCCATCTTGATTGCCGAGTCTATCCACTCTCTGTCCATTGCAGTTAAGCCTGGAGTCGTCTGCTTGGAGTGGCTGGCAGTAGGGGGGAGGGCCGCGGTCACACTGGCATTTGCTGCCTGTTGGAATCCTCTATTGGGATATAAGGCCAAGGTGTCTAGATCGAGATGAAGTGAGGGAGGTGGGCCCAACGTCGAGCTTGTGGTAGTTGGCTCGAGGGGTAGGCGCAGGACAGGAGGGGGGCCCAGAGTGGTGTTGGTTTGCGTCGGAGCTGCGGTTGGACTGACATGCAGTGTAGGTGGGGGGCCGATAGATGTATCGTCATTGTCGTCTGCACATCGGCTGGCTTCAGGCTCGTCTCCTTCATCTTCGTCCTCATCACTTGCCGACGGCCAGTAGACCAAGGTGAAAGTCTCTCCGTCCCTCAAGGCTACATTGAAGTCAGTTATCCTGTACAGATAATAGTGTGTAATTTCCGAGAAATACCTTTGGCGGCAGCGATAATATCCTTGGCCTGGAGCTCAGTCTGTGTCACATGGGCCTGCTTGCGAGATCGGATGGTAAATTGGGCGTAAATAGCCGAGATGATGGTTCTGGGCGAGAAAGTCGCCTTTGAAGGTGAATTGCAGAGACTAGATATCGTTGCGAGAGAGTTGCTGCTGTTGCAGATAGTTGGTCCTAGCCAAAAGACGAGCTGTCCATGCGTCATGTCCATTGAGTTGGCGGCGGTCTTGAAGCGGGAGGTATGCTGGGGCTTGGTTGAGATCATAACCTCAGCAACTAAACCGTCGTACAATGTCGATATAATGCCGTCGACATGGCTCTGGGACAGAACGCTTGCGACAAAGGATGGAAAACATAAGGGTGGCATGTCTTCATCCTCCTCTTCAGCTTGCTGGTCAGGTCCTTGTTTAGAGAGCGCAAGCCATCGTTGGTGTAACTGAGCAAACACAGTGGTGACTTGGTCGAGCTGCTTCTTCTCGGTTGAGGGCGTGACCATGAGGAACTCAAGGGTTGCCAGAGCTTGCTCAATGAGGGGGTCCTTGGACAATGTCTCGATAGTGATGCCGGACATCTTGATCTGGGTCTGGAGAGGCGGGGAACGAAGAAAATGGTGTGATGGGATCCTGATCGGTAAAGAAAGTCACAACGAATAGCGAGCAGCAGGAAAAAGGGCCGAAAAGCTCAAGACTAGGGCTGGACATGAGATGAGAGGGATCGTGAGTCTGCAGAGATTTCAATTGAGATTACATGGACAGCAGACGGCAGCGACAATTGAGGGATGCATGCCCCAATGTCCTTCCTCTGTTCCATTTCCTTCCTTCATCTGGCTCAACACGATATGAGGTTGGGCCTCTTTCCCATCGTGACAGCTTCACGGAGCCTTTCCTACTGGATTGAGAAAAGGTACCTGAGGTACATTGTCTAGCGTGTTTTGCAGGTGGGCCTCCTGATAAACCCCGTGCCTATCACATCCATCGAGGCGACTTCCCAGGTGTGTTGCTGAGCAAGAACGCCCTGCCACTGCTTCCGAGAGAGAACAACCCCGTGGAATCCACCTCAACATTCAAACCCACCTGACCTCACGAGTCAATGCCTTCCTTCCTCTCATTTTCTGTGAAGCTGGTCACAGGCTGGTGGATTGCATCACATGTCTCCTGCCATCCATTGACCCCCCGACATTCATATCTCTCCCACCTTCCCCGCCAGACACTACACAGACGCTACCTTCCCCTTCCCTTCCGCGTCCTCCACCCAGCATCTTCTGTCACCCGTGGCTGCATTTGCATACCATCTTTCCTTTTCCAAAGGCGCCTAGCATCGCCAATCTTCCCTCCTCTACCACGCTCTCCGTCTCGGTCCGCCACCATATCATCCGTTCGTCAACCCACCCACCCACGTTCGTCGTCGTACGCAATCCAAAAGACAGCATCCGTTGCACCTCTGTGCCATTATTTACTACGTCCCATCTGCAAACCGGCCTTTGCAATGCCTGGAGACTTGGAGACTCGGCAGGGTATGTCCGACTCCTCCGCTGCCTTGCCCGCAGACCTTTACTGACTTTTGTCGCAGCAGGAAGCCGCCTCGCATCCCCCGACCGCGCCTCTAGCGACCGATCTACAATCCTATCCCTCATCGCAATTGCTCGAATGGTCGTTCAGCTCGATGAGCGAAGCAAGGCCGACCCCGCCGCTGGCCACTCCCAAATGGATTGCGCCAAGGCAGCCTTCGCCACAAACGCCAGGCTTCTTCTCGCTCTGACCGAGGGCCTCGAGAACCAAAACGCCCAAGCAACGTCCGAAAGCTCTGTTACACGTCCGAACGAGACCCCTTGCAAGAACGAGACTCGCTAGCCCGCGATTGAGCAAAAGCTGGACTTGGGGCGCCAACGTACATGCCTGAGTGGACCGTAGGACAGCAGAGACTTGGCGTCTTCGGCTCGTCTTATGGATTTGGCTTCTTCTCTGTCTGCAAAGCCCCACCGCCCTCGCGAAAGCATGGAAAACCTTAGAAGGGAAAAGAAGAAAACCCCATCACTCTTGGGACCTTCCGATTTATTGCTGGCAAGTTCGATGCTTTTGGGAAGATGTGACTCGATACTTTGATGAAAAAGAGGCATCTGTCTGGGCAACTTCGAATCGGGCAGCGCACACTCGTCCAAGGGACGATTCATGTTGAGAAAGTTTCATAGCCCACGCAGTACGAGTGGAAGCCCAAGACAGTCAATACAGAAACTTGCAAGATACCAAATGTTTTCTGCACCGATGCTGCCTCCTCTTGGAAAACCTCGCGCGTATCGCTCCTCGTCTCCTCCCCAATCGCCTGCAAGCGAGGCTGGCAGATTTCGGCCTGCAGCCTCCCTCGGTCCATTCATTGTCGCCCAATGCTGAATTGTGTTTTACACCAAGTCGCCCTGTTTCTTAGCGAGCGGGCTGTGCAAACCGGTCATTGTCTTCCTCCAGCGACAAATACTCGAACAAGAAACGCAGGTTTACGATGGCGGGTCGAAGCCAGCGTCAGCGGTACGTTCCATGCAGGTCATGAAAGGGAAAACGGATTCCAATCTTTTCTATTGAATGCTCGTCTCCAGGATATGACGACCCATGCCAAACCCTCCTCATCTCCCCAGTCAAAGGCATCAAAGTCCCAAGCACCGGGCTCCGAGATACACCGGCTCTCGCTTCAATTGAAAGGCCCATTACGTCGAGTCTGTGTTCGCGGACAGCAACATGCCTCGAGAGGGTGCACACGAGTCAAAACCAACGACAAGAACGAGTCTCAACCCAAAGGCCACGAGATGGTTCCAACCATGATCCCGCCTCACTGACGCTGGCCCTCGTTATGAACACCGCTTGACGTTGAAAATATCTCGGCGATGTGGGACGGTGGGCGCTGAGAGCGAAAATTTGCTTTTGGAGTGAATCTTCCATGGTGTATGTTACGCTCTTGTTCTGCTCAAGATTGTCAACGGCCTTCTATTCGGATTTTACCGCCCGGCCGCTCCTCCCAACCGGTTCAGAGGGTTCGCACCTTGGAGACATCGATCCGGCACGCTATCCCGCTTTCTTACCTGAAGATGTTGCTCTGGGATGAATGATCCATTGATTGTCAATTGCCCTTTGAACTGCAACTCCCTGGGCCCACGAAACGATGCTGACGCGAGATTTAAAATGCAGACTAGTTCTTCTGCTCCTATACCGCGCTGTCCATGCCAAAATTGACCCATGCCTCGCAATCCTTACTCTACCAAATCTTTCTGAACGCAATAAACTACACTCATCCATCCTCGAACTTGGCACTAAGCCTCCCTCCCGATACTGTCTTCCACCGCCCCAACTAACATGAGTTCCCAAACTGCCCGGCCATCAGTCCATCCATGCCATAGGACAGACACTGTTCAGCTCCTGCTCGCTCGAAGCAACCTTGGCATTGAAGCTGAACCTCGAGGGCCGCGGCGGCCGAAGCACAGGCAGCACGTTATCAACGTAGTCAACGCGAGTCCGTCCATCAAGCAATGTATCCGCCACGGCGTGCGCAAGTCCAACATTGTCCGCCCGGTCGGGATCTACAGACGTACTGCTCACGCCGAGGTCAGTCATGCGCGCGAGCCAGACCTGCAGAATCTTTTCACGGCACAGATCGTGAGCCGCGCGACCGGTCGAGCCGGCGGGTGATCCCGGATGACACTCTGGCGCGATCGGGTGCATGCCCAGAAACTCAAACAGTTCTGGGCCGGGTCTGGCACTGGGGCTATTGTAACTGGTGTACCTCTCCGACGCCATCAGCCGGCGAACGAGGCGGCAGACTGCCTGGCGGGATGGTTGTGGCTCGTCATGGGCTGCTTTCAGAGGCATGCCCTGGGTAGTGGATGGTGCCGCCGGAGTGTAATACGCCGGGACATAATAGGAGAGGAAGAAGCAGATTCCAAATGCTATTAACACGAAGCAGGAGGCGATGCAGATGTTTTGCTCCTTTTGCGGGCGTTTCGAGGTGTCGCTTTCTCGTGGGGGATGATTCGGGGCCACGCCTCGCGTGTTGCTGGGTCGCGCAATAGAGCGCACCGGAGACGAACGTGTTGAAATTTTGACCGGCATTCTCAACTACAAGCATACGTTCGAGCCGAATTGTAGGAGGTTGTGTTGAACCGAAGAGTATGTATCTGATGGGAAAAACAAGTTCTTCTTATGGACCATGCAGCCAACGACCAGCTCTTTTATTCGGATACGCCGAGCCGCCGTGTTCCAACATCAGACCGGTTGGGGGGCCATGATCATTTTGTGGCAGAGTATGAAGAATGATATATCGGAATCCTCGGCACGGATGACAGTAACGCAAGAAAATGCACGGATAATTCTATCAGGGCCGAACAGACACCCACAGTTTCGACGAGTCACATCATGGTTGTTGCTCTTGGCAAGCTCTTTGGCGAAAGTGAGAGCGTTCACTGGACCGGTACCAGCCTCATATTTCTTCATTGAATCACAAAACCGGCCCCGACAATTTGAAACAGTCATGGCAAGTGTGTCTGTGGCCTTGCACCAAGTAAGACCACAAAGCTGTGAAACTGAGAAAGGTCCAGTAACCCAAGTTTGAAGCCGACCAGGCTCAAGCCAACCGGCCACACCTACAGTGTCCAGGGGTTTTTGCTTCTCTTTGAGGTCGTCCGATCTTCATGCAACTATAGAAAGCAAGACCCTCCGCCTGGTCATGAGTCAATTCATCCTTCACGCACCCCGACATCTCCAGCTCACAACCTTAGCTCAACTAAGACATATCTTCTACCAACAACCTGCAACCTCCGTTCGATAAGACACATTCGCTACCATGGAATCCAACCAGCCGTCGGCCCGCGAAAGGCGACGCGAAGAAAGACGCAAACAAAGAGCGTACGACAGAGAACTCGAAGAAAGACTGCTGCAGGAGAACGCGGCGGCGAAGGCCACGATGTCTCTTGTCTCCGAGAGCGAGAATAACACCCCACACCGACCCAAGGGCGTTAAAAGCGACAGCGGGGAGGCCGTGGCGGTTGCACTGCGTCGAAACGTTGATTACGGTTCCTCGCAGAATAAGGTTGTGCGATGGGCGCAGGATGACGAGGTGATTGAGATCCCTCGCCTGACGTATGGCGATGACTCCGATGCCGCAGTTTCCCGAGAAGTCACTACGCGAGAGAACACGGTTACAACCACCGCCGCTTCCATGGACGAGAACGCACTGTCAGAGCATCACGCAGCCCCTCGGCCGGGCAACAATCTCAGCTACGTTGACGGCCTTTTCATCAACGCCGGCGCCCACGTCAAGTCTCTAACATGGACCAAGACCGAGACAAACAACCACAATCACTACTACGCCCATTCGCAGGCACAGCAGCAGCAGCAGCAGCAGCAGCAGCAGCAGCAGCAGCAACCCAAAATCGAGGCTGCTCCCAAGCAAGACGGAACTCGACAGGGACTCGTCTCGCGCATCCTCCAGTCTCCGCACTTCTACAAGTGGCTAATGTACGCCATCCTCGCCTTCGTTGTCATTCTCGTGGTCTATATGACGGTCTCTTGGGCTTGTCAATTTGTTATGGAGGCGGTTCTCTTCCCGTTCCTACTTGCCCAACTCGTCGGCACGAGAGTGATGAACGTATATCACGGCACTCTGGGGAGGATATTTTCGTCTACTGCATCGTACACCCAGGCGCCGGCGCCGGTGGAAGACAACACCGCCGGCGGCTTGTACCAGACCACCGCCATCGTCATATCGCCCCTGATTCCCTACCTCTCCCGACTCGCGGGCGTCACTGGCCAAGCGGACCTCGTTTCCCGCGAGACTCAGAGCCTCCTCTTGATGATGCCCCCCAACGACGGTGGCGTGCAGGCCGCTGAGCAGATTTCCACGGTCCTGGAACACTTGCAGACCGTGCAGGACGAGACCAACGTGGAGTGGGAGCGTCACCTACGAAACGACCTACGCGCCACGCGCCGGGCAACGGCTGAGCTGCGCCGGCTCCAGCCCGATGCAGAGCGGAAGGTGGCCTCGTGGTGGTGGTGGATTCTCTGCGAGACGCCGCCGCCGGCGTTGGTCCCGGGAAGATGGTGCGCAGGTCTGCCGTCGCGCGTCGTGGCGGTGCTGGACAAGGCCATTGACGTGGCGCAGGGGGCCAGGAAGATCCGGGAGGTGCACATCAAGGACGGACGCATTCTTGTCTCCGCCCACGACGTCAAGGAGGAGGTGTGCCGGCTGCATGATCAGGATGTTTTGGGCGGCATGGTCAAGGAAGTTGCGCGGCAGATCTCCGCCCAGGTCAAGGATAGCGGCAGCGACGTGCCCGACGGTGTGGTCAAGGAGGAGGAGGACAAATTGAACGAGGGCATCGCCGCGGCGGGAACAATGACAGCGACAACCGAGAGCCTGCGCCGAGCGGAGACACGCCTCAGCGACCAGCGCAGCGGGCTCCGGGTCAACTGCATGGCGGCGGCGCACGTAGAGGCAGGGGTCGGCATCGTGCGGGACAGGCTGGTTGCGCAGGTTGACGCTTTAGAGGAGATCTCGGACTCGTTCGTGTGGCTGCGGCAGAGCGCCGTGGACCAAGAGAAGAGCGTCCCCGACGCCATAGAGGAGAGCATCGAACTGCTTGCGACTCTGGAGGCGGAGCTCATGAGATGCATGTGAAGTGGAACAAGTTCATGGAGATCACGGAGATCACGGAGATCATGGAGATCATGGAGATCATGGAGGACATGGAGACCAAGGAGAGATGTAGGTGGGTAGACTGGCACATTGAGAGATTACCTAGCTGTGAATCCTGTGACGAACACGCAGAGTCGCATGACACAAGACTGGCTTCAACATGAAGAACAAGCTCCAAAGAGTCTCACAGATCAAATCCCAACAAGAGCAGGTCAACGGTGGCACCGAGAACATGAGAACCTCCCTGCACGCCGGGTATGCCCTGAACCAGTTCCTGGATGATGATGTCCAGACCCTCCCGCAGCAGCGCCGCCCTCTTTCGAAGATGGTCGGTCTGGTCGTCCATCAGGCGCAACTCATTCCGCATCGTCTGCGCTTGACCGTTGTTGTTGTTGCGACCACGCCAAAGGGCCATGATCTCGTCGCCTTGGACGTGTCGCAGCTCCAGATGCAGCTCCTCCAGCTTGTCGAGCAGAAAACGGTATTGCGGAAGCAGCTCGGCCTCGTTGTTGTCGTCCGGGGAAGGCCTCAAGCGTCGTGATGGGAGGGGCTGTTCGTTGTCGCCGTTGTCAGGAGGGAGCGTCGAGCGTCGCGATGGAAGGGGCTGTTCGTCCTCATCGTAGTCAGGGGGGAGCGTCATGCGGTTTCGCCGGGGTTTGACGACCGTTGCAGGCGGGGTGGGCAGATTGACAGGAGGGACCTGTCGTCGAGGGGATCGCGTGGTGGCGGTCTGCGCGATGTTGTTGTCGTCAGGGGCAACTCTCGGACCAACCCCCGACCGTTGAGACTGGCCGCCGAGCCGGGTCTGGGATGGGAGAATACGGTCCCGGGTGGGCGGCGTGATGTCTGCTGGGCGCAGCGAGACCGGCTGCTTGTCCTTCCGGGTTGGCCGATGCGACTCGATGGGTTCCGACGCACGAGAGGGGCGCAGTCCGGGTCCAGCGGGCCGAGCACGGGATGTGGAAGGTTGCAGGTCTGCCGGCGGCAAGAGTTCTTCACGAGGAGACACTCGCGAATGGAATACGGGAGACGGTGAGGGCGGTGGCGGGGGAGGCTGACCCGCGATGATATCTTGTTGTTGCTCTTTCGGGTCATGATCCTGACATTGGTGGTCCGCGTCGGGCATGTCGGGCGCGTCTGCCATTGTAACGTCGCCCTGCCAGGTCGGGAGGGTCCAGGCATCAAGGGCCGGGGGGTAGCTGGTTCCAATCGCTGAATGTCAGTCATGGCTCGCGGCTCGCCAACAGGTGGGTGCAATGCAAGCAACGCGCAACTCACAATCTGGTTTGGTCACCATCCTTGACTCCCTCGAGCATCTCGTTGCACCCCTTCTGGTTGCTGAGCTCCTCGATCCGCGCCTTGAGGGCGCTGGCGATCTTTGGGTAGATGACATCGACATACTTCTGGCCGAGGTCCGCAATACCAAGGGCCTTGTGCAGCTCCGCGAGGTGGAAGTCGGGTGAGGCCTTGGTCAGTTGGTGTCGGATGATGTGGGCGCGTATCTTGGTTTTCTCGGAGGCGGAATAGGAGAGGCGCATGCTCTGGACGATCTTGACGCCGTGGAAGGTCTGGCGGGTTCAGTCAGCAATCAGACATGTTCCCGGTGGTTGAGAGAGGCTTACGTCCGCCGTGGCATCGGCAAAGAAGTTGGACTTGACCATGTCGATGTCTGGGTCCGCCCTCGGCGCAAGACGAGTCACGGAGTGAGCAGCCTTAGAGGAGGCTGAAACGAACGAGCTGTCACACTGTGGGAAGAAAGGTTGCTAAAGGAGGCCGAGACGAGACGAGCTGTCACAACGTGGAGAGGAAAGGAAAGGAACGCAGAAAGGTTGCTCATGGAGGGAGATGCGGAAGTGGACGAAGCTGAATGGCTTCTGAATGGAAGGGCGGGGGGCAAACGGAACCGCATCAACCTGGATGAGACCAACGGAATGGACAGAGACGACGCATTGACATGGCATCACAGGAAGGCCAAGAACATGGAGACTGAAGAAGAGGTTCTCTGCATGTGAACGAGCCTGGGTAGGTGGGCACAGCAAGACATGAAGCGGTGAATACCAACACAAACGGAGAAGAAAGCCAACCTCGGGGAATCAACACCACCACCACCATCATCGCTATCATCGACGCCACACATTCACCTCCTCCTCTTCCTCAACCACCCCTGCGCCAGCACTCAGCAGCCTCATCTCGGCGTCAATCTCGCGCATGCGGACGTCGTTGTCGGTGAGCGCCTTGAGAGCCTCCTTGTAGTTGTCCATGACAGCGGCGCGCTGCCTCTGCAGACTTCTCATCCGCTGAGCGGCGTTCGGAGCAGGGCTGAAGATGCCGTCTCCGCCGGACGGGGTCGCTGGACGTGTCCGGAGCGTGTTGTTGTTGGTGTTGGTGTTGGGGGTCACTGGCGAGGGGGCGTTGGCGCGCCTGTTGGTGTTGGGAGTACTGGGGCCGGGGAGGTTGTCTTGACGGTTGCCGGCGTTGGGGCGCGCACCAAAGCCGTATGATCGCGGGGTGCCAGGGTCCGATGTCATGTCGGAGGGATCGACGGCGCGGGAATCGTCTTGGAGGGATCTGAGGAGGTCTTCGTCGGGCTTCTGCGGCGTGCCGCGACCTCCTCTGCAGCCACGGCTGCGGTTCTTGCGGTCCGGAAGGGGTTGCGCCGGTGATTCGTTGTGGCGATCGAAGGTGTTCCTGATCTTCTTGAGATGCCCAAGCCGCTGGGCTCTGCCGTTCTCGAGGTGCATGCCGGTCAGGGAGGTTGAGATGGTATCCGCATCGTCCGAATAGTCGTCGTCATTGTTGATGTTGTTGCTGCTGCGTCCCGGGTCTCGGCGGGGCTGCTGCTCGCTGGCGAGGAATTGAAACTCCTCCTGCAGAAGCTCCGTGGGCCTCAACAGATTGAGCGCGTCGACATACTGGCATCTCAGGCGATCGTCGCTGCTGTAGGCTTCCTTGGCCGCATGGCGGCGGATGTCGTCGTCTCGGTCGGCGATATTGACAGCTCCAGCTCTGAGGAGGACCCCAAGGAAGCCGCGCTGGGATTCGTCGGAGTCTCGAAAAGCGGAAGCAGACATGATGCAAAGGGCGATGTTGTCGACGTGGCTTGGGTATGAGACACGTCGTGAGGGGTTGGAGGAGGAGAAGAAGCAGCGGTGAGGCAGGTGAAAAGCGAGGAGGCAAGTGAAGACTGCAAGACTCAAGACAGACGAGCAGAGGTCTCCTTTGAGAAGTAAACAACCGAAGAGAGCCATGTCCGTGCTTGCGATGCGAGAGACATGTTGGCGGCTCCAACCTGGCAGAGAATGTGACTTCTCATTCTCCCGCACACTAGAAGGGAAGGCGATTGGCCGATCTCCCCATGCAGACACCAGCATTAACCTCTCCGGCTTGGCAGGACGGCATCTGCTGTGGTGTCCCATGCAGTTCGTCTGGTGTGTATCCGTAGTTCGTTTCTCACATCCTCCACTTGCCATGCAGGTCATGCGTCTTGCGGTTCATCCGCCCGTCAGCAGTTCGTCCGCCAGTGGTTCGTCAGGCGGCTCGTCCGGCATGCATTGCGTCTCTAGCTGACGATCGATGCAGGAAGCAGGAACCAGCAGCGCTAGCAGATGTGCCGTCCGATGTGACAGGTGCATCTCTCGTGTTGGTTCCCTGCCATCTTTCCGGACCAGGGCTAGCATCGATCTGGTCGGCCACCCTGGACCAGCCAACGTTCGGCAGAGGCTCGATCGCGGATGAGGGGAAACTGGCGAAGGTAAGCTTGGGCGTTGAAGGGGTGAGGTTGGCGGTGGTTGGCCCAGCAGGTGGACAGCCAGCCCCAGATACCGAGACATGTCCCTGCGCGGTGAGAAACATCAACCCCTGGAACAATACCATATCCCAAAAGGGTTCTCTGCGCCCTGTCGCCGCTCTGGGCCATATCCCGGACATCTGGATCATGGTATCAAGCTCCGGATCGTGAAGGGCGGGGCGGCAAACGCTGAACATGTGTCGGTGTGAGCGCACCCCGTCGAACCACCAGACACCGCCCAACGAGAGCGAGACCAGACCGAAGGTCTGTCTGCGCGAGCGCAGCTTTGGCGGAGAGCAGGTCGATTCTCGCAGAAGCGACAAAAGGCAGCCCCTTCGTCATCTGCGACGTGTCTGCTGCCTCCTCTGCTGCAACGCCCTCTCTTTCTTGCCTGGGCTTGCGCGCGCGCACACACACACACACAAGACTCAAATCATCTGTAACTTTGTGATGATTTCCGGCATCTCCTCAGACGCCGCCATCGCGCACGTCTCTTTTGCGCTTGCAATCTCTTGCTCAATTTCGTTGCCACGGGCATCCCGTCAACACGGGCCCAACAAGCCGCCGGCTCCGTCATCTCCCACATCCACACTTCCACCCAAGACGGCACAATCGCCCCGGCACCCAACACCACCACACCCGCTCAAGACGGGAGCAATCTCCCTCGGGCTTGCGCACACAGACTCCATCATGTGCATCCGGCATCTCCTCAGACGCCATTCACGTGCTCCTCTTCCGCGTGTCAGTCTCGCTGCCCCGGCATGCCATCACAACTTGCCGGCTCTGTTTCCACATCCACACATCCACTCGAGACGGCAACAATCCGCCCGGCAATATGGCAGATCATTGGGCTTCGCTCAATGCCACGCGCACCCCAATCCTCCAGGCGGCCCTTCTCCCACTTGGCGCCAGCGTTACACAGCAATTTCGCTCCCGTCTTGCCAATACGCAACCGCGCAGGGGTGCAAACAAACACCCATCCACAGCCACCTAGCCACCCAACGCCACACATTCTCGCGTGCGAGCGCCCGCCTCAGCCACAGCCACAGCCACCAACAGCTCCCGCCGTCACGTTTCGAGAGGGAAGATTGGCCATGCAGAGACCGGTTCGGAAAGGGGAATGTGATTTTGCGGACCGGGCACCGCAATCTCCCATTCTCTTGACTGACTCCCCTCTCCTATTGGTCTTTCGACTCTCTCTCTCCCGTCGCGGTGGCCGGCTTCACGGCCAGCCCAATCTGCAGCAGCGATTTGCGCCCCGCATGCGCCATGTCCTTTGCCCACGCTCCTTCTGATCTCTGTCCTGAGCATCCTGTCTGCCCGGCCGTGGCGCTCAAAGATGGCAAGACGTTGTGAGCAGAGACATCGGCAGCAGCGGTGGTCGCAGCGCAGCGCAGCCAAGGCTTCACGGCCAACAAACAACCATCTCCACGCCAATTTGCCGCAGCGATTCGCGCCCTGCACGCGCCATGTCCTTTGCCCACCACGCCTCTTCCCACCTCCATCCTGAGCGTCCTGTCTGCCCGGCCGTGGCGCTCAACGGTGAGAAGACGCTGTGCGCATGGACATCGGCAGCAGTAGTGGCAGCAGTGCGGCGGGTGCTTCTGAGTGGGAGGCGCAAGATGGTGCAGCAAGATGATGGGAGATGTAGGCGGCACATAGGGGGAATGTAGTTGTATGTATGGGTAGTGTCTTGATTTGCTGGGGGGACGCCCCTGGCACGCAAGAGGCTGCACTGTCCAGTTCGCAGGAGGCAAGAGTAGACGGAGGTTTTGGAACAATGTATGTTTACGTGGGCGCTGTGAGCGTGGTCGGTGTGTGCCGCTTCCGGCCCGTGAGACGGGGGAAAGCCATGTAGTCCGGGGCGTGCGGAAGCCTCCGCCGAGAAGAATGTACAAGAGTTAGCATAGAAACAATCTCATCCAAGGTCGCGCATGTTGTGCACAGTGCTAATAGCACTATATCCGCAGGTGATGTTTGGTATTTCTACCAAAGGCCAAGGCAGCATTGCGGGATCCCACCGCATCGGGCGCATGTCCACGGCACTTGTTGTAGCGCAAACACCGCAAACACCTCACCCACCGCCACCACCACCACAACATCCATCTCCACCGCGCTGGCTATCATCACTAGATCCCTCGGGCCTGTCGCGTACACGGCCAGCGACCCAAAGATGCCCCGCAGCCGCAGCCGCAGTAAGAGCCAAGGCAGTGTCGACCCCGTCCGCCGGGCGTGCCAGCTGCGCCGTTTCCACCGCGACCTGCAGGCCAAACACCCGTACAAAAAGGACCTGATCGCCAGGTTCGACACCGACACCCTCGCGGCCATCGACCTGCTGATCGGGGAAGGCACCGATTGGCAGGTTGTGCTGGACGGCGAGACCGAGCATGACCCGAACTGGATGAAGAAGCCCCAGTCCCTTCCATCGGCCATAGTCTGGATCAAGAGGTGGGCGAAAGATGCTGCGAATGACCAGGAACATGTAGACGGTGGAGATGGCCCACCGCAAGTTGCGACGACCGATGATGTCGATGCGGCCAACCTCGAGGGTCCTGCCGGCAGCGAGCGTGAACAAGCTCCGGCGACAGATGCCGTCGGTACAACCAACCTCGATGGTCCTGCTGGTTCTTCAGCCAACCCGGATCCTCCTCTTTGGAACTTGCAGGCGGGCGAAAAGGCACGCAACACCTTTGAAGAAGGTTTGAAGGTTCACACCGCGGGGCCCCTCGACACAAGACCATCCAATGCGGGACCCTCTAACACAGAATCCCTCGTCCCGAAGCCCCTCTTCTCGAAGCCATCCGACACGGAGCTTCTTGTCTCGAATTCCCTGTTCTCGAAGCCCCTCAACGCGAAGCCCCTCAACACCGGATTCCTTGTCTCGCAACCTCTCTTCTCGAAGCCCCTCGACACAAGACCTTCCAGCGCGGGGCCCCTCGTCTCAAGGCCCCTTGACACGGCCGCCGGCAAGTCGAACAGGACCGAACCGCGGGCAATTCGCTACCAGAACGCGCAGATGTATCCGTCACTTCCAGTCCACTCCCGACCCAGCAACGAACAGCCGCGTTCCTCTTTCCGGTTGCCGACCAACGCTCGCGAAAGCTTCGGCTCTCAGGAAGTCGTAGATGCCATTGCCCGGTACACGTCTTCCAGCACAACATCTCACTCTACGACCGTCCATAAGGAAACAGAAGCGGAGGCCCTCGAGCGCCGGGAGAAGGACCTCGCACGCAAGAGGGAAGAGAACGCCCTGGCCATGGCGGCGTACGACGACATCCCGCAGCCATATTTGGACTGGCTCATGGCGTGCAAAGACGCATCGCGCCGGCAGCGAGCCATGGAGGAGGCGGAAGAGCAGTGTGAAGCTGTGCAAGCCACGGTCAAATTGGAGCGGGACGCGCTGGATGTCGCGACGCGGGAGCTGGAGGGAGCGAAGAGAGCGGTAACGAATGCCAAACAACGGCTCGAACTTGCCATGGGACGCAGGTCTGGCCACGAGGGGGCTGTGCTTAGTCGTGATACCGGTGCTGCTGATGATGATGCACCGCTTCATGCGTTGCGTTCCCACCGCAAGCAGAGAGCCGAAGCATACAACACGGCGTTGGAGAGGTGCACGACAGCCGCCAAGGAACATGCAGCGGCGTACGATGACTGGACCATGGCACGAGACGCGTATCAAGAGGCGGAGGTCCTCGAGACACAGCGCAAACGTGCGTGGGAGCAGCTCCGCGGCGTGCGTTGAGGTGATGTCGGTCGATGAGGAGAGATCGGTCTGGAGAATCATGTAACGTTAGCTTTAGATTCTGAGGCTTGGGGTATGCTGGAGACATCAATGTTGGCTCGACATACTTAGAAACCTAGTCTGGATTGCGCCTATCGTATGCTACCTACTGGTGACTGCGCGCGCCACGTCGCATGCTCTCTGCCCACCACCATTCCCGTTGGCTCTGGCTTCGGCGTGCGTTATTCGTGCCCCAATTCGCCAGGCCTTGGAGCTGTGTAATCGTGGGACCCAGAGCGGGAATGTACCAATGCGTTCGCGTCAGCACTTGACGCCATCCTCCAGCTTGCTCCCATGTCTCGGTGACCCACGGCCCGCCGCGCCACCAACAGGCCATGTCGTCTGCCTGCTTGACGTCCAGCGGCGGCGTGCCGAGGAGGGCTACGGTGCGATTGCCCTGCGCGTGGAGCTCTGACACCACCGTACCCACGAGCTGGCGAGAGAAGCCAATGGCCCATGTCAGAGCCGAGGTGGTGTCGAGCAGGGGTAGGAGCTGGTCGTAAGGCGGGATGATGCGGGCGAGAGCGAGCTCGGTGGCATTGAGCCGGGCAGACGAAGGGCCGGCAAATCGCCATCCGGAGGTACTGTCGCGGGTGTCGTTGCGCAGCTTCTGAGCGCGCGCGTCTAGGACGACGTCGGACCGGAGGATGTTGACGAGCAGGCTCAGACTGATGACGGCCCTGGCGACGGTGTGCTGAAGGGAGTCCAGGTCGTCGGCAGCAGTGTAGACGGCTTGTGCAAAGCTTGACGGCCTGCCTCGAAGCTCCGGGGCTTCGAAGAACAGTGTGCTGATGGTGTGCAGCACGCTGTGCGATGTCTCGTTGTAGAAACGAAAGTCTTGGTCGCGCGAAGTTGTGGCGTTATCCTTGTATCTATCATCGTTGTGGAGAGGGAGTCGGTCTTTCAGGGCTTCGAGGAGATGGAAGATTGCGTAGGTGGAGGTCGAATGCCAGGAGGACGTCAGGGTGGCCGCTGCCTGGTACCAGCGCGGGCCGACGTTCAGCGTGGAGCGCGACACGTCTCGGCACAGAAGCACTGCGTCCGCGTGTAGGGACGGGCGCGATCGCGAGGACCAAGCCTTGACGGCGGCGCAGAGCTCAGATGAGGCCGTGTTGAGGTGATTGAAGAAGTCGGCGACGGTCATGTTGCCCGGGAGGATCTCTCGGGGGTTCGGGTGGATGCGGTAGTGTCTGTCGACGATGTCTTGGGCGCTGCCAACCACAGGGAGAGGGGCGACGGCGTGGTGCTGCAGCAGGGAGATGAGGTCGTCGAAGACTCGGAGCGGCGCCTGACGGACGCGGGATGGAGCTGTCGGAGAGCCAGATCGAGATGGAGACGACGGCGGATAGGTACCAGACGCATTGAACGAGATGATTAGAAGGGCGGTGGCAGTAATGGTCACGAGCCATAAGATGAAAAGCCAGAGCCGAGACAATGAGGACGGGGGCGACAGCCAGAAGGAGCATCGGGGCGGACGAGACGGAGACGAGAACAGAGGGATCGTCTCCTTGACGATGCAGAAGTCGATGTTATTCGGGTCGATGTCGTTATCGGGCGTGTGCGCATATACGTAGGCGACGGTGCCATTGTCGCGCAGGCGAAGATTGAGGGGGCCAAGAGGCGACGGAGAGAAGTTAGGATCGAACGTCATATTGACGGTTTGGAGGTTCAAGGACGCGTTAGCTGTGTCCTCGGCGGCGGAGCCGGGGCCTGTGCCATTGGCATCTTGGACAGCATCGTGACTGCTGTCTCGGAGGAATTTGCGTTGCAGAGATACTGTGAATCGAAGGGTAGTGTGTTTGGGGGTGTTGCCGTTGACATTGGTGTCGGCGTCCGAGTCGGAGGCGGATTCGGTGGTGGCAGCCGTGTTGATTGACGGGGAAGGAGATGGTCGAGGCAGCGCAAGTGTCGAGTCTGAAGAGTCGGCCATCTGTGGCTGTCGCTGTGGCTGTGGCTTTCACTGTGGCTTTTACTGCGTGTCTTACTGTGGCTTCCGCAGTGGCTGTGGCTGGTGGCTCGGGTGCAGCTGTTGTAGAGTGAGAGGAAAACGGAAAGGAGACGGCAGTTGGAAAAAAGGCAGGAATAAACAGCGTTTAATGCTTCCCTGGTACTGAATGGTAAGTTGTACGGCTTTTGCTCTCGTCCGTTTGTCTATTATTTATCCATTGTTTGTTCATCAATAATATCATCTGCGACTGTCCCAATGCGAAGAGGGAGACTGGCTGTTATTGATTGGTGCTCAGTCTCGCGGACGTGGCCCACTGTGCGCACTGTCCAGTACCGTACCTTACCTTACGGTACCTTAGGTCAGCAGTTGAGCTTCCACCGTTGGTCCATTCACTGGGAACCCACCTCATCATTGCCCGGGCGGGCTCACTGAGCCCCGAAAGACCGCTATTCCCCCCCAACTCAACTGCTGCCCTCGACCCTGTGTCTACTAAGGCAGCCAATGCAGCGAGCATGAACTGGATGAATGGTTAGGGACACGGCGGCTGGTGGTCCCTTTGCAGTTAACCGCGATTTGCTTTCCATTCCCTCCGCAGGAGTGCGTGGTGTCCGCGACGGCTTTCTCGTCAACCGGTTCCTTACAACGTTGGAGCGTCTCCGAAACTGAAGACGGCCGACCGCCTTGGCTGATGTCCACCAGACATTTCTACAGCCTGGAATGCGACATCGCAATCTGATAAAAAACAGACATGCGCCGAATGACGATAGACTTGTTCATGCTTGGTCTGCTGTCCCTTTACCTAGGGCTGATCACCGTCTTACTTCCAGCGGGCACTCGTGGCGTGCATCGAATTTGTTGTGTATCCCGACTCGTGCGTCGCATGCAATCGATAGCATCACCGGCCCTCAATCAAGTCGTTTCCTAGCTCAGTCGCTAAATAATACTTTCGCCTTTTGAACGAAAGAACAAGTCAAGCTTCACTCACAGCCCAAAAGAGGCATCACCATGGTTTTGGTCCGCATGAAACTGAGCTCGATACCGATTTTTGCTCTATACGAAACCTGTTCAGTGGCTCGGTGCCGAAAGTCAGCACCGCCCCACTGAACATGAAAATCGGTATCCTACCGATTTTGTCACCTAAAATCGGGAGGTATCCACTAAACGCGCTGTGCTTACAGAGGGTACCTCCCGATTTTTAGTAGTAAAATCGGGAGATATCTACTAACCCCTCTGTAGGTACAGAGGGTACCTCCCGATTCTAGCTCTGTAATCGGGAGGTACCTACCACCCAAAGCACGCCCACCCGGATATCCCCGCATGAGCCGGCCTTCCACAGATGGCGACTTATTCTCATGGTCGCATCTCAACACAACTATCCTGCCGCAACTTTGGCTCGCTCCGTCAAAGACTCGGGGCAGTTGTGGCAGGCCACCATCAATCCCGTCGCCTGAAAGTTTGCTATCCGGTGCACGCAGAGGCGACCGTTGAACAATAGCCCGTTGCTTCTGTTTGCCCCTCGCACCCCGCACCCTCCGGCCTGTCTTCGATTGACATGCGCTTGGGAGGTTAAGTCTGCGACGCATCCCAGAAATTGCGGATCGCCATGTCGGCTGGTCGACACAAGTCGTGGGAGCAATCTCCACGGTTGAAGAGTCAAGGACGATGTTGAACCGCTTTGGCGTGCACCCCAATGATTGATGCAGCGAGGACATCGCTGTTCGGGAATTTCAAAAGGTGAATGCTCCAGCTGGGGGGGGTCAAAGCTTCTTCTGGTGCTTCCAGCTGCAACGAATCAACGATGTGGGTGAACGCTGCTGACGTCATACCCCGAGCGAAAAATCGCACGAGACACGTGACTGCGCGCTCACCTCAACGCGTCGCGTCACGTACCGCACTGCATCCCCACCGCACCTGTCCCAGAAACCAACGACACAACTCCACGACTTTGTCGCGAGTGACGGTCCATACCACATCACCACCACCCACTGCAACGACAACGAACGTCAACCTGAAATGAAAACCAACCCCAGGAAAGACATGCGCGTCCGACCCCAAAGCCGAGCGCCTCTTTCACAACTTCGTCAATTGCGAAACGACGTGGACCCGAAGTTAGTCGGCATCCGTCAAGCAGCGAAGCCCTTGAAGCCGAACAGGGCCGTCTCCTTTACGCCGTGATCCAATGATCGGGCCGCGGCCGTCAACGTAGATGGATACGACCCCCAACCCAGATGATGACGAGCTGGCCGAGGGGGCAGTTGGTTCCCCAGAAATTTTCGTGTCAAAATTTCTTATGTCAGCGGAATTGTGCACCCTGATGATCAACGCACGTGCACCCACGCATCTGCAAACGGCCAAACACACAATCTCGTCGTCCATGTCTGCTCCCGACAAACCTTTCCCGCCTAATATCACCAACGCCGCCCTCACAGACGATCTCAATTCGCGCACAATAATTCCGGTGCCCAGCCATGCTCGTGGGCACCCAACCCTTGTCGAACCGTCGCATTCTTGCCTGTCCCTCCCATCTCCTCCCGTCCCTGTTACGCGCCGCGAAATGACACTTGCTTGACTACCCGTTGTGCAGTGTAGCCGTCCCGTCTTGGGCGCAACATCTAACTTAAGCCCTCCTGGCACCTGTAAGATCAAGATGGAATGCACCTTAAGATGGAGAGAAGCGTGTTGCTGTCGCGGGATCAATCCTTGAAAGGAAGATTTCAGGCCCAGCCCTGTCGCTTCTTTGGGGACACTCCCTGACCACTGCCCTCTCCTCAGCGTTGCCCCCCATTGAAACTCACAAGGACAAAACACAATTAGCTTCTGAAGACAGGCAGCTGAGAAGACACTGAAGGTCACTCAGTGTCGCTCGTCTGCATTGGCGGGGGAATATCGGTCACGTATTTGAGTCGATTCACAGTGTTGGCAGTTGGACGAAAATAGGTGGGTCGTTGTACCCCGCGTCACAGCACCGTGCACCGATGGGTGGTACAATGACCCACTTTACTTGCGCGGAGCTCAATTGAGGCTGGACGTCTGGCGCGTGCCTGCCTCACAAATATGCGCGAGTCGAGGAGATGGTGTTGAGGCGTCCTTTGTGTCGCGGCTCTGCCAGCCCGTCGTCATCTGAGACGTTGTAGCATAGATTCGAAGCTACAGAATCATTTAAAAGGCACACATGTAAGGCCTGCCAACTACCCGTTCCAAACATCTCGTGAACCTTGTCGCCCCATCTCCCATTCCCGCCGTCTGCTGCCCACAACAGTATATATGTTTTTTCTTGTTGTTGTTCTCGGATACTAAGAACCCCTATGTAAGGAGGATGTGGCGGGTCATTTTGGACTGCATCTTTCGGCATGGTCGAGTAGTCTCGGCGTTGACATGAATCCGAACTCCCACATCGCAGCAGGCGACCGAGAATCCGTCTGGGGCCTGGACGTCACACCGCACCCTTTTCTCCAACAGGCATTATGGCAAATCCAAATCTCATCTTGTCCGACGAAGAGTCGCATGGTTTCCAAGAAAGAGGGCTGGTATTGGAATGGTCGAGGCAAAGCACTGTTCTCCGTCGTGGGCATTAATTGGCCGCTGAGAGGAGAGCCAAGCAGCAGACCTCGTGTAGACTTCAAGTCCATGAGCTGATTGATGAAAGCTCCTGGATCAAAAGTCGGAGGTGGGCGCGATTGATCTTGTTCTACAGCTCTGGTTTGTGGGCAATCCATTTCAGAGCTAGTGGTGCTGCGGTGTGATATGACGCCTCAGAGGATTGTCTATCGCGACTTGGGTTGAATCTTGCGACATCCGAATGGATCCGAGGATTCGCAGAGCAGCGCCGCAACCCATCCCGGAGCCCGACCCATAGAAAGCCGATGACCGCTGACGGTGCAGCGACACAAGTGGGCCTTTGTACACACATGTGTGTACAGTGACCCACAAAACACCGGGTGGCGGGCGAAACGGCCCCGGCGTCGTGGTGTTTTGGCACAAGCAAGAGGAGGAGGAAAAGGAAGACGAGGACGAAGCCCCTCTCTTACCCCCTCCTACCTAAAAGTCCAGCGGGAGGGTTTGTAGTAGGCAGGCAAGGTAAGCACGCAGTCCCTTCCATGTTCTCTAGGCTGCAAGAGGGAAGGGATGTCGCAGGAGAAGGAGGTAGGTTCTTCGGGACTGCCGCAGGTTTGCAGCAAGCAAAGGTAGCGAGCGGTACGCCGGACGGACACTACGGCGCACAGGCCGCTGTAGCTACAGTGGCTACCTCCCGATTTGTGCGCCAATTTTGGCAGCAAGCCTCTGACAATGTTCAGTGCCTGGCCGCTAAAAGCGCTGGAGCCGTGCAACAATCATTCCTCCCACACCTGATACCCATCGTGCCATCGCCGTGTCAGCCAGCATCTTGGTCCCTAACAGGATATCCTTTTCTGTCTTATTCATGCCCAGAATGACAGCTATCGATGATAATCTTGATTGGTCCCATATTCCAAAATATACTGTCGGTTCTCGTGCCGTCTCGATCCTCGAGCATGGAAACATTGACCCCGCCGATCCAAACAAGTCCCAAAGAAATGGTAGCACTGTTGACCGCTTCCAAAGGCGCAGTTTTCCGAACTCACCGGCCACTTTCTCATGCATTATATTGGAACATGGAATCACACTTCAGCAATGGCAACCTGCCGGGCGATACTCAACTTGAGAATGTGTGCCGAATCTCTTTGCGACCAAGGTCATCTACCTTGGCTATCTGCCCGGGTGTTGGACCCGTTCGGGCAGACAGTTCTATGCGGACTGGTCTTCTTTTGTAATACGCCGCTGACTGCAAATACGAAGCAGTGGGCTCGGTGGAAGTTCGCTTTCCAAGTGGCAATTTCAACGCCTAACAAACCCTCTCGAAATCGCAGTGCCCGGTGGGGTCTGGCGATACAACCCGCCCTACTCAGACTCTTCGGGCATGAAAACATTTTTGATTTGTTGATAGATCCTCTGGTGACTGTCTCCATGCAAACAACTGCGTCCCACGCCCTCGATGAAGCCATCAAATGCAGCACATATGGAAGGCTCCCCCCGTACATTTTGGCTAAGATAGACAGGGAGGACGTGCTCCTCTCGTTCTGGTCTGCGTGGGCTTTTGGGGGGAGCTCCAGTCTGGGGCCGAGAGGTGTGCTGGCTCTTGGGTAGTGTGGCGACTGGGACTTCATGACGCGACGGGAACGACGAATTACAGGTGTATGTGAAAACATGAGGCAGCAACATGGACTATAATGATGGTTGATAGACAGAAAGTCAAAAAAGGACCGCTCTAAGAAGATCACACGCACAAAGATGACCAAAGGAGACATGCCGAGAAAGATCACCACACAAAGCAGCCTGCCTCACGCACAGCCACAAGTCCAGTGCCCTGGCAGTCGTATGTGGTACCAAAGAGACCGGTCATTCCAGAATCCTTCTGGTGGGAACTCCCAACATAAATGGTCAAACCGTCGAATCTGCTTTCTAGAGTCTGAACCTTTCTACTGCATCATTCCCACGCGCCGGACCTGCCTAACGGAATCATCAATACATCTGCTGAAAACTGTTCATCTACCAAATCTGCGTCTTCGAAGGCAAAGGAAGGGACATGATTCTTAATTCGTCAGATGTGATGCATTGACGGCGCGTTTCAAGGAATAATGCGAGAGTACTCGTTGATCTGTGGTGCGTGAGAGAGCAGATGGTTCCTAGGCAGCTCTGTTGTCGTTCACTTCATCAGGTCGATCTCGGCGGACATGTCTCCTTGATTTCCGATTTCAGTGCCTCAGCTGTGGCTCGCTTGTTTGACCCTTTTTGAAGGGGGAAGGAGGCTTGTCCGCCTCACCTCCGTCAGGCTGCCTATCGCTTCCAACCACGGATCATCCGCCCCTTTCCTGACTGTCGCCTTGAGTAATTTTTCGCAATGCGCAGTCTCCCATTTCCCTCCATCCTCACTGATTTTGTTTTGGCCATGGCCACCTGTACCGGCGTTGAACACAAACAGACAAAAGTTTCCACGTCACAGAGGCTCTGTTCCAGTGTTTGAACACGCTAACAATGGGCACTCGCTCATTCCATTTTCGGCGATCTGTGCCCTTGTCACTCGTCATGAGCAAGGCGCTGGCATCGCGGGGAAGTTGACGAGGATTATCTACACATTCAGCTTCGAAACTGCAGGTGTTGGAACAGCAGTCAACCGGAAGCCCCTGGTAAGGTCCGGTTTTGTCCGTATTGAAGGTTGCCATCACTCTTATTGACGATGTCAATAGGTAGAGGTGACGAACAATGGTAGCAGGGACGCCGACGGCCACAGCGGCAGCAATGGCGACAAAAAGCAGAAAGCAGATAAACTTACGGAAGGAATCAATCGCTCTCGCACAGGAAGAATTGGGGGCTCCTTTGTAATAAGTATGTCCATGCTCGGAGATATTCGTCGATTTAGTGGAAGCAACCAACACGCGGCGTCAGTAGCTGGACCCGATCTGCGAATGCGCAGATAATTCCGCCCACAATGTCCTGCCGTCTTTCAAGTGCGTCGCCTGTGGGCGGGATTGAATCCAGCCCAGCGAATTGAGTGGTTTAGCTTGATGGGCGCAACTTTCGTCTTCGTCTCGAGGTGTGCCAGTAGGCTTGAGGCAGCATGGGTTGTGAAAAATGTTGGGACGGGCGGTGCAGGGCAGACGGCTTTCGCGCAGATGCCGCTCGCAAAGCGAGCATGAGAAAAGTCACCCGCCAGGAAATTGTCAAGCAGCTCACCGGCGGAGTCGTGCATACACGCAGTCATGATCCCTATAGACGGCATGCTCGAGCATGTGTATCACGACGACTGCAGAAGGGGGTGCTGCGTCGCCACAGAAAGCCCTGCTTCTCGTTCGATGCGACATTCCAGTACTCGGACATGTCTCCCTGACCTCTTCATGAGCCGCCTCGCTGCTTGTGCGAATGCCGTTGCACCGTGCATTCGCTGTTGATGTGATCGTTGCCGGCAGGCTTGGATCCGTTCCGATCACTGACCATGATGCCAATCCATGTATCTCTGGTGGCATACTGGTTTCAAGCAAAATGTTTGAGGGCGTGAGGCTTGCTAAAGAATGAAATGGTGTTGTGGTCTTCATCGGGGCGTGGATGAACATGACGTTTATGCGGACGGCCTTCTGACAACAGGACCAGACGAAGCATTCGGAAAAGAGCGTATTGTCTGTGAAGTCGTCACGATGGCGTCAATGTAAGACTTCTCCTTAACGAGAATCGTTGCGAGTATGTACTGGCAGGCGGGCGAAAAGGACATACTTGGAACGCCAACGTCGCTCCGTTGCATTGTATCCCTGAGCTTGCCGCCCATCGGAAGAGCACCTGGACGAAGCCAAACCTCCCAGAGAGACGGACGAAGTGGCGGCGATACGACCCCGCAGCTCAACATCGTGTTGATGCATGAGGATCTTGTGGATCTCTTCGCCGGCCATGACGACTGTTGCAGACTGGCGAGATCCTGAAGACGGCAGCGGTGTCGAAATTCCGCTGGGCCCGTGACAAGATGATGCAACTCCGCTTGCGTTCGGGGCACGATACACATTTGGTTGGCTTGCCGTGGGTAGACAGATGTGCGACGGAGCATCTTCATTGATCCGGGGCGCAAAAGAGTTCCCCAGATCTGGCTCCTGGCTGAAAAAAGCAGGCTGGAGGTGGTTGGACTTCATCGTTGCGCCTTTATGCGAGAAGATTCATTGCAGCATCAAAGAAATGCTCGAAAGAAGTCTTTGACCTGCCCAGGTGTTTGAGGTCTTGCCCTTGACGATTCCCAAGTGCGTGGCCCCATTTGGTTGCTGCCAGCTTCTGCCGAGGTACGTACCGCAAGGTAAGTGAGGCAAGGCAGGTAGACAGGTCCATACGGACACTGGACTTGCCTACTTGGTGGCCCTGTCCAGCAGGAGTTTTCTGCGGAACACAAAAGCTCCCCCGTCGGTGGGAGATTTTGGGCAAGACCGAGACACACTGACTCGGCCTCTTTTGTCTTTGCCAAAGTTACGCCTTTTCGATTCAACACGCCATCCATCCCTCGACTTTGACCGGCAGCAACCGTCACGGAGTCCCCGCCAGCCTGCGACAGAGTCTACCAACAAAAGCTCCAGGCAAATTGCGCCGCCAACTCAAGGCAATGTTTGCGCCCTATCGCTCGCTTTTTCTCGACCCTGCTTGGCGCTCCGAGCACCTCCACGCCCCAGCCAAGTCTGCCTCCGCTCCGCCTCGCCTCAGCCGGTCTACAACCGACCTGCCCGACGACTCGGCCTGCAGCCGCCAGACTCACGTACCCAATGGCTTCCAAACCATCTCAGCAGCGGGGTCCTATGAAGTCGACTCGACCTAGCAGGCTGGGAAGGCCTCAGGGTGCCCGTTCCCGTCGAGAGAGAATGCGGGAGGTGGCGGACAGCCTTCACGCGTCACGGGTAAGTCTTCGGCCTTTGAATTTGTCGACGAACAGCCAGTATTGACCTCTACTCGACGCAGATTCGGACCGCTTTTTCGAGACGGACCGCTCGACCATACATGCTGCAACCCCGAGACAATACTCACGATATGCGCGCGCTCCGAGACCGGCCAAGCAAGGACATCTCCAAAGATACCGAGACGAAGAAGAACGACTGCTGGAGACGGTAGAGCTCTCGGCCTGGCGCCCGCGAGCCGCAGATCGTGACGTCGACTGTGATGACTGCCGCTCGAGCTGCGATACCAGTCTTCCGTCCTGGCTGCTGGTCGAGGAACGGCCAAACAGCCCCGTTGACGACTGGACCGAGTTTTGGTGCCAGGACAGTCGTCAAGCGTATGATGCCATCCTCTGTGCACTCCGCGCATCGATCGAGCTGCTGCGGGGTTTTCTTTCACGTGGCAGGAGGTGGCTGTCCCAGGCGCGGGAATCATTTTGAGGCTGTCGGTGTGCTGTCGGAGGATTTGCATCATGAAT
Organism: Colletotrichum sp. COLG25; assembly: GCA_009801095.1. Classification (NCBI taxonomy): domain Eukaryota; kingdom Fungi; phylum Ascomycota; class Sordariomycetes; order Glomerellales; family Glomerellaceae; genus Colletotrichum; species Colletotrichum sp. COLG25. The sequence goes on along the minus strand of VNWT01000012.1, from coordinate 5,230,965 downwards.
CGTGAGGAGATTTCGTTGGTGCCGTGTCAGCATGGCCAGAGTTTGATATTCTTGTAATAAATAGCAGTCGTCAGCTCTGCCTTGCCTCGTGACCTTAATGCTTGGTGAACTTGGTGCTTACCCCCAAACACACAGGACGGGCGCAATGCAATGAGGAAATGCAGCCTTGGGGCCGGCCACCTTGACGGGTGTGTTGACGGCCCAGCAGCGGGTCCCAGCGCGCTTAGTGGGTACCTCCCAATTTCAGAGCTAGAATCGGGAGGTACGTTTAGTGGATACCTCCCGATTTTTAGTGGTAAAATCGGGAGGTGCCCTCTGTGCAGTGCGTTCCATTTAGTGGATACCTCCCGATTCTTGGTGGTAAAATCGGGAGGAACCAACTCGACAGCACCAACGAGCTCCAGATTTCGGAGGTTTACAAAGCGATGATGCTGCGGATATGATGCTGCAAGTCTTGCCCCGCAAGAGCCTCTCTTAGAGGCCTCAATGGCCGAGCCACTGCTGAATCGGCACTGAGCCCTTGACCATTCTTGGAGACAAAATGACGCAAGGTGAGGTAGCTTGCGGTGGTGCAGTTTCAACGAATCAAAGCTGATAACGAATCCTAATCAGGCAGTGAGCATGACTTGCCGTTCCACACTTGTGGATGCAGACTTGTCGTGCAAATTTGTGCTTGCAGACCTGTGCTTGCAGGCCTGTGCATCCACACTTGTTCAGGGATGGACTCAGCAGCTTCGGGTATGGATATGGGCATGGTCACGGTCGAGGATGAAGGGCATGCTGTAGGATCGAGTTGGCATTCAAACGGTTGCGGTGAAGCCACCTTGGCAGGGAATTCACAGTGGCGGACTGGACAAGTCCATGTCGAGATGTGGATCGTCCCGAGCCGTCCGTTCAACGAAGCAACGGCCCCTCTTCCAAGTTGTCAGGACCACATCGTTTTGATGACGGACACTCAAGACCTACAGGACGCGGGGGCTGCTTTTCGGAATTGGTGGAATCGATTGACTGGGAGAAAGGGGCGGTGGGAAGCCTACAGACGTGATGTGATGGCCAACCGTGAGTTCCAATACCACTCGAACTGTGCCGGAGGCAGGACCGTTCAATGCAACTGCCAAAAGAAGGAGCGTCAGCGGAACTTCGAAGTGTGACGCGACGCGACATGAACACTGGTGGGGTCCGATGCACCTGCCCACTCGCTGTCGCGCAGTCTCGCCTGCTGATGCCTTGAAGTAGTCGGGTGTTTTGGAAAGTAAGGAGTGGTCGTCGATGCGGCTTCCTCCCTTGACCCACCTCCGCAGACCCAGACCAAACACGCCTTACACCACACATCACCCACGAAGGCCATACGAGCCAGCCGCAACGACCGCATCCAGACAGTTACTGTTCAAAAACACCACAAATTCAGCGAGCTTCTCAATCGCGCATCAGACTGCCGTGTGCATTTAGAGCACGTCCACCCGTGAGGAACCCGCAAGCAGCATGACGGACCGACGCAATGGCGCGACCGCCAGTGGTATCGCCTCCTGTCCCTGGTCCCCCATGAGAGGCGCCAGCCCAATCTCCGGCAGTCCAGCTGAACGCCAAAGTCCAGCAAGTGTTAACGGCCCAGCTAACGGTCAATGTCTTGGCAGGACGAGACCCAGATCCACAACCTCTACGGCACCGGCCAATCGTCCGACGACGACGAATCCCGAACCCTTGATTTCGAGTCCGAGAGTGATTGCGACCACAAGGAGTCTCAGATACCCAAACTTAAGCCGGCAGATCCGAAAAGCCACCAACAAGTTCAGCCTGACGACCTGAGCGACGATGAGAAAATGGAGGAGATTATCAGCCTGGCCCGGAGGCTCGCGGCGCTCGGGGTGCCCGCGTCGATCGATGGAGCGCTGTTGGATGAGGTGGACTTTCTCGTCGACTCTGCCAACAGAGTCGTTGATATTGTCGACGAGCAAGAAGACAAGGGAATACATTCGAGTCGTAGCCAGTCGGTTGAGCTCTGATGTTGCAGCTACTGCTTTAGTATGGGTAGGAAAGCCATGGGCGGGCAAGGGGACGGCGAGTGTCCAACACCCGCAGAGGGCGAGCACTATCGTTGCATGTTAAGGAAACAGCAAGGTGGGGAAGAAACCTTGGTGGTTGTCTGGAAGGCGTTTTGATTCATTCGGTATCATCATGAAGTTGCTAGCTGTAATTGCAGTTTTCTGTGTCTCAATCCGATTGCGCTTTTCAGACAGGACATTTCCAATGTTTCTCTGCTGTGACTGTTTCAGAGGGCCTCTCGGGATTGCAAAGATGGGTTAACAACACGTGGAAGCCGATTCCGTTGGCGCGTCCAACCGAGCGGAAAGGAGGTTGACAAGAATGGCTTGACGACTTCCCTTCATCCCACGGGGGTGCCCATGCTGGACAGACCACAGTGGTGGTTGCAGTCACCGTGGCTGGTGCCCCACCGCCGGAGTTTGCTCGGCTACAGTGGTGAGGCGAGTGTCCCAACAAGAGACTACTTCATCACCTACCCACGCCGCCATCTCGCCGCGCCAAGAAAACCGTGAGATGAGGCTGGCCGGGTGGTGTGCACTGTGCTTCAAGACGTATGGCAGTGGTCCACGAGACGGGGCGGTTCATGCTGTGAAGGTCAGACTGGGTTTGCACCACGTCAAAAGTACCTGGATAGGTAGAGTCGCTGCCATGGGCGGAGTCACTGCTGTGGGTGGAGTCGCTGCCGTAGAGTCGCTACCGTCGGTAGAGTCGTTGCCGTCGGTGGAGTCGCTGCCGTCGGTGGAGTCGTTACCACGGGTGGAGTCGCTGCCACACTTATTTGGTCCCTACCAGCCCCAAGTATCTGGAGCGGTGTCCATCTCCAGCTCGGATGTTCTCCATGCCCAAAGACTGCGAGAGGACGACGAAAGACGGGGTTAGGGAAGGCACCAGCTGTCACCTGCAGTCTCTCCGTCGTCGTTATGCGATTGCCGCGGCTCCAGCCCACCTGGTCCCCCGATGGCGGCCGGCTCCTCCGGGGACCATTTTTGCCCTTGTGCCCTTTTGCCCGGTGCCGACCACTCGAGGGACCATTGCCATCACGGAGATTACGGGATTCCTGCACTTGAGAAGTTGGCACGCATTCCGGCATGTCGGGTTCCAACTCGATGATGACGCAGCGTGATTTTTGGTGACAGGCGAGCAGATGACGCAGCCAACAAGCAGCGCGTTCCATTTTTTGTGTTGCCTCCTTTGGTACGGAAACCCCCTCATTCCCGCCTGGTCGGGTGTCTCTTTGCTGAAAATCGCAGCTGGTTGACCACAGTAGCTGGTCTCCGCAGGCAGTCTGTGCACTGGCCGCCACAGCGCCTGACCTGCTGTAACTACCTTACAGTGGCTCGGTACCTACCGATTCAGGCCGCTAAAATCGGTAGGTATGTATCCACTAACAGCGCTGGAACCGCCGCACACCCAGCCGTCCCAGTCCAGCGGGAACGCCAACCAACACAACAACACGGAGATTGCACCCCCCGCCATGAACACCACCACGGGTGCGGACAACATCTTTGATTCTCGCCCGTAATTATGTCTATGGTAAATAACCTTGATCCCCGAAGAGCTTGCCTGAATCCGAAGCGCCACTCTGGAGAGAGGCCAAGGCCTGTCCCACACTCCAGCGGGCCACCTGCAGTGACGCAAGGCGCTCTTCTGTCCTCATGGCGGCTGCATCAGCCAGGTTGTCGCCTTGAATGCCTATGGCTGCTCGATGTCGCTGGCTCGGAGCCAGAAGGCGCTGCCCGTTGAAAGCTTGCGCGGGAAGAAGAATGTATCCTGGCGGGAGGGTTGTCACTTTCTTTCGACTTAAGGTTGCGTCCTAATGGGATAGTGTTACAGTTAGCTATCCGATAGTAGGGTCTGCTAATAGAAGCTGGGGATTAATATGTAGTAATAGTACACTAGGTTGTAGTCTAGGTTATAGGTTATAAGCTAATAGTAGATTAGGTTTTTAGAGGCTAAAGTAATTAATCTTAAACTTAATAAGTATTTCGTAGTAAAAATAAGCTAAGAATATCCTAAAGATAAATATTAAGTTAATTACTAAAAAGCTATAGAAGTCTAATTATAAGCTAAGCTTAAGTTATATTATATATAAGTTATAAATAATAGTTTTTATCTACTTTTAGGTAATTACTTATATATATAAGTAATTATAATTAGTTAGTAGAACTAACTAATTACTAAATACTTCTTTTTATACTTTACTAATTATTTCTTTATTTTATTATTATATAACTTATATTATAATTCTTTTATACTAAATAAGTCCTTATTATTCCTATAATTTTATAGTATAAATATTCTATCTTAGTTACTTAACGCTTAAGTAAGTTATTTAGCTATTATCTTTATTTATAAGTTATAATATTAAGTCCCCTCTTTAAAGGTTTTATCCTTAAGACCTAATATAAATAAGTTATTAGTCCTAAGTTAGGGATTTATTAATTATACTTCCTAATTTTCTTATAATACTAATATTATATTAAGTTATATTTAAAAGTTAAAATTAAGTTTTATTTCTACTCTTTATTATTATAATTATATATTATATATTGCTAAGTTTAATCTTATTATTAATATACTTTATTTTTATTATTATTCTATAGAGAAGTATTATAAACTACTTCTAAGTAGTAAAGTTTATAGTAAATATATTTATTTAAAGTAGTTTTATAATATAGTAGTAGATATTATTTATACTTATATATCTTTATATTTCTTATACTTCTTATAAGTAATACTAACTTATTATAGTTAATTATTTATTAAATAAAGCTATTTATTTAGAGGATATAGAGGTAGCTAAAGAGGAAGTATTAAGAAAAAAGGTTACTATTTTATATACTATATAAACTAAGTTAGATAAGTTTATAATATAATTAGATTATTTATATAAATAGAAAAGAATAATATTTTAAAAAAGTTAGGAGGTTATTAAAAAGAAACTTATAGCTTTCCCTATATTAGAGGTTTAATCTATAGGTAGCTTTAATATAATAGACCTAGATTTAATCTTTAATTAGAATTTTAGTACTCTAAACTTCTTATTAGGGGAGTTTTAGTTATATTTTAGTATTCCTAGCTAAATAAAATTTCTTATTTATATTAGTTAGGGTTATTCTCTAAGTTATACTTATATTAATAAGAGTTAGATTCTTTATTTTTTAGGTTCTCTTTATTTTTATTATAGTTCTTTTTATACTTATTTTTTTCTTTTATTAGTATATTTATAATATTCTTTAAATTCTTCTAAGGTTATAAGTAGACTTAGTTTATCCTTAAGGTTAATATAGTTAAGTATTCTAATATACTTATTAATTTTATCTTAATAATTAAGTAAATTATTATTAAGTTTCTATATATTATCTTTATAACTATAGTTTTTCTATTTAACTAGGTATTCCTATTTATTATCTCTATATTAGTAGTTTAGTAGTTTTTCTATTTTATATTTAGGTTTATTATCTTCTATAATAATAAGGTTATTTATTTATAATCTTTATAGTGCTAGTTTAAGTAATAAGATATAAAATACTAAGTAATATTTTATAGTCTCTAAGAGTTTAAATTTATAGTTTATTAGTAATATTACTTATATAATCTTAAAAAGTCTAAGTTTTTTAAAGTTAAGTTTATTATTTAGTTATTTTATTTTAATATTTCACTATATAAGATAAGTACTATCTCCCTCTTTTAAAGTTAGTCTCTTAATCTTTTATTTATTATTAAATTTAGTTATTCTTTATTATATAAATTTAAGTTCTTTTTATATATTTTCTTAAATATCTTTTATTTATTATACTAAAGTAACTATTTTAACTACTTAAGGTTTTACTTAAGGTTCCTTATAAGTAGTTAGTTTAAATCTATAGTTTAAATAAAAAGAGGATTCCTTAATACTTTCTCTTATTATACTATTATAGGTAAATTAAGCTATTAGTAGTAATACTACTTAGTTATCTTAATTATAGTTAATATATATATAGAGGTATATTTTAAAAATTTAGTTAATTTATTCTATTTATTTATTAATCTATAAGTAAAATATAGTAAATATTAATTATTTAATACTAAGGTGTAATATAATTAATTTCTAAAAGTTAAAAGTAAAGATTTTATCTCTATTTAATATAATTTCTTTAGGTGTTCTATAATTAGTAATAATATACTTAAGGAAAGTATATATATATTCTTTAGTGTTACTTACTTCTTTATATAAGATAAAGTAAGTATACTTTATAAGTTAATCTATAATAATAAGAATACTATTATAATATACTCTTATAAGGAGTTTTTAAGATTTTAATAGTTTAATAATAAAGTTAAATAATATAGATTATTAAGTAGTTTATAGTATTAGTAAAAGTTATAATATATTATAAGGTTAATATTAAGTAGATTTATTTTTAAAGTAGACCTTATAATCCTTAATTACTTTTACTATATATTTTCTAGTAACCCTTTCTCTATATTATTATTATAGTTATTTCTAAGTCTTTATAATTCCTTAGTAACTATATATAAAGTAAGTATAGAACTCTATAATAGCTTTATTATTTAGTTTACTAAGTAGGCTAATATTAGATCGTCTAGTTATTATTAAGAGTTTAGTAGCTAATACTAAGTCTCTATTATTATTTCTTTTAAAAATCACTTAAGTTTCTTTAAGTATTAAGATATTATAGTTTAGTTATTAACTAAGAGTGTTAGCTTTACTATTATCTAATTTTTTCTAATAAATAATTTAGAAATTAAATTCTAATAAAAATTCTAACTATCTAATTTATTATTTATTTAATACTTTTAAAGTTATAAAGTATAAGAAGTTCTTATAGTTTAAGTATATAAGTACTTTATAAATTATTCCTAAAAGTTTAAGTTTCTATTCTTTAAAAACTTTAATAATTACTATAAGTTCTTTATTATAGATTTAATAGTTTAGTTCTAATCTATAAAGCTTATAAGAGAAGAAAATATATAAGTAGAGTTATCTTTTTAAATCTCTCTATAATAGCTATACTCTAAAAGTATAATTTAAAAAGTTTAGTTCTATTTTAAACTACTTAGTAAGATCTAATATTATTAAGATTAGTTTACTATTAATAAAATCCTTAATTTTCTAAAAAGTTATTTATTATAGTTCTTCTTATATAAAAGGGGTATTTTTATAGCTAAAGTTAGTAAAAGCTATATTAATCTTATTATAATTCTTAATAAATTTTTAGTAGAAATTAATAAAACTTAAGAATCCTTAAACTTCCTTAAAGTTCTTAGGTATTAGCTATTCTTTAATAGCTTTAATCTTATTTTCTAATATTTAAATTTCTCTAGGGGTAATAGTAAATCTAAGATATTCTACTTTTTAAGTATAGAATTTACTCTTCTTAAGTTTAACTAGAAGTTTAGCTTCTTAAAAAGCTTATAAGATATAATAAATATCTTCTTTATACTTCTTAAGTATTAATAAGAATGTAAGGATATTATCTAAATAAATAACTATATAAATATTAATATATTTATATAAAACTAAGTTAATTATATTTTAGAATATTATAAGAGTATTAGTAAGACTAAAAGGTATAATAAGATACTTAAAATATTTTTTATATATTTTAAAAGTAGTTTTCTACTCTTCTCCTTACTTTATCTTAATTAGGTTATAAGTACTTTTGAGGTTAAAAACTATAAACTAGTTAGCTTTATAGAGGAGTTTTTTTATTTTATTAATAAGTAGTAGTAAATAGTAATTCTTAATTATTATTTTATTAAATATATAATAGTTAATATATAGTTATAATTTCTTATTCTTCTTAGGTATAAATAGGATTAAGCTTCTTATTAGTAAAGTTAAGGGTTTAATATACCTTTTTTTAAGGTTTTCTTTAAAGTATTTATTTAAAGCTTCTATTTCTATTAAGTTAAAGCTATAGATTTTATTAAATTATAGTTCTTTTCCTTCTTTATAGGGGATTTTATAGTTAAAGCTAGTATATTTAGGCAGTTTAGTTTTTAGTTTAGCTATAAAGAGTTTCTTATAAACTCTATATTCTTTTAGGATAGATAGAAGTAAATCCTTCTCTTATTTAAGGTTTATTATTATTAATAGTTATAATATAGCTTCTTTTACCTTAAAGTAGTAAATATATTATTTTACTATTTCTTATTATATTAGCTTATTTAAGGCTTAATTCTAATAGAGCTACTTAAGGATTAAGTTATTATAGTCCTAATAAAGTTAGCCTTTACTTTAATCTATCTATAAGTTATTTATTTATAGCTAAAATAGTCTTAGTATAATATTATATATTCCTATATTAGTAATATTAAATTAGATTCTTTTTTTTTAATCTAAATAACTTATCTTAAGGGGTATAGTTTTATTATAAATAGTACTTCTTTTATACTTAAATTCTTCTCTTTCTATTATATATAAAGTATATAGTTATTCTTTTCCTCCTTATTATACTTTTAGCTTATTAATAGCTTAGGGGGTAATAAAATTTACTTTAGTTTTACTATTAATTAATATAAGTATTATTTATTTATTAATAGTAACTTTAAGCTTTATATTATTCTTATATCTTTATAATATTTAGTAGATAGATCTTTTCTATATTATTTATTATAATCTATTATTAGTAAGTAAATTTAGTTTTTTAGCTACTCTAGTTATCTTAAATAAGTAATTCTCTTTTTTTCTTATTATACCTTAGTAAAGCTATTTTTATAGATTCTAACTTAGGGGGGTTTTAGTCTATTTTTTATAATTCTCTATATATAAGCCTTATTTTAATAATAGATTTAGCACTTATTACGCTAATATTTATCCTATTTTATATTATTATTATACTAATATCTTATAGGAAACTAAAGGCTTAATTAAAAAGTAGTAATCCTTCTATTAAAAGTTATTATTATCTACCTAATTATAGTATATATAGTATAAATATCTTTAATAGGTTTATTGTTAAGTTTTCTAAGGTAAAACTAATAATTATATTTATCTCCTATATATTTTTTATACTTATTATAGAAATATTAAGGCTAGAAAAGGGTTTAATAGAGTTAGTAATTAATTCTCAGTATAAAGTAGTCTCTTATATATAGCTAAAAAGTATAATCTTAGTCTTATTAATCTACTAAAGTACTATAAAAGTAATATTATTATTTATCTTAAAGTATATTAACTTCTTAATATTTTAGGAGTTATTTAGTTCTATCTTCTTAATTATTAAATTTCTCTCTTAAGCTAAAGTTATCTATACTAAAAGTAAACCTATAAGTAATCTCTACTTAAATATATTATTAAGTAATATTATAAAGTTTATCTAAGTTATAAAGTAAGCTCTCTCTTTCTCTAAAAGTCTAATTACTAGTTAGACTAAAGAGTTATTATTCTATTAGAGGGTTATATTAATACTTTAGTTCTTCTTTAGATTCCTCCTTAATTATTCCCTTATTAGTTTTTTCTTAAGTCTATTTATTAAGCTCTTAGTTAATTTATTTAATTTTAATAGGGTTTTTATATATATATTTTTATTATTCTATATATATAGTAATTACTTTAAATTATTAATACTAAATATAGTTATTTAGTTTTTCTTAGATTTTCTATAAATATATAAGTTAGGCTACTTATAGCTTATTAAGTTATTATTTATTATTATTTTCTAATTCCTAATTTTATATTTAGATTATAGAGGTATTAGTAGGTTCTAATTATTAGATCTATAGTATTTCGTTAAGCTATTCTGCTAGCTTTTTAGTAATCTTACTATTACTTTAATATATTATACCTAAAGTTTTAGGTTTAAGAGGATAATATCCTAAGTTTTCTTTATTATTAAGGTAGATTTAGTAGTTATTATTATAGTATTTAGTCTATAACTAAGATATATATAATACTTTTGTAATTATATTAACTTATTAAGGTTATTTAGCTATTAGTTTTTAAAGTAGCTTCTTAAGCTATTTATAGTCTCTAGTAATATACCTTTATCTATTATAGTTATAATACTTAAAGTTCTAAGGTTTCTTATTATTTAGCTTAGTTATTATATTAAGGTTTATAAGTTTATTATATTATCTATAAGTAGTATTTTAGTAAGTATTATTCTAGTTATTATATAGTTAATTATTATTTTATTAGTTATTAAACTTATACTATAGTTACTATTAATACTTATATCTAAAGTTAGTTCTTTATTATTATTTACCTTTTTCCTTATATTATTTAAATAATTAGTTATTAATCTTAATAGCTATATTAATATACTAGAGGAAATCTTTAGGTTTATCTAACTTAATAATTTTATTTTTAATATTATCTTTAAATCCTTAGTAAAATATAAAGATCTTAATTTCTTTAGTGAGATTTAGTTAGACGCTAAGTTATCTAAAAGTGATAGTATATTCTTTAGCAGATTTAGTTTATTATAACTATATAAGGTTATATTTAGTTTAGTATTTCTTATTTAGGTTTTAGAAGAAGGACTATAGAGTATCCTTAAATTTTTAAAAACTACTATAGATATTATATATTTCTATAGAGTATTTATTTAAAGTTTTATACTTAAGGAATTCTTTTTAAATAAGTTTAAACTATTTAAAAGTTTATCTATAAAAGTAAGTAGCTATATAGATTACTTTCTCTATTTAGTTAGTAAAATTATTATAATAAAAGTTCTAATAAGTTTAGATCTAAATTAGGAATAACTTAAGCTATCCTTAAGTATTATTATAAATAATAGAACTATTAAATTTAAGTTTCTATCTTCTTTCTATAGAGGTAGTAATAATATTAGTAATAGCCTAAAAAGTATTAACCTTATTTTAGAGTTCCTATATAAGAGAGTTATTACTTTATCCTCTTAAATAAGTAATTCTATTTTCTAAGTCTATAAGTTATTAAGGTTTATTACTAAGTTTTTAGATTATTTATTTAAAACTTTATAGTTTAATAGTAATACTATTATATATTTCCTAAATCTTAATAATATCTTTATCTCTTTTCTTAACTTAATATTAAAGTTTATTATAGGTTTCCTTTTTAAGGGTTATTTTATTATTTAAGTTTATAGTTATTAAAGCTTTTTTAAGTTCTTTAGCTAAATTTTTAACTAGTTATTTAAATAAAGTAGAACTACCTAAAGTAAGTAATTTAGTAGAGGTATAAGAAGATATTATATTTATATTATTTAATAAATATTAATAATTAACTTACTAAATAGGAGTAATTAAAATATTATAGTTAGCTATCTAATAATAAGGTCTACTAATAAAAGCTAGAGATTAATATATAACAATAATATATTAAGTTATAATCTAAGTTATAAGTTATAAGCTAATAGTAGATTAGATCTTTAAAAGCTAAAGTAATTAGTCTTAAACTTAATAAGTATTTTATAGTAAAAATAAACTAAAAATATCCTAAAAATAAATATTAAGTTAATTACTAAAAAGCTATAAAAGTTTAACTATAAATTAAGCTTAAGTTATACTATATATAAGTTATAAATAGTAGTCTTTATTTACTTTTAAGTGATTATCTATATATATAGGTAATTATAATTAATTAGTAGAGCTAACTAATCACTAAGTACTTCTTTTTATACTTTATTAATTATTTCCTTATCTTATTATTATATAACTTATACTATAGTTCTTCTATACTAAGTGAGTCCCTATTATTCCTATGATCCTGTAGTATAAATGTTTTGTCCTAGCTACTTAACGCCTAGGTGGGTCGTTCAGCTGTTATCTTTGTTTATGGGTTGTAACAGATAGCTGCGACATGGCGCCAGAGAGGCATGTTCCGACTGGGATGATTCTGACTAAGGGCTGTGGCTAGAGCAACGAATAAAGTTACTACACCTGAGTGTATTGCGTCTGATTCTCGAATGGAGGCTATGTGAACAACCTTCTGCTCCCACATGGATCGGGCTTCGGGCAGGTACTTGTTCACCAACTAGATCATTATGTGCTCGGCCTCGGCCTCTCGCGCGGGCGATGGCGATCCGTTGGAGATCCTGATATCACGAAGTTGGCCGCGGATACCGGAAACCCCCAAAGACGCAAGTGCACACTGTCCGCAGGTAATCTCAAATGTTAGCATGACTTGATGGTTGTTGAGGAGGGTTGGAAGTACTTCCATCTTGGATGCGTAATCCTCTGCGTGCATCTGCTCTAGCTTGGACGATTGAATCTGACTATGGCAGCCTGCAGGGCTCACTGGGTTAAAATTGCTGAGGCGTATAGGGCTACACCAGTGTGGGTAGGAGGGCTAGTAAATATTCAATTTAGCGAGGGTTTCTACTTTTTTAAGGCTTCTAATTAGCTAATAGTAGTAAGGGCAGTTAGCCTATACACTAAGGGTAGTTAGCTTATACGTTAAGAGCGGTTAGCTTATATACTCTATCTTAAATACCCTACTGAGGTATACCTCTAACTTCTTCTTTTTTCCTTATACCTACTATAAATTAGTAAGTCTCCCCTATTTATATAGCTTTTTATATAATCCTATACTTTCTATTATTAATTAGATTAGATTCTAATTTAAATAGTAGTATATATTATCCTAATAGGTCCTTAGTATAACCTCCCCCCCCTTTATACTTCTACCTTAATTTATATAAGTCTTTATATAATAATACCCTTATATCCTCTATATATATCTATATAATATAGCTCCTTCTAGTAGCTCCCTTTTTAATAAGAACAGTTAGCTTATTACTAACCTTAATAAGTCTATTAATATCTATATAGAGGATAGTAATTCTAAGTCTAATAAGAACTTTATATATAAGCTTATTCTAACTAAGATTAGAGGTATATAGCTCCTACCCTCTCCTATAAAATACCTTAAGGAGAGTAAACTTTCTCTAGTTTTATTAATATTATACTACTTTATATATAAATATATAGTTCTACCTCTATTTTATACTTTTATTAACTTTTTTATAAGTATAGTTAAAGGTATAAATAACTATTTTATTAAGTATATCCTTAATACTAAAGATCTTAAAGTAATATATTTCTATATAGTTTTATATATATTTTACTAATCTATATATAGGCGTCTAACTTTATTACTCTTTATTTTAAGCATAGTAAAACTAATTAGTATATATATAAGATTCTTAATATAAAAAAAGCTTAAAATTATAACTTAATCTTAATCTAAATATATAGAACTAAGCGTTCTAATATAGAGGTATATACTAGCTATAAGAAAGAGAATAGCCTCTTCTTAAAATATATTATCTTATCTTTATATATAAACTTATATAATAGTTATATATATAATAGTAGTACTTTTAGATACTCTTTTAGTTTATATTAAGCTATATATTTTCTATTCTTAAGTACTACTTTACTAACTTCTATATAATTACTAAGGAGAAGGTTATAACTTTAGTTAAGTCTACTAAAGCTCCTACTATTATACTTAAGCTTAGCTAAAAGCGTATAGCCTCTATCACCTTTAAGCCTACTTATATAAAGGTAATTAAGGTTACTTATACTAAATATATATTTATCTTAATATTATATAATACTTTACCTAACGCTATATAGTCTATTAGTAATATACTTATATCTATTATAAAGAAGTATAGTAAAATTAGCTTTAATAGGTTCTATTTTATTTTAATATTATCTATATAATTACTAATAGTATTATTAAATACTAATAAGATTTTAGAGCTATCTACTACTTCTAACTAGAAATAAGCTTATCTACCTATATCTAACTAGTCCTATATATATTTCTATCTCTCTATAGAATAGTTTTTAACTTAGTTATAAATATATAGAACTATATATATAGAGTTAGTATAATACTAGCGTTTTAGTATTAATATATAAAGTTAGTAAACTAAACACTTTTATATAAAACTTTATAGCCCTATATAGGGGTTTTAGCCCTATCTAGTTCTATATTTTTAGGTTTTTAAATAATACTATATTACTCTTAGTTATATACTCTTTTATAATTTATAATATTTTATAATCTTCTAACTATAGCTAGTTAACTCTAACTAGACTTAGAATTATTCTATTAAATAATTATAGAGAAGTTTAAGCTTAAATAGATAAATAATATAATTATAACTTTTCTTTTTAATTTATACTAATTAAAAATCTCTTTATTAACTCTAAAATAATACTTTTACTTCTAAGATCTCTTTTACAAAATCTATATAGAGTTTACTCCTAAATTACTATAGCAAATTCTTAAACTTTTTTTTAACTACTACCTAGCTAATCTAAAACTCCTTACTTATTTATAAACTAAAGGGTTTATAATCTTATAATATAGTCTCTAAGATATCTAAAAAGTATGTTAGTTATAATATTATTAAAGTCCTAAGTAATTCTAAATAGTATTTCATAAAGCTATTTAATACTTATAATCTATAGATAAGGTTATTTAACTTATATTAAACTTTAAGTAAGAATTCCTCTATATATTTATATACTAATAAAGCTATATTATTAGCTAAGATATCCTTTATAAAGTATATTATATAGTTTTCCCTAAGTAAGTTTAAGCTTAATTAAAAGAGATATAATACTAATAGAAAAGCTAAACTACTTTAAGCTTTAACTTTATCTAGTTACTTAATACTTATAATAAATTACTTCTATTTAAGATTAAGATATATACTATAATTAATATATACTCCTACTATATTATATAGTTTTATATAGGGTTTTCTATATATACTATATAGTTTATACTTACTTAATATTTTATAGTTTTATAATAATAAGGTGTTATACCTTATATAATATAGTTAGATTATAAAGTTAAAATAGCTTTAACTACTAGTAGTTAGTAGTATTTATTGTAAAAATATATAAAAGAAGTATAGTCTTATTTAGGTAAAGCTATCCTAATTAGCTTCTATAATTATTAGATCTTTAGTAAAAATATCTATAACGTTAAGATTAAAGCTTAATAGAATTAGTTATATTAATCTTAATCTACTTTTTAGTATATATATTTTATATCTAAGCTATATATTACTATATCTAATAAATCTAGGAATATTTATTCTAATTATAAATATTAAAGCTCTTTTATCTAAATTCCTTAGTAGATAAAATTATACTTTTATTTATCTTTATACTTCTTATCTATAAAGACTTTACTAACTTTATATATATCTAGAATAACTATTATATTTAGTTATAAGTAAGTTAACCTTATATTATTTATAGTTAGCCCTAAATAATATATTACTACCTTAAGCTTAAAAAAGGATAGGACTTTATATAACTTATTAATTAAGCTAAGCTCTAAGAGATATTAAGTATTTTATAATAAGAAGAGTTAGATTTAGATTAATTCCTATTATAGTTAATAATAGATATATATAAGAGGATTATTTTATTAACTCTAAGTTTTCTAGATATTATAGATTTCTATAGATTAAAATACTTAAGTATTAAGGTATATAACTTTCTATAGTAGTAACTAGATTATTATATTATATTAAAATAAGAGCTAATACTTAAATTATTACTAAAATAGGATAGTAGAGTCTAATAAGTAAAAAAAAGTTTTTATTAGTTTAAGATTAATATTAAATAAATTAAAATAATACTAGTTAAGGATATTATAGATATTATAAAATAGGTTTTTTACTATTTATTCTATATAGATAGAACTATTCTATAGTAGAATATCTTTAGTTTCCTTAGAAGAAGTTATATTAGTATTACTATACTTTACTATAATCTCTTTATACTAAACCTCCTTAACTTTAGTTATTTTAGTATCCTTAAGTTTCTTAACTTTTAAATATATATACTTCTAAGAAGTAGCTCCTTTTACCTATTATTTTATTATATCTTTTACTTTTTATATAAGCTTTTATTTAGTTTAAGTCTAAAGTTAAGATTTAATATTAAGATTAATCTTAGGAGAGGGTTTTTTTATAAGTTACTATTTTAACTAAAACTTCTTTAAAATTTATAGATTAGGATTAATTAGCTTAACTTAGCTCTCTAATATAAGTATAATTATATATATACCTTTATTAGGAGAGAGGCTAATAAGTTTAAGAAGTAAGCTAATATCTATAGTATTATATATAGATCTATAGAACTCTAAAATATCTATACTTATAGGATTCTTTAGGTTAATAGGTATTACTTTCTAATTCTAATTTAGAAATTACTTCTCTATAGTAAACTCTATAATAATATAGCTTATTATATCTTTATAAGATAAGTATTTTAATATCTAGAGGAATTATATTTTATTATTAAATTTCTTTATTAGTTAAGTATAAATATATATTTTAACTAATAATCTATTAATATTAGTCTTATAGAATAAAATAATATAAAGATAGATATTAATATTAATAGTTAGGTTTAAGATTAATTTAGTTTATCTTACTTTAATATTATTAATATACTTAATTAAGCTTTAAATAATAGTAGTAAGAAACTTTATAATATTTAAAGTATAAAGTTTAAATTTAATAAGGTTTATAGTTTTTATAAATAAGTCCTACTAAAACTTTATTAACTTTAGCGTTAGTATAAAACCCTTAAATTTATCTATATAAGTTAGGTTAATAATTTCTAGCTCTAAAACTATAGAAAAGTTAGCGTTATAATATATATATACTACCTAAATACTAACTAACTTAGTAGTAAAATAGTTAAATCTAGCTCTCTTAGAGTAATAAGTAGATATACTAATATAACTATAGATAAGATATAATAGATCTATATAGTTTTATATAAAACTATATAGAAGTATAGAATATTTAATATATATACTTACTTAGCTATACGCCTAAATCTATATCTGTATTTAATTATTCATAGCTGACTTAGGTCTATATAGTAGTATAGCTGTAGCCTTGGGGTTTACCCGTATTAGGTAATTTCTGAATTTTGACCTAGTGAGCCCTGCAGGCTGCCGTATCTGACCTACATTCTGCGTGCAAGTCAAGACAGCGTCAACTAGCTGGCTGAGCGAATTGGCTCGCAATACAGTCGTCTGCTGCAGTAGCTGCACACCATCGTCAACGATGTCCATCTCGATACGGGCGCGCTTGGTAAATGCACTCGACGGCATGATCTTGAGGACGCTGGTGTTGACCGTCGTGCTGCGGCTCGGTGCCTTTGCGCTGCTGCTGGTTGCTGTCGTTCGACTCTTTGCGAAGCGGAGCGCCAGAGGGCTGAGCCTGGTCGGAGAGCTGGCTCTCACTAGTGGTATTTGCGATGACGGTCGTGGTTTCTGTGCTGGCGCCGGCGTTTCCCGTGACTCTTCGATCGAAAGCGAAGGCGTCGTCGTCGAGAGGGGGCTTCCTCAGCTAATGGAATGCACGAGAGGGCAGGAGCTGCACAGTTTGTGGTGAGGAAGTTGCGTCATATGTAGGCGCGGGAACATCTCACGCGACTGCCTTTCATCGTCACTAAGGTACCTTCAGTGGGTACCTTAAGGTACGCTACAGGTAGGTACCTGCATCCCTAGATGAAATCTCTGTGATTCACTGCGGACCCACCACCAGTCTCGGTCAGGATCGGTGAAGGGCGGGCAGACATCGTGCACCATCTTCCCGTCAATATTTCAGTGTTCTCCGATCGCGCCCAATCCAGCCAACCTGCCTCTGCGGTTTGTGCCAATCAAAAATATGACAGCTCCGCCTGTCTCCTCGGGTAAGCCAATCGACGTGAGCGCGCGACATCACAGGCCTCCACGGGACAAATCAACAGACCCGTGGGCGCATCGCTCGCCAGCGGAACTGATTGGCGGATTGACCGCCTGGGCATTTAGAGGGGGCGGTTAGATAGAGCATCGTCAATTTGCCCCGCAGCGACACAGAAGATGGTTGCCCCGTCGCACAAATACTCTTTCTGTGGTGTTGCTTATCCCATTCAAACGGACCTGGGAGGGAAGCGTGCGGTTTCATCGTGGGCGATGAGTCTGGTTGGACTTCGGTGCACCGTCTTGGTCGGAGGTACGTACTTACCTGAGCCCCTGATGAAGGGAGGGACTTGGACCCGCAGCGATAGTTGCCAGCGCCATGTCCAGTCGGATCCCTTCCAAAGTTAAGGTTAAGGCAAGTGCCAGTGCACAACGGTCCCCCACCTTCCCTTTCCTGACGTGACACTCATGTCATCCCAGTTGCACACGAAAGCGGCCCCCCTTCCCCCCGTGGATGCATCAATCACCATTCCAACAGCAAGGAATACTACCTGGGCTTGCTCCTCATACACTGCTTCCAAAATCGTCAAGTCTGTTCATTATCCACACGCATGCTTCGGGCGACGTGTAACTCGCAAGAGGGGACGGACGGCGACGATGGCTTATATAATGTGGATCAAAACGTGTGGTGGGAATCACCAACGGGGAATTTGATGGTGCGACATGCCAACCCAAATCCAACCTCGGTGCCGTATCATCAAGGTCCGGCCCGAGCAGCAGCATGCTCTGGTACTATCTGCTAACGGTATGCGCCGGGGTGAACGCTTTCTGACCAAACTGCTGATACCTCCTGATTTGTAGTGGTGATATCGGGAGATATCCACTGCACTCTCACTGTACTTACAGAAGGTACCTCCCGATTTTAGCCCTGAAATCGGTAGGTATCCACCCACCCACAGCGCTGGGTGTGCAAGGTGCCACGGTCCCGTCCAGTCACAGCAGTGCAGCAGTGTGACAACGTCGTCGCCTTTCCTGGAAAAAAAGGTCCATTCGCGGGCGGCTCAGCTGGAGGAAAGGCTTTCACTCGACAAGCCATGGCAGCCATGGCTGGAACCTCACATTATGGGCACTTGTCTGTCCCACGACTAACCGGTCATCCCACCTTCGTCACGTTGGTGTTTTCCGGCGTCCAGCTGCTCCGTCTGCACAAACATGTCGGAGACCAAGAAAAAGGACGACGCCCACTACCACCCAACCTGTCCTCATCATGCCGAATGGGAAATTGAGGAAAAAACCGCAACCGAAGCCCTCTCTGCGATCCGTTCATTTACCAGAGGCGTTTTCCTGGACCGCGAGATACTTCAATGGTGAAGCAATACGACTAGACGAGGAGTCAGATGCCGCGCAGGTACCCGTTCGATGCCATACAGGCGAAGAGCAGATCGGCCCCGTGTGGAACATCTTCATGGAGGAGTCTCTTTCGGCATTTGCCTCGCAGTCTCTGCATATTTGCACAGGCCGTAGCTGAGGGCGTCCATCATAAATTTGCTGCGTCACTCGTTGTGGCGCAAATACTCGCTCAACAAATCTGTCGCCATTCTTTCTGTGATAAAAGTTTGCAACACAGACCAAATGGTGCTGATGACGAATACCATCGCCACAATTCGAAGCTGAGCGCCGTTATTCAAGACGCCTTCCTGATATATAACACCGAGCCAGCATCCGAAAGGCACCAAAATATGTGCCGGGGGAGATGATGCAGATGATCGACAACAACACCGTGGCCTACTTGGAGCAGGAGGTGGAGACAAACTATCCCAAAACGGTGGAGTCACCTACGACAACCGGCACCGAGTAACAGGACACCAGGACCCGGCCCTGAAGCTGAGCCAAACAATTTGTCGCCTGCCCGCGACAAGAAGAATTTTTCAGCAGCTCAAAGGAATCTGAGTGACGCAAGACTGGCGGTTCTCGACGCGTTCGTATCCCTGACACAACACGATGCTACGGACACCGTCAAGACTTGCGGCAGAGTAGAAACAGAAGGCAAGATAAGTCGTGCTCGGATACTCAGGTGCAGGTATTGGGAGAGTAGAAAGAAACTTGAAGTGCTGGCGGGGGCATTTTGAAATCCAGATCGCGTATCCCGAGCAGCCGCGAATAAAGGAAAATCTGCTAGCCGTGACCTTGGAAGTCTTGAGGGAGGCTTGCGAGCTGCAGACTTGGGACCGCCAGTGCCGGTGGAAGCGTCCTTGATGGTAGTGATCGTTGTGATCGCCATCGTAGCCTCCACGCCTTGTGCAGCTGGGGTATCAAACTGGAGAGGTTGAAGTCTGATCCACATGACCAGGAACCGGCCCTCGATCCGGAGAGACAGCCTGGCCCGGCTGGTGAGAAAGGGAGGCTTGATGCTCGACGTGGGTTTCAATCACACCAGGAGGCGGAGCTTGAGGGGCCACAACGCGCCGAGTCAAGACAATAAATGGCCTCATCGCAACAGGGGTGCTGAAAAGGCCTGTTCGGGGGGTTGAAGTGAAAACCGGCCCGCGCCGGGAGTACTGCCCACAGCTTAGGCGGGAGACAGCACATTCCGCCAGGTCGAAGCCGGGGTTTATCAAACCATTTTAAGGGGGCTCTGTTGTGGTGGATACGTCTGGCTGGAATGTCTCACGGCATGTATGCAAGCGTATTCTAGTGAGAGGACCATGGGCTCAAGTTGGACAGCCGGAGGGTCCGACTTGCCGCAGGGCCCAGTTGACCACTCCAACTGAACACGGCTGAAAGGGAGCAAGGAGTTAGATGAGCGGATGAGAGTACTACCCCTGGCCCAGGAGTCTGGCATACTCGACACAGCCTCCCAGACTGGGATCGCCATCGCCCACCTCGGACCTGTCATCATCGTGAGATAGGATGGAGTTGATGTTCACTTTACTCTCTTCGCGCTCATGCGCAAGCTCGCCACCGGCAACCTCGCCCGCCTCGTCGAGTTCTTCGTTGTGAGTAACCAGTGACAGGGCTGTCTCCATGCTTTTCCATAATGTCGGCCGTTGACGCGCCATAATCATCAGCGAATGAATCTTCGGGTCGTAAAGTGGTGACGATAGTATCAGAATGGATTCGAGCCAACTTGAATCTCTCCGCACCAAAGATCGTCCTGTCCACAACCTTGTAGCCGCTGCTACCATCCTGAGTTTCCATGCAACCAGAAGCCTCGAGTTGACCTTTCTGATGGGCTAGATGGTGTTAGGCAACGGTCAGAAGCTGCTCAATGGGCGCCAATGAGCGGTAAAGGGGTGAGAGGTGGCTGAGGGGGGCAAAATGACGTTCAACCTCCAACATTTGCTGCGGCAGCGGCTGCTGCCTCTCAATGAGTTGTGCCGTCTCCTCCCTCTACTTGACCCACAAAATGTCCACCTAAGCGTTGAAGCTATCGGCAACTTGAGATGATGGAGCAGCTCATCATCGCCAAACAGAGCTGGCGCCATCGACCACGTTACCTGGCGAGACGGAATCCGAGTGACGAAGTCGCTGGTCGGCGTACTCCCGGCGATAGACTTGACGAAAGCTCGCCCTGTCGTGTCGACGGAAGCGAAAGCATTGTCGCAGCTTGAAGTATCGAGACGACGCCCTGATTTGATTGGCTGATCTGTCGACCACCCCGCGAAGCCCTAGACGGGATGACCTGTACGGAAACTTCAAGCTACCGGTATCCTTCCGGACCAGTATTCTCGAGGACTCACAGTGGACCGTCGCATGTTCCTGGATATAAAGCCTCTAGTTCGGAGGTGGAGGGGGGCGCGAGTTTCGGAACGCGCTGGAATTATGCTCGACGGGGATCTCTGCGGTGCCCCTGCACTTCATGCGGCGCGATGTCAGCTTCCTGGACTTACATCAAACAGCCCGGTCCGATCGTGAAAAGTCACTCTTCTAATCAAGCTCTCTGTTCCGTTGGGTGAATCTGCCAAGTCGCATCCACATCGTACGGCCCTCAACGCCGCGGTTCGTGTCCTTCTTGACGAGGGCGAGTTTCAACACGAGCGGGTTAAGAATCCGAGCCCATCCGAGGTCTTCTTCAATCGCTGCCATCCCACTCGACATGATGCGCGAAAAAGCTGCGCCAAGTGTGACCGTTAGACAGGTTGCCAGATAGACCCATAAATGGGAGGGATGTGGATACTCACCAAGTCGCCAATGGCTTTGGAGCCAACGTCAACCCATCTCTCCGACTCAAACCGCATGCCACCGAGGACTTCTTGCGTCATCTGAGCATATTCTCTCGCGAAGTTTGACGAACAGAGAGGAGTTGGTATATCGGAAAGGATAAGTGTTCGAGACCAAATCAGAAGACGAAGAGCTGAAAAGAACAAGGAGCTAATCACACAGCAGACACTAAGCTGCGACATGAGTGTTTCTTCGCTTCTGGGTGATCATGTAGGCCAATGAGCCGTGCCAGTAGACTTCTGATCATCCGTTTCACCCACATCATCGTCGTCGGCGGTGGCCTGGTCCGGGATGTCGTCGTGGCGCATCTCATGCAGGACAACGTTCATTTGCCGATCCTCAGGGGGACAGCAATGCAGGACCCTCGAGGAGTATCTAACGGTTTGCACAACGAGCCTTCATGAAAGCTTTCCCTATACTTTGCTGATTCTCGAGGGGCTCGTCCATGTCGGTGACATACTTGCTCTCGTTTCAGGCCAATTCCCGTTTTTGTTGCATTGGGTCTCCTTGTGCTCGAAGCGGTGAGGATGAAATCGTTCGCGGGATGTTGCTGGGGTCATCTTGAGCTGCCGTGACTCTCTTGACGGCGACCTGCGCAAGGCCCGAGACATTGGAGGTAAGCACGTTTGTATAACACTGGGAGGGTTAACAACATCTGGGATTGACACCTTGGCGATGGTTCCAGGCTCAATACAGTCGGAAGATTCGAGTGGAATCGAAGCATTGAGAACTCCGGTTTCCACCAGAGCGGCAAATGCCAGAGCAGCAAATGGCGAGTATAACGCCGAAGAGTTTTGAGCAGTACTAGAGTCGGGTGTCGTGAGCTGCACGAGATGGTCCATATTCTTCGGCTGAAGAGCCATGTTGGTGATGCTCTCAGGCTGCGTGTGTATTCTGGGTCCCACGGCTTTCGAGCACACCGCAAGGCGATAGGGTGCGCCAATAGAGATGCTGGTCAGATATTGAACCGAGATTGGGAGAACTTGTCGCAAAGTTTGATGGGCACTGGTCGTCACTGTCTGGAGCTCAAGACAGACGGTTCGGAGACCCTTGCAGACTCTGCAGACGCAGCGCGAGACACCAAAATAGTTTCGCATATGCTGTAACAACATTTTGATGATACCTGTGCCTTTCAGTTTTACCCCAGACCGCAGATATCCTAAGCTCTGTACGCTGACTACAACTCCAGCTCCGCACGCCAGAACCCACCCTTAATTGCAAGCATGAGGACACTTGTCTACTGTCTGTTATCAGAGAGAGTTCCTCTAATGATCAAGAACGTCGCGAGATAGTCACACCATACGATCAGCGCTCAATTCGCGTCTCCATAACGAGCTTGCCGTCTAGATCTTCTTCCCGGCCAGCACATGGTCCTTCGAGCCCTCGCGTCTCCGAAGTTCACAGGACTAAGTTGAAGCTGCCAGCCAACGGATGGTCATGGGGTAGAAGGAGCATAATGGTATTGTGGAAGAATATCGGGGTGCGAGGACATAAATAGGTGAATGAGCCTTGCTGATTATCTACCGAAGGGAACGCTGCAAGCAAGGGCACTCTATCTTTCCCGTCAGGTGCCGTCCTTGTTCATATTCAATTTTACCTCTACTTTCACTTTTCTTTTGAACTTTTCTTTTCTTTTCACTTTTCCTTTACTTTTACCTCCACCCTCACCCTCAAGTTTATACTCAAACTGTCTATTGCACTTCTCCTTCTCTTTTTTTTTTTTTTTTTTTCGTTTGTACCCTCCACATCTTTTGACTTGGAGGTAAAATCAACTCCGCTCACCAAACAGATAAGCTGCCGCCTGTAGCTGTCAAGTAAACTCCTCCGGCTGCAGAGCTGGAGTCTTGGTGTAAGTACCACAATGGCCGATCATGGACGAACCTTTGGAGGGAGCCAGCCACCTCGTCTCAGCTGCCGGAGCCTGCTGATTTGGAGCTACTGGCGAGAGCTTCCGATTCTGTTTTGCGAGCGCTCCGCAACCAGTCACTCGAACAACAATCCCCCTGCATATAACAACGCAGACAAATGCGACGACGATATGGACAGCATGAACGTGAACCACCGCTCCCTTGCCTCAAACATCATGAAGGCGGCTGGAAATCTCGATGGAGACAGCACGACAGAGGGTCCTAGCGACAATGACGGTGCAGAACATGCTGGAGATGACGGTTAGTAGCAATTCCCTTAAGTGACAGACGGCCGCCTCTAACAAGAAACCATAGAAGTACTCAATCCAGACCTATGCAGACCCGCAGACTCCGGGTTGATTCGGCAGAAGTAGATCATACACTGCCCCCGGTGTGCTTCCATCGACGGGAGCAAGTTGCTTGCCGTACTTGACTCCAAAAGTCCCATCGCCATTCCCAAGAACGTAGCTTTTTCCGAACCCCCATCGATAGCAAAGTCGCGCAGCCCCGAGAGCGAAGAGATCAGGTCTACCATCTAGGTTGCCCAGTCGCCCAATGAACCTTTTGAAGCGAGAGACCCAGGATACATGAGACCTGTCGCATCTCGTACCCCATGTGCAGAACATTTTGCGACTACTGCCAGAACTCCAGTAGCTCTAGGCCCACTTTTGCGCTCTTCATACGGCATAAATGGACCATAGTGCGCCTTCACCTTGGAGATCCTCAGGTTCTGCATTGCGACAAATGCGGCACGGGATTTCGCAGCGTGAAATCTTATTCAATGAGTTTTCAAACCTCAAAGACACCGTCCCGCGGCGACTACATTTCTTCGACATGCATGAGGTTGAAATGCTCCTGGTCGTTGAGAAGCAGCGGATGGGCCGGCCTGGCGAAGGAGACGAATCACCCCAAGAAACGCGAACAGATCAGCAAACTCGCAGCGCTACGCTCCATCGACCCTACCAGGTTTTCCAAAGGATTTCTCGCATCCAATAAAGCCATGATCGCATTTACACTGGCGTGGGATCTTTTGTGAACGAGCCGCAGGAGTCCTCGGAGTTACTGGCGTGGACATTTCCGATCCGCAAGACAGGGAGCAACTTCGCCCACATGCAACTCGACACACAAGTCACCCTGTACAACGGAACGGCAACGAATGTCAGATATGGTCAACTACTCTTGCCCACTGACTATATCCGCTACTCCTGTTTCAACAAAGATTGTGTTTGTCGAGGCGCGACACACGCAGACCCGTCGATGGCGCACACTGCACATGTCATAGCTGTGGGCAAGGATTACCAAGAAGGCTTCAACAGACGCGAGCGGCGCGATGCAGCAGTCTTAGTTCATGAAGCACTCCAACACTCCGACCCTCGCCCTTCGAGACAGCGTTTCTCGTATCCACCCCGAAGGCGGCTCGGTGCGTCCCGCTTTTCCGTGGCTCCAAGCTTGTCATCCAAGAACAAGATGTTTGTATCCCGGAGGATTCTATCATCCACAGTGTGAGCCACACTGCTTTACTTTGTGATGAAGGTCCACGGGGATTCTTCCGCAAGAGACGAAATTGGGAGTATGGCTCCCAAAATGGCCGTCACCTCCAGGCGGCAAACTGCGAAGAAAAAGCTAGAAGGGAAGAAAGACTCATGGCCGTCAACGGATCATCGGCAGCAGAACGTCTCAAGGCCATGAAGAATGTGAGGAACTTCAGAAAGTACGAGTCGCGCTTGAATTTACAGGATGAAGAGGCCACTTGGGCTTTTGAACGGGTTGCTTGGCATCTTTCGCAACCTGTTTTGACTCCCTTTTGTCATACCTATTCAATGCATGGTCAGCTTGGACTTGAGCCATACGTGCCGACGTCTTTGCCACGATGTGTTATGGGGCCGGTCTGCAACACGTCCGATCTTCATTTGCGCAGTCTCCATGGCCTTGGATTGCATCGCAACGCTTTCCGGTCGACCATGGGTGTGTATCTTATACCCGCTGGTGTGACACTCTCTGATCGGGGAAGCCGAATAAATATCTTGTTATTAGACCTCGGCCCGCACGGCTGAAGGCGAGTGATGTATCGGAGACTCTACTCACCATGTAAGGCCTTGCCGCGGGGTTTTGAGTTCGTCGTCTATTTTCAAGATGGATTCCTTTGTATCCCATCGCGGTGCTGACCGGCGACATGGTTCATCAGTCTGAAACCTACGGTGAAAGCCCCAAAACAATAGGCCTCATCGGTTCTGTTTCATTGAATCATGGCCTCAAACACGACAGCTTAACCCACCATCAAAGTTCTCAACTTCAATATCGTTGCTCATGGCCTCTACCATCAGCTATCAATGCAAGAGATGGATTCATGTGACAAATTGACGAGTACGACCTTGCTTTTCAGCTTGTGGACGTCTCACTGACTCTCTCTCCATCTTGACAGCTACACGCCGGCAAACCACCCAAAATGGTCCATCATTGTGCCAATCCTGTCACACTCATGAGGAACCGCAGATTACTTGGACGATCACATGCTGGAAGAGGAAGTGAAGCGGGTGCTCGGCTGTGATGCTTTTCGACAGCATGTCGACTATGATTCACAGCCAGTCGTCGAATTCGTCGTGGTTGCACGTGCCAAACCGGCAAAGAGCAACAGCATGATCATAGGCGGACAAATCAGCGCGTATGAAACATGATGCAATTACAGACTTTCGATGAAGCTGCGCTATCGTATGTGACACATCCCCTCCAAGACCCGCCGTTTGCTCTCCAGGCGGCGCGAGTGAAATCCGCAGGATACTTTGGCCAGCAGTACTAGTCAAACCCTTCATAGTATCTCACTTTGGACTGGTTGTCACATACGACCATACCCATTGGAAAACTCGGGATCCCGTCCGCTCTCCCATAGATAAGCCAATGAGGGCTGGAGTAGTAGTCGGGTCGGTGACGACCGGCGAATGCCCGGTGTTGTATGTTTCTTTTTGGCCTTTTTTGGGTCCTTCTGGCTCGTAAACAGGGGCCTTCGCCATGGCGTCTCGACGACCTTGCTTGCCTATTGTTATGCCCTGGCAGGATTGGCGTTGCGATTCTCATTGCCCCGCAGTATCTATCGGGGCATTATTTCGCAGCCCATCTTTGATTGGCCACATCTCCCAATTCACTGATGCAACAGCCATGCGATCCACAGTGGACGGCCGCTTTCAAGCAGTAACGAATCCACATCGCCTGGCTTCCGGACATCGCTGGCGTCGGCCCAGACTGAGACTACGACAGGCTGCACACCCATAGCGATGGCAAGAAGGCCGATCAATAGCGTCTCAAACTTGGCTCCACGAACAGGTACGTTGGTTGTTCCTTTGTCGCTCGATGGCATGTGACGGACCGTCCACCATCTGTTTTTGAGTTGACCCGCGGCCCGACCGGTGATGTGGGCCGTGCTTCGGACTCGGGCGGCTCGTCCGGACGCAAGTCCGAGGCTTACGGATGCTTGGACTCCGGTTTGACTCAAGAGGCCGACTTCATGTCTTTTCAAATTGATCAAGCCACTTTCCAAGGATGCCTTCGTTCGCAACGCATCGCGGAAAGGACGCACGGATGAAGTGCATATGAGGTGGTATGTGTTATGTGTGCTTGATGAGCGAACGATTTCGTCGCACAGGAACAACGGGTCGACGCGTCTTCAACTAAGGTGGTCATTTAAATATTGATTGACACTCCAGTGAGTACATGGATTCACCTCTTGGTTTTGGCGGTTTCCAGAAACCCAAACGTCTTGTCAATGGAGCTGATGCCGTACCACCACTTGATATCTGTGAAAATGAGGTTTCCGCCGTCGGTAAGAGGACTAAGAAGGAAATCCCCCTGATGGTCATGATCGTGTCCCTGATATAAAATTTGATGCAAGCGAAGGCATCGCCTTCATGAGTAGTGCAGCTTGCAACGGTATTCGGGTCGATTGGTGAGGCAGAGGACCTCGAGGTTCCTACACTCCGGGCTTCAGCCAACTCCCAGGCCCCGCAAGGTTGACATCAAAGCTTCCCAATCTCCTTTATGATCATATTCTGGACCTTTGTTACCCTGCAGGACCATGGCGACGTCGTGAAGAGTGTCGTATTCCACAAGGACGCAACCGGAGCGTTACAATCAGCCGTTTTGATTTATCCAGGACAACGGAAAGTCCCGGTGTCGCAGTGATAAGTGAGTTTGGGAAGAGCTTACCCTGGCTTGGCGCGCCGTGAAGATTGCCTTCGCGTTGATCAAACCCACCCTGCTCCTACAAGCCGCTTGGCTCTGAAACTGGCTCCCCCTTCTACCACGTATGCGCCGGCGAGGCCAAGACAATGACCACACAGGGTGCGATCGCCAGCCGACTGACGTGATGGGCTTGAAGCCCATAGACTGAAGAAGCAAACCAATGCGATAGAGATACCAGCATCATGCAAAGGTGGTTACACGGCTACCAGAACACACGGCAGCCCGGTGAGTCTCCCGGCGTTTCTGAGCGCTTCGATTGATCCACTGCACTGTGATGAGTTTCAGGAAGTGGACCGATGCAGACCGCGGTCTACCACTTCTGAGAAGCCCGAAGACATAATCATACTGTACAGCCCGGCTGGTGGGGCCGATAAAAGCCCCCACATCAGTGGGAGTTTTCGGGAGTTTTTCGATCCACAACTGCAGAACACCGACTCGGCGCCAGACCCGAGGCCCACATGCCGGACCACATCCTGCCTCGGTCACACAACTTTGGCCAGGCGCGCCCGACGCTCGGAGCGAGGTTAATCTAAGCCACTGAACGAACGTTGCCTGCAATGCAGAATGCGTCGGTTGAGTGCTTGAAGAGAACTTCAGAAGGGACTTTTCTGCCAGACATATTATTGCGAAAGATGGTGAAATTGGAAAAGGAAAACAGACGTCCTAACATGCCCTACGCGGCCACGCCGCACCCGTAATTCTGTGTGAAAACACCGATCGTGGTTCGTCGGATAGGAAGAGACGGTGATGTGCAGCCTGTCCTGTGCTTCTGCAGCCACGGAAATGGGGAGGTGGAATTTTCAATCAGACCACCGCAGTCTTGAACGTCAAGGCCTTATCGTCTTCTTTGTTGACAATGACTTGTCTTTTGTGACCCCTGGTGAGAAGTACCTTGGAACCGAGTGTCCAGACATGCGTTTTAATGGCACTGAAGCCGCTACCGGAAGACACGCGGAATATACTGCTCGAGGAGGTTGGCAATGCATATAGACAGTCACCAGTCGGATGTCATATTATTCAACAAGACGTATTCTGAGCTCAATCGACGCACTTGTCAACTACACTGGCACTCTTTTGGGCGGGCAATGCAGGCATATAAAGACCGATGTACACAAGTCGTAAGCCACCAGTCTGGAGCCAGTTATTGATCACAAACATAGATGCATGGAGGTCGTCATAGTTCAGGTCATGTCACTGTATCAAAGACGTCCCAGGTGGAGCCTGGAGATATGAAGTGGAATATTATACGAATAGTTCCACATCAGGGCACGAAGTAAGAAGTGCCATGGCAGGATTCGCGTGAGGACCACAACTGGCCCAAGATCAGGCATCCAGCGTCCGTCGAATCCTGCTGGCTTCTAATCCCAATAGCTCCCACTCGAGTGGAAGCTTTTGAGCACTCTCCTCATCTGTCAAGGTAAAAGGTTAGTAGCCCAACCCTAAAAAGACCAGCCCGGAGTTGTGAGCCTTGACGCGAGCGGCTTGTCTGTCGGAGGAGTTTCAGGGAAGTTACATTTTGAGTGGGATAAGATCACAGGTCCGGGTGTACCTGGAGGTGTACTTGGAGGCGTGCTTCAGTGGACGGTAGTTCGTCGTCATGAGCTGCTCTATACAGCCGATGTCTTTTCCGAGACCCCCTGTCTGGAGATGATTGGGAAGAGTTCTATTTCAGGCCCGCAAGAGAATGAATGTGCGATGCCGTGTATATCCTCCTATTTATAGCTGATATCAGTCGCTGGGTGCCTCAAGCCAACGTTCAACCGTTGAGTTTTCATCATCTATCATTCTCATAACCTTAAGGCTGTAAGCATCAATGGGTCTTCAAGCTCACGTACCCCCGTGTTGCAGGCCTGTAGAAGGCACCTCAACAATGAGCCTGATCCCGCGCATCATTGCAACAAGTGCCTGCGCTGGTCCTCGCGTCTCATTGAGGGGATGCGGAATGCAAGCTTCCTAAGACGTTCCAACATACGACACAGCCGGCTAAGACACTTTTAAGATAAGATCAAAGCGACTGCTCTCATCATAAGACGGCAACTTTGCTGAGCAGGATGTTGGACTTTGGGGCGTATGAAACCCCTGCCATTCTTGCCAGGGATTTAGTATCGGTTGGGACCAGGCCTGGGCAAAGCAGTGGTTCGAGAGAGGGTTTGGACGAGTAGTCTGCCTTCGACAGCACCATAAAACAGTGGCGTGGCGACCCTCGCATTACTACTCATCTTGCCAGTGGAACCTTGGGAAACCTTTGCCGAAATCCCTCTTTACGTCCTCTCTTGACTGGGAAAGAAGTCTGCCATAGTGTTGTGACTTTTGGAGCGTTTGGACGTTCCTTCGACGTATGGCTTAGGGTTATGCTTTGCGCTCATGGTCGAGGACACGAAGTGAGCGTGGATTGATTGCAGTTCCGCTTTCGGCTTGTTGAAGCTGCACCTTTTTTGCACCCCTCGGGAGTACTTGTGTACAGTGAAACCTGTTTCATCACCGACATGACCCAAGTAGACGCTCCACACTGTGATTCACGAAACGACTATTAATTGAAAACAACCTGCTCTTCCATCGAGTACCCGTGGAGCCCGCTGAGCTCTTCTTGTCATTTCTTGCCCCACAAATCGTTTATCTCTGTAGTCTGCGTGCTGAGCAATGGTGGCGACGAAAGTCTGACTTTAGTTATGGAGTCGCCTTCTTGGCGTCTTACTTTCACGCCTTTAGCCGTGTGCCGTCCGACTTGATCCCGCGCGTGGGTCTGGAGCTATCTTCGGCCAAATTCCTAGATATCCGGATGTAGTTACGCGGCTAATGAGTAATGACAGCCACGACAGTGCTAATTATAGCCCTCGTATGTCCGTGTTCGATGAACACCTGCGCTTCTCCGCGTCGGTTTAAGAGGCAGTATCCTGTTCAAACGCTTCTGAACCCACCTTAAGGCGTCATATGCTTGTGAGTTCCAGCGCAAAGGAGATGCAGTAAAGGAGCAGAAGGACTCCCGAGTCCAAAATAGCTCGCGGAGCAGTCGTCCCTCAATCTGGTATTTATGGTCTTTCTCCTGTGAAATTGACGGAGGCACTGGAACTTGAACGGTGTGGCTCCGTGCTCACTCCTTGCCTTGAAGTCATTAAGAACGTGCGCAGCAAGTTTGTCCAACTTCGTCTTGGTGATTCCGAGACAACTCTGTCGCACCTTCACCACATTATGCCCTCGCCTGGGAAAGACGGGAAGTTGTGCACTCCAACGGAGCGCATGCCTTGCTTCCGACCAATCGAAAACTCAAGTTTGATCAAGAACCGACGGAGCGCATATCAAATATCACTCTTCATGATGGCTGTGCTCTACAGAACCAGAGCAATTCCAGGCTCGGCCCGTACATCGTGATATTAGACCTCAACGTAGCGAAAGAAAACTGCATCGAAGCTACCATTTGACACAGTCCTCAGGCTTACGTAGACACAAGATAGAACTCTCAGAAGGCGAGGAGAAAAAAGACATGCCAACTGAACTGGACATGTCGTCAACATCATGTATCTGGAAACCCTCGTGCCACGCAGTTCCCCCAAAGTTACGCAGACACTTCATGGTTCATGCCAATAGATTAAGTAATATGGGGAAGAGACTGTTTCCACTGGTGTAGCAACAAAGTGTCACCTCCGAAGCCTGCGTACAAAGGTGGATCTTAGCCTGGCAGTCGAAGTAGTCGAAGCAAGAAAGAGTAATATGCTGGCAGCTTTACGTGTACGCCAGAAGTGGGTGTGGCACTGTTCAGGTCAACCATAGGCCACCTCTGTCTCGACGTTGTAATCCTTCGAGAGGTGAGGGGAAATAAAGAGACTACATATCCCATGAAGTCTGTGCGGTGGTATACAAGCTTTCATGGTAAGCTGGTCTCTCAGCTCGAAGGCTCCCTGTACTCTTTCATCGGTGGTCTCGCACTTATCGGCGGGGCGAAGCTAGCTTCCTCAAATGCAAAACATGCAATTTAATCCAAGCTTCAAAATGAACGGCATTTATCTGGAAACCTCAGTACTTGCTCGTTTGAGCGCCAATGAGCTACCTGTAGAAGCATCGATTAGTGATATGCTGATGCCACAGCGTATTTGGGCTAGCCCCACGGGCGCTGTGATGTCTTGAAGGGCGTGTCGTCTGATTCTGACGTCGGGAGTATGTTCTCTGCGAGAACCGCCGTAGCAGCTTGCAAGAGAAGACCCAACCCATTCGGGATTCTCGTGGCCACGAGTGAGGACTCAAACATCATGGATGTGACACTGCTCAATAGCATGTCCCCTTTTGGAGTACTTGTGGCCGAAGTATGCAGCCCGGCTGCAAAGTCTTGCGTTCCCAGGGGCAGGGCTGTAGGTATCTCCATCTGTTTTCGAGATGAAGGCCAAAGCAAGACTCCTCGAGGGGCAGGGCAGAAACAATGCAATAGTCTTCGTAGCCTGATATCCTCCACTTTAGTGACGCCTCGTTGAAGGGAGCAGAAGAGTGCGCGATTCCCCATTGTGTTAAATGTTTTGTTCATCATACGGCTTGAGATGTGAGCAGGAGTTCTACGTATTCCATGTGCATGACAAGATGTACCACGGAATCGGGGTCTCAACTTGATAGTCTTGTAGATGAAGGCGGCGAAAGCTCTTCTGGCGCCGGCGCAAGGTGCTTTGGCAAATTCGCCAGACGATATGAAAAAAAAAGAGACAAATGTACGAGCTATGTCGCTCGATGCTCTGGAGATCCAGAATTTGTACATCTATCTCACTCGGGCTTTGGATATGCGCTCAATTACCTTGACGACGTCGGACCATTCGCTGACCTTGAATCAAGCTCTTCAACTTAGGTGGAGACATGCCTGGGGCCAACATGAAGGTTCACATCACCCAAGCTCTTCCATTGTGATCAGAGTAGTACCCCCTGTCACGTCGGAAACAAGGGGGGAAGTGGATTGCGTTGTAAATTTGGAGTTACGGCGTAGTTCCCCTGGGGAGAGGACTGCGACAAATTCGTCCAGTGTGTGGGCTTTGCGCTCTGGTTGTTGAGCAAGATAGTACGGAAGCTTCATTTGGAGATTGTACGGCCGAACGCGGGCCATGGTCAAATTGATCGGCGAAATGGTAATAGCGCCGGCGGCGGCGGCGGAACGGCATGGGGCTAACCTCAAATAGTGGGGCCGGGTCCGATTCCACCGGGGCTGATCGCAACGAATGCTAAGGGCCCGACCGTAATGGGTGTGGCTGAATCAGATTAGCGGGCCCGATCACAATAGGTTCGAACATGATACTGAGGTCGTCGTGAAGACATGAGGGTGTTAATTAAATGAGCGAATGTCCCTGGTGTCATAGAGATGGTCTCTTATAGAAAATCAGGGATATTCTCAAAAAGTCCCCACGAAATTGGGGACATTCTTGCTGCGGCTACAACTTTGGTTACTTCCAACGCCACCAGCCATGTCGATGCCTACAGTGAATGCCCGTCTGAGGTTTATTGGTGCCCCGGTCACCCATCATCGCCGCAAGCACCCATGAATGATTCTCCCGCCTCGCCTGTGAAACCTCTCCGCTACCTCGCGGCCCTCCTGAGCAGCTACCCAATCCCCGCCCATCCGCAGTAGCAAACACTGCGATTTCACGACCACGCTTCGCTTGGACCTCGCCTAATTGGGACAGCCTGCCTAGGTAGCAGATTGAGGGTCACAAAGGTGGTCAAACATAACATTTCTTATGAAAAGCATAACGGAAATTTCCTAATCCAAGAGATAAGTTTGATATAATAAACTGACTTACTACATTTATCCTCCTATAGATACCATCTACTCAACACTTCAAGGATAGCTATCAATATATTCCCCAATCTCCATTCTGCCTAAAGTCAGACACCCTCTCACCTCGCCTCTCCATTTCAAGTTCAGACTCCATACTCCAAGGTTGCCAACTAAACCCAACCGGGAGGTTTGCGTCAGTAAAGCCAGAACCGCTTTTGACATGCGAATACGCTTCGGCGAACTTTGAGGTCGCATACGACTCCGCATTGTGCGTCCAGATCCACTTCCCAAGACTCATAGGCTGCCTGTCGTCCATCTCTTGTACTGTTGCTTCCAAGCCCCCTTCACGGTGCAGTTCACCACGGTTTACGAAGCCGAGCCTCTGCAAGACTGATACGCGGCGGACCCTTCAAAGTCTTTTAGCGATCAAGGATTCGGGAACAATACATGCACTCGGCGGCGGACTTACCTCAATAATTCATGTACTTTGACACCTGCTCGAGGGTCTCCCCCGGCCATTCGAAGACATTCTGCTAGAGAAAGAGCATCTTCGAGGGCGGTTGTGACGCCTGATCCTGACGTAGGAATGAAAGCATGGGCACTATCTCCTGCTTGGATAATGCGGCCGTTGGACGTGGTCCACTTTGCCTGCGGCTCTCGGAAGCAAAGCTGCCACTCAATAACATTGTCTCCTGGAATGCTTCGGACTGCTTCTCTCATCAACGGGTCTCACCTATCCATATCGGGGAGTCTGGAAATGAGGTCTCCAACGGACACAGTGGAGGACCACTGTTCCTGGGGCGTTGTTCCAGCTTGCTGCTCAATGTCAGTAAGTTGTATTCGTATCAGTTCGGATGGCAAGGGACTCACGGGAAGAGTAATTCCTAGCAAAACGTGGTCCGTGCTCGCACTGACCAGGCAATGAAAGTCGCGACTGTACAATGGCCGATGTTAGCTTTGCACATGAATGGCTGGGGTGCGGACGAATCCGTAAGCTCACCCTGAGTATAGACGCAAATCAGGACGTGATGATGTCAAATGCTTTGAAAGATTCGGGTTTTTCTCAGGATCAGGACGGTAAAATGAGCGAAAGACGACGGATCCAGTAGGTAAAGCTCTGACGCTCTCACCAAGGATGGCTTTATGCGACTTGGTGCCTAAACCATCTGCGGCCACGACAATGTCTGCGGTGAATGTACGGCCATCGTCTGTGATCGCAAAAGCGGCACCCGCATTTTCGGTGTACTCGACAACGTTGGTTCCAAATGTGATCGGGATCCCCAGCCTAAGGCACTGCTTGTGCAGCATGTTGGTGAAGCCTGCTCGGCTAACCATGGCTTTCACTCTCAGCGGCCAGGCTGCATGAGGTGGAACGTCGTTTCTGTTGTACTCCAACTCCTGAGAGGGCATAAGGGGAAAGCCATCGAGCCGTCGAAAGGATAAGAAGTTGTCCCAGGCAATCTTCCCGTCATGATATTCTTGCAGCATGCTGGGGTAGCATTTGAGAGTTGCCAAGCCCGATGGCCCGACAAGAAACGAGTCTCCTGTCACTTGTATTAGTTTTGCAATCCCGAAGTTGACGTAGCCTGGCGTACACTTACCAACCACCGTAACTTTGTCAGCCTTCTCGACGATACGGACATCGAGACCCTTTCTCCAGCATTCGAGAGCTGTCATGTAACCACAAGGCCCACCTCCGACCACCAATACACTGGTATCAACTGGAGGATAACGCAGGACGCCATCCACCACTTCACCTTTGTGGCAGACTTCAAGCGTGGCAAACTCAGGGACGGACATGTTGTAAGAATTTTGCAGTGCTGCTAATGAATCAGGGTAATTGACGCGAAGAATTTGTGTGTACTTGGCTATGACACAAGAAATTGAGTTCAGAATATTCAACTATCTTTTTGGTTTTTAAATTGAAACTACCGGCAGCATTCAGCAGTAACCAAGTTTGCGAGTGTGGGTCTCGGACACTCACAAGCTACCGAACCCGCGACGGTTCGGGAAATACTTGCCCAATTGTCACCGTGCGAGATTCAACAGCATACAATCTAGAAACTACCATTGCAAGTCGGAATTTTTTGAACTGTGCTGAATCATCTGTTCGTGTTATGAAGAACTGTAAAACATCCGCCTGCATGAGTGTGATGTAATCGGTTAAAGGATTCTACGCTCTCGAGTAGTGGTTCAGGCTCGGCCTTGACAAGCAGCGTCGGATATGTCGAAACGCTGTCTGTAGTGGAGCGGCCAATGCCGCGACGCCCACCGCCTTGGTTGTAATCGTCAATCGATCGTTAGGTGATGAGACGGACCGCGGCCGGAGCAATATGAGCCTCGCGAGTCCTCGATGTCTTGGAGAAAGTCCCCTTCGCCCAGCATGCCAGGGTAGGCGCCTCGCAATTCAAAACCATCGCCAGGAGGCACGTACTGCTGTAGTGGCCCGTCCATTGGCAGACATCTGGTGCTGAAATTTCCGAGCCAAAACCCCGCAGCTCAATGAAGCGGCCAATCAAACCTGGTCGGTTTCCCTCTTTCAGACAGAACCCGCACGGGGGCGCGAGTGCCAAAACATTATTCTGACCACACACATCGCAAAGCGGATCGATTCATCACTGGACTTACGCAGATGAGAACCTCGACCTGGCAGAGTCACCGGCAACATTCTTGAGCAGGCATAGACGCTTGGTACCGAATCATGTAGCGAACCAAGGCCGATCTGGAAGTCCGGGTGAGATGGTGCAGAGAGGGCATCACTGTCATTGTGTGCGCATGAGGGAAATTCTGGCTGCATAAGTGTGTAGCAGAAGACCTCACAACCACCTCAGATTATTCAGAAAGTTTTATCTTCATCGCGCCAGTTTTCGCCTCGCACTTGAACCGGCATTGAGATCCCACGACAAAGACTCACTACTGAGTTTTTTACACCTGCTAATTTTTCGACCTGTCCATTTTTTCGGCCCCGTCAACTTCTCGACCTTGTCAACTTCTCGACCTTGTCAACTTCTCGACCTTGTCAACTTCTAGACCTCGTTAACTTCTGGACCTCGTTAAATTCTCGACCTTCTTAATTTCTCGACCGTCCGCTAGTTTGTCGACCTCGTCAACTTCTCGACCTTCTCGATTTTTCGGCCTTATTAACTCGTCGACATTCCGCTGACTTATTAAACTGTTAGCCTTTCGACCTCCTGCTAATT
Source organism: Colletotrichum sp. COLG25 (assembly GCA_009801095.1). NCBI lineage: Eukaryota > Fungi > Ascomycota > Sordariomycetes > Glomerellales > Glomerellaceae > Colletotrichum > Colletotrichum sp. COLG25. Next base: position 5,193,945 of record VNWT01000012.1, on the reverse strand, counting down.
ACACCACCTATAGAAGCTCAGGATGTAAATCCTTAGTTATAAGCTGTTGCCACTGCTATGAAGGAGCAATTACGGGCCTTTACAGCACCTTGTCTACTTGTTTCCTACTGTCAACTACTGTTCCTGCCTTCTCAAATGGAGCACCCTATTTTTGCCAGACTAGTTATACTAAAGTGGATTGCGACCGCTTTTAATTTTCAGCGCATGAACACGCGCGACACCAACGGTGTGTCATGTTCTTTTAGGCTTTCAACCCATTGAGAGGGTTGGTCTGCAGAAGCGCAATACTTGGAGCAAATCCTTGACGAAAGCCATCATCCGACCGTGAGGCGAGTTACGATCACGAGGAGAAGCAACAATGGCGTCGAGCCGAAGTACGCCAAGCGCACCAGATGCACGCGGATTTACCGTGTTCTTTCGTCGTCCCCTGGGAAGCTCACCGGCCATGGGCCTCAAGCGGGAACGACTGGTCCGGACCTCACTGTTCAAGTGGGGCCGTGCTGGGACGCCTTCCTTCCGTCCCGAGGTGACTGCCACACTGTGACCGCCAGCACTTGCTTGATCATTACTGGACATGATGTAGTGTTCTGGTTTTTTTTTCGGCCAAATCACTACGTCACTGGAGCGTTCTGGCTTTTTTTTTTTTCGCCAGCTCCCTGGTGACAAACTGCTGTGCATCACCGTCACCGTCCCCATTTTAACTCCAGGACCGCCCACCAGGGGTCTCCGCCAGCCATTTCTTGGCCCTCGCCCTCGCCCTCGACCCGTCTGCTCCTCGAAGTCCAGAGCGCACAACACGAGCAACTCAACGATCTCCAATCCTCCCCTTTCTTCCGCGGTCGAGATTGTCACAAATGCTGTCGCCGGATGGGTTCTCACAGCCCGGTCTGGTCTCTTTCCCAATATCCAAATACAAACGCTGCGCATCGCCAAGTACACTACAACTCGGCCGATGAGCTGGAGACAAGGGGTACCACAGGAAGTGCAGACCATACGGTAACGAGAGAGGTGCATGGAGGTCGTGGACAGGATACTAGGGATGACCCGGCGGACTGACTGCTTGGTCATCGCCAGCAAGAATTCCAGCCGATGTCTTTCAAGCTTCCGCCGCCGCCCATTGCCCACAGGTTGGAAAACGACGGCATTGCTACCACCTCGCAGTCCGTGCCTTGTGTGATGGAGATTCCAAGGGTGCAGGTCAGAATTGAATCTTCTCGCAGCTGCTCCAATCGAACCGCAATCGACCCTCTGCAGCGGCGATACCCTTACCGTGTGGGTGGCCCTCGACTAGGATACCACCGAAGCTTTGGTCACAACAGCCTTCAATGACAATGGTTTTAGCAAGACAGGTCGGTATCAATCCGTCTCGAGACCTCTTTCAACATGGCTTGCCATCAGGCTTTTCTAATAGTCTCCAGAGCCTTCGAGAGTCTTCGACAAGGCTTCCAGTTGCCCCCCGAGATACCTTGCCTCTCCGTGCGACGTCAAACGCTTTACGAAGCACGGAACAAGGCCACCGGGACTTCTGCTCGATTGATCGAACTCCGCATCCGATGCTAATCAGCGCTGATACCAGAATCACCGAATGCAACATCGCGGTAACCTTTCTCGACGTGAGATCTCTTTTTGTTGACCCCTTGGCCTTGCGAACCCTCGACTTCAACGGATTTGAAAGTGCATTCATACATTCGGTCAACCCTTTGCGCAGTCCTCAGCCCTACTCCCTGCTGCCCCCAATACTTCCCTCGAACATGTCCCTGACGCGGTTCGACGTTCTTGATGTTCTTGGACGCTCCTTGTGACAACACCCTTCCGTCTTCCTCGGTGGTATATGGATGGTCCACTCGGCAGTCTTCTTCGAGTGTGGTGCAGGCCATATTGGTTGCTAACAAAAGCACCGGGCTGCCTTGCTCAAGCAGGCTGCAGCGAAGAATGGCACCAAAAAGGCGCTCAAGTCCGAGACTCCGGTTGTTATCGCGCAAAAGCTGCAGCGCTGTGATCCATAACCATGGCAATGGTGGTGATTAATTCCTTCGTTTCCGGGAGTCCACGGCGCTCACGGCGGTGTTGTCCATGCAATTGGGGTCTGTCCGGGCCGTTCTATCATTCGGAGCAAGGCTGCAGTCACCAACGGCGGCTTGGCATGCTGAACGCCTTTGGCACCCAAATACAATGCCGGCAGGTTTCACGGGTTGTTGGAGCCTGTCTTGTGAATGAGGACGTCGACGTTCAGCTGTACCACACTGTCTTCCCCACAAGCAGAATTTCCCCCAGTACATGGCCGTTCTTCCCACATCTGCGACTCAGCCAAGAAATTTGGGCGGGCAATGGCATGCCAGAGCCCAGAAAAACTCTGCTGGGCTCGTTCGTCACAATGGATGTACTGCTGTCCGACGCTTGTGTCACTTGACTATGGCTAAGAGCCGTGGATGGGCGTGAGATCAAAGGCAGGCTTGCGGACATTGTCGCACGCTCTCTCGCGGGCGCTCCGAGAACGCTGCAGAGGCTGAACGGGTTGACGACGGGCTTATAATGCTTGGTGTTGCGGGTGCCGGTCAAAGTTTGTGGTGCTCGGTGTGCACACTCGCAGCCAGTTTGACTCGGTTCGCAACTCCATGCATGTCTTCTTCTTCCGATGGTGAAGGGTCGTGATGTCAAGATTACGACCTCTCCGCCGTCACTGTCCAACCCAGGCACACTTGCATCATCCGGCAGAGCGGTAAAACGGTCAATACCTGCTCCCTGCCGTGAGACTCCTTCGCTGCCGTCAATGTCCGCGGGGGCTGACGACTCTCGAGACACCAAGCCTGAGAGCTGTGTCGATGCACCCCGCCTGTAGCGGTACGTACCTTTTAGTGGGTAGGGGCACTGTAGCTACGCAGTTTGGCTGTGGGTAGCGCATTTATGGCTACCCACACCGCTGGGCAGCGCATTTGCGGCTTCCCACTCCTTACCTAGCAGCCAGCAGGTTTCCCGAATTTTGTGGGGAGATTCTGTGAGACTTTGCGAGGGATTTTGAACTCTGGGCTGCGTTGGTCGGGGGTTGGTACGGCGCATTCTTCCAACCACCAGCTGCAGCGACTCAGGTTGTGCTGTCTCTACGAAGACCTCCCATCTTTTCGTGACCATGGTCGAACAGATCCCCACGCATTTGATTGGATTTGTCTATGGAATATCATTGTTGTGGCCTTGTGCAAAAAGGCCAACGGTCTCGTCGTGCAGTCGCCGTCTTTGTTTGGCCCAATGCTGCAGAGGGGGCTCTACAGTGGGGTTGGTGGCTTCATGCGGATTTGGCGATGGCGAGGCGAGGCACTTCCCGTCAGTCTGTGCACTGGCGCGTAGACCACTGTACCTACAATGGCTGGCTGCTGCTGGAATCCGGTGGAGCCCGCTGGTGCTGTCGATGGGACGGGAGTTAGTACCTCCCGATTTTGTCACCAAAAATCGGGAGGTATCCACTAAACGCACTGTACTTATAGGGGATACCTCCCGATTTCAGCGCCACAATCGGGAGGTACCCACCGGCCTTTCCAAGTACCGTATGAAGCTCCCCCTCACCCGCCATCAGCAAGACCACGCAGTGTAATCGGCGCGTTCAATGCACCGTGGTTCCTTTGCGTCGCATGAGGGCTGGTGCCTTGATTTGCGTGCAGCCTTGTCGGCCTCTTCTGCAGTCGCACGACTTGATGTGAAGGGCAGATGAAGCGATGCCGCTTCCTGAAAAAGACGCCCAGGGTTGTCCACAGACATTGAACTGCATTGCAAGCTGGCAGGGGCCTCACTCGACGGTGAAGGAGAAGTTGGGACGTTGGTCTTTCCCTTTCCCAGCCACAAGTGACTGACGATGGGGACCGTAGGTAAGGTACCGATACCCACCAAAGGACTTTCAAGAAGGAGCCGACAAGCTGCGCCGTCCAACTCGGCAAGAGAGAAGGCAGCTGCTGCCTCACCAAGGGAAGCAAGAGACCATCCAGGTTGCACCATCGGGCTGCCGTTTCAGCAACTGCTGATTTAGCGACTGCCACTTCAGCAACCCGCTCCTGCTCCAAAGGCAAGGCCGTTGACCGCGGCGGTACGTGCCTTCCGCTGGGGCACTTTGCTGTTGCAAAAGCCAGAGGAACGACCATTTCTGCCGTCGCCCCAAGTCCCATCAATGCGGCCAAGTTTTGACGGACGCAGACCTTTCCAAGCAGCTCCAGGACGGACATGACACTCTGTGCCGTCTGCCGCCAGAACGAAGTATTCGTGCTGAGTCCCCACGTCTGCCAAAACGTCGGTTCTGGGCCCTAATCTTTCGAAGCGGCTGACGAAGTACCACAGCCACGTTTCCACGTTCAAAGTTCGCACAATCCTGGGCCGGGCATTCAAAGGTTGGCAATTCATTTCCTCAAATAAGCCCGAGGGCATATTCGTGTCTGCCGCCTGATGCTTACCATCCTGTGCAGAGAGCCTCCCGCAACAAAACGCCACACGAGACAGCGCCATGGCTCCACATGGCATCGCCGTCAATCCGACACTCGCGGAACGCCACACCGCCGAGCAGCTCACTACCAGCCCTGCCAACGATGCCAGCGCCGACGCCCAAGCCGATGAGGACGTTGATAACGATGGCGTGACCAAGAAGCGATGGCGAATATTCGGTATCGCGCACCACCGACCGGATCCTGAAGATGCAACGCGTCTTCAACTGTTGTGCTGCTGGCACAACAACCTGCATGGACCTACCGAAGCAGCATCTCCGCCGTGCGCCATAGACGACATGGGCGATGGCACACATACGTGGGAGCCGGAGGCGGTGATCCAGATGGATGCTCCGGCATACTGGAGAACCTATGTCGACCGGGAGGCACCACGAGGGGCCCTCCACGACCCCGATCTGTGGCATGTCCTGCAGATTAAACGACACTGGAAGCGTCCAGCGCAAAAATTCGATTTCGAAGTGTTCTAGGAGGGTTCGGTCGAACCGAGTCGTGTGTCGGAAGCTTTTCTCTTCGACAACCACCCAGTCCTTTTGGAGGCCTACTGGAATGCCCATGGTGGGCGCGACAAGCACATCAATCAGCCAAAGAAGCAGAGACGAGCAAGCTGGGGTGAGGACAGTTTCCAGCCATGACTCTTTATACATAGATCCAGGGGCTGGCAGGAGGCGTGCGGTTCGGAGTGGGAGAGAGTTTACAGAAAGGAAGCTTGCCGGGTGTCGACACCACAAGACAGAGGCGCCTAATCAATCTTAAACATGGCAAAAAGCCCATCTTCTGCTGCAAAACCGATGTTACGCTTCGTGGTGAAGGGCTTTGGAGGCCCAAGATGAGTGGTGACCCGACATTTTCCAATGAGCTGGCTTGTCATTCTAGACACGACATCGGTGCGATTTACCAACGAGTACTCTCCTTCGATCAAGAGATGTCTCCAGACAGTTGGGGCTGGAGATGTTGTTTTCAGAATTTCCCGACTTGACGGACCGTCAACGCCGGACCGTATTTGTCGTGATGCCTTCAACATGCGAGACGGAAGCTGGGCCGGCCATGCCCACTCTTGGTCGGTCTCGCCCGTTACTGGCAACCAGATTTATTCAGCCCTTCACGCACGTGTTGCCGACTTTAATCAAGTCACCATATTTGCCCTTCGGGACCGACACCAAACCTTGCTGGCAAATGAGCGTTCTCGCGAGGCTTGACCTTGCGGCGAGCATAACGGTCTTCGCAGCTGGGCGAAAAGGGAGCAAGAATTACCAGCCTGCTTCTCTCTAGCCGTCTTTTGTCCACTGGAGGCCACCGAAAAGGACAGAAAACGAAGGGGGGTGGGAAGTGAGACCCGATCGACCTGACTGGCAGGACTGAGTCACGATGTACGCCGGTTCATGATTGGGGAAACGGACTTTGGCCAGTTGGTGAGACTGGAAATAATTTCTGGTCTATCTCTCTTGGAACGTAGTCCGGCTGCATGTGCTCGGCGGTGATAGAGCGACATACATCATAAACGTCAGTGGTGCGGATTTTCTCGAAGCTCAATTCCGAATTCCAAAGAGCAAGGCCCTGGCTGGTTGTTAACATGGTCAAAGTCAATCACCACTATCCGATGCCTTTCACAGAAAGTGAATCCGGTGCCGTATGGAAGACAGCGTTATGTAATGAAGATGCCTGCGACGGTGCCATGTTCTTCACAGAGCGTGTCATCTACTGCGGACCGACTTGCCACTTGAGCAAGGATGGCAATGTGTCTTCGCGCGGGTGTCCTCCTTTTAACTAGCGGGGATACCAGTGGTCGTATGGGCTTTATCAAAGGCATGGCTGACCTCGTCGGAAGCCCGAACTCACCCTCTACTTTGAGGATGGCCGTCTTGCTGTTTGCGATGCCGGATAGGCGCATCGCGGCACTCGATTCCTGAATTCCTTGAGTCTTGCGACCTACCCTCGTAGTCTGTGTTGAGGAGCCCAAGTATGCGGCATCACGAGAAATGTGATGCTTGTCTTGGATCGAAAAGATCCTTTTTCTCTGGAATAGGAATTGCCCTGGCGACAGTGACATTTTGAATATCCCCGCAGTTCGACAAGGCATGATGGCATGTTGTCAGCTGAACTCTCACAGGTACAGCTACCGTCTTCGAAGAGTGGAGTGAACAAGCATTTCTCGCCTTGGGAACAAAAGTCCTTGTCCAATATCAGTACTTGCTTGAAGTACCGCGCGACAGTCACACTCAGCAGTGAGAAGAGTGACGAGATCTCGTCATTCGAGTGATTGTATTGTACGGAGCCATCAGCCAAGATGATTCTGGTTGGTTGAGGAGATAGAGGCTGGTGGAATGGCGTCAACGGTTCAATGCGTTCAGGAGGGGGAAATATGACGACGCCCCTTGTCACAAGGAATCGGCACCACATCTCCCTCGTTTGTGAGCAAAAGGGGCATCATGCAACGCCAAGGCTATGATCTTACGAAAGACTAAGCATGGTGCAAGCAGAAATCCAAAATATAGCAAAATATAATTGGACTGCACCTGAACCGAAGTAAGCAAAGCTTGTAGCTTGTTCTAGAGACTGATTGAGGTGACGAACACATACACAGCATACATGAGTGCCATTGAAGTCATTTGACAAGCAGATGCAGCGCAACACTCGTAGCCGCCAACCTACCGTTCGAAGAAACCAAGCCATGGACCTTAAGAGAAACAGTGTCAGGATCCGGGTAGCTTTTGGGTATTCAGGAGCACAAACGGCCTTCCGCGGGAATGGGGCAGTAAGGTTGTTGGGCAGGTCCGTCATATTCAACTCTTTAAGTTGCTACCTGAACTTCATCAATTACCGACGAGGGCGACATAGGAGTATGTGAACGAATGGAAGATTCAAGTTCCATGATTCATCTGCCAACTTGGGCATATTCTTGGTGGAACTTGTCACACCCAGGAGGGAAGGTGGAAACACCGAGACGGTAATTGACTTTCAATCACCGGATGAAGCCCTAGAACAGCGGTGACTTCTCCGACTTTGAGCTACGTAGTGGGATAAACGGGAATGTACAGGGCCCCAACAAGATGAAAGTGTGCAAGGGAACATGAATCGTGCAGGATAAGCCGGAACCCGCAAGTGACGCAGGAAGTCCCCACGAAGACTATGAAGTTGACCAAGCTCTCAGCAATGATGTGGGAGAGCAAGCCCATAGGGAACATCGAGAGGAGGTACTAGCAAGGCTGGTCAACAGCCTCACATGATTTCCGTTTGATCTTTGAGCGCGATTATGACTGTAAAGCGGCGGAGAGCTGGCTAGGTCTTCACATATGCGGAGGGCTGCCCACGAAAGCCTCTAATGATGGACATGTGGAGTTCAGTGAAGTGGAAAAAGAATTTCTCGATATGAAGCTGGAACGGGAGAGCCTCGGTTGGCAAGATGGGAATGATCCAAATTATCGCCATGCATGGAAGTCCCCAGAGACCATCAGTAGTAAGGTGCATATGCAGAGAAACGAACCAGAAATCGTGTTGTAGATTTGCACATCTTACGCAGATATGAAGTGAAATCATAACGGATAATATCTAATGATTTTAACCGTTATACAAGTGCTATTTTGAGCAAAGATGTGTGTCTGTCGCAGCAATGGGGTCGTCGGAGTTTGACGACGGTTCTCGCGAGGACCTTCGGACAGTTCAGTGGAATAGCAATCGTGCCGACCCCTCTGCGTAGGCCTAAGAATACCAGGACCAAACATAACAGTGCTATTCTGGTGGTGAAGCCATTGTGCGAGATATTGCTTCGCAATTAAAGACGACAATGGAAGAAGCCCTGGCTATCGTTCAATAGAATTTCGAGGGGCTGGCAAGCATGCCGACAAGCGCATTTTTGCGTGACGCGCACTTGGATTTCCTCATATTGAAGTGCTTCCCAAGACATACTTCGCCACTATAAATCTGCAGCTTGTTCTCCTTTATCAATCGAGACGGTTTCGTTCAGGCATCGGCATTGTCATCCTCCTTGCGGTGAGCTGAAGATGCTTGACGCCGGTCATGTCGTAACTGCAGATCACAGTGATTCAGGTAATGTAGCATAACACAGCCAAGTTTGCCGAAGCTGAGGAGCCGGCGAAGGGGGTCAATTGACCGAGAGGGTGGCTTGCTCAGTTGTAAGCGACAATGCGGCGGCCGATCGGGAGGTGAAGCTCTTCTTGGAGCATGTTGATGGACGCATAGGGGAATCTCTTTTGCGACATGTCAGTGATTGTAATTACCGGGAGATCTTTGAATTTCCTCGACTCACCAATCCTATGGGAACTGCATCCAAAGCTGCCACTGCTGTTAGAGCTTTCACAGATTTCACCCCAATTTCATAAGAGCACGACCAATGATAAAAACGCTCAATACCAGAAGCTCCCAATGCTAAAAGATCCCACAGGAGTGGAAGCTTTGAATATGCAGCACATCGGTTTAGATATTCAGGCTTCGATGCGCCAAAATGCGGTAATGAGACAGAAGAGGCCCGCGTTCACGGCAAAATTAAGTTCATGGTCCGAAGGAATAGCTCGGACCAACAGCTGGAATCGATAGCTACGTCAACAGCGTATGGTCTCTTATCAGTTCTGGCGGTGTCAATGATTGGTTTTAGATAACAGAACATCCAAAGATCACATTTTCCAAAATGAACTAAGCTGGAACAGAGAGTTCACTTCTTAGAGGGCACGCATGGGGTTCTGCCATGGTGCCATGAAAACATGTTGATAGATACGGTTGTCCTGTAACCCTTTGGTCATTCTAACTTCCCCGGAATCACATGCAAAGAAAACGCTGTCGACACTCCATTGATTGAGAAGCCACTCGGTGGCTGAAAGCCGTATCAAAGCAGAGAGAGGTTCAGGAGAATTGTGGCTTTCAATCCTTGAGAAAAGCTCCCCCCGTCCCACATATCGCAGCTAACAAAGTGTTTCTCGTGAATTAGAATCGCGAGGCTTCGAATAAAATGACCTTTGGCACACTCCCAGTTGCCTTTGGCCCAGTATCCTCGGGACTTTGCCATTGATCTGATAAAGCTTCAGCACTACCGGTTGTCCCAAATTACAGCATTCCTTTAAAAGGCCACAGAGATTCTTCTCATCAAAGCTCGACATGAAAGAATCGTCTTCGCTACAAATCAAATGTGTCAGGCAGAATCATAGAATGAAAATGCGTGCCCGGTATACCTACGATAAGATCCGGCACAACGTCTGTTGCCAGCAACTGTGCTCATCTGGATCATCAGAAGTAAGAACGGCAAAAGTTTTTGTGCTAGGCGTTTTCCTGCTACAAATCCTCCAGGTGAATTTCGCCATTTAATTTCTACTGCAACAAGTAGAATGATTCACCAACTCGCAAAACAGACAGCTGGATGCTGACTTCAACGAATCCAACAGATTCCGGGTCCGTCTCAAGCTGGGCCTGTCGCTTGATCCGTACGGCAATCATATTACTTGCTCGCTGTCCGAAGTAGCGGCAGATCGCCTCGGGGCAGCGATAAGGTCCGATAGCGTTGAGGCGATTTGAGCGTGTGCGTCTCGCGCAGTGAGATCGTCCCAGAACATGTCGATGGGCTATGAACAATGAAATTCTTCATGCCCAAAACGGTTGACAAGAATCAAAGAATCCTGTCATCTGGAGATGAACCTTTGGCATCAGTGATGAAAGCCACCGCCAAAGCTTGAAAATAGAGATGAATCTAGGAGTGGTCTAGAGCTTAGTGTATGGGATTGATCCAGCCACCCAGCCTGCACAACGTCGAATGGCCGAAGCCTTTCAGTCGAGCGACCGGTAAGGTGCGGCAAGATCTGACTGACCCCACTGCGGCGCAAAGGAGCTTTGCGTGTGACTGAGGTCTGCTGTGTAGCTGATGATTGAGAAAGGATACGGTGGGAGCCCAGGACCTACAATCGACCTCCTGTATGGAGCATATTGAGTGCGAGTGGACTGCAGTACATAGAATTCCAGTATTCCTCCAATTCTGCTCAACTACGAAATTACTATTCGCTAGACTACAGAAGCCCCATGGGGCTTCTCAATTCCTTGCGAGGCTCTACCACTTGCACCTGATTACTACTGTGACTTCCCGTCCAGTTGATACACCCAGGCCTTGTTAGGCGCTAATGTCCCCCGAATGAGATTCTCCCATGCTCCCTCAACCCCACCAGATCCAGAAACTCCACTGCCTTTGACCAACTCAATGTCTCCAAGATACTTCTCCTCAACTGCCCTGTTAAAAGCCTTCTCATTCTCCTCAAAGAACTTCTGCCCACCCTCTGTAGCGATCCCGATATCGATGACGAATGTCGTGTTGAGCTCAACAGTAGAGCGAGACTGCCGCTTCGACCCTAGGAGAGAGACCAACTCATCGGCAGTCCCCATCTTCGGTTCAACTCCGATCATGACTAGCGTAGTTTGCGTCTCAGGCAGTGCCTCTGAAAGTGCCTCAACGAACCGCTCAGTGGTAGCTAGAGGTGCGCCGTGATCAAGAACTACGACACGCTTCGGCTTGAACTTTCCGATCCACGCAACGGTCTCCTCAGCGGCCAGGCCATCGTAGCTAACAGACCTAACCTCAAACGGGGCCTGTGGCGCAGGCTCCAGAATTTTGGGCGTCGACGTCGCGCACAGAAAGGCAAGCGGGCCATTAACGCCCGACTTGCGGTTCCGCGTGAAGTTCCAGGTGGAGCTTCTCCCAGTTCTGCTCGACGCTGAGAGGTTCACAAGCACAGCAGCGCTGAGGTCTCCGTCGCTATCCGTCCATTCCCCGCCGTACACGCCGAACGGATGGGCTGGCTTGTACTCCGTCGGGTAGCAGAAGCGGTTGAGCACGTAGCCAGCGTTCCAAACGGGATAGGCGTTGGCGAAGAGGGACCTGGAGTCGTCGGACCGCGTTGTCTCGTCGATAAGGCTGTACTCGTTGTACATGCTCCCGAGTGCTTGCCGGTGCTCGCTTACCTCGCGGAAGCGACTTTTGTCGGTCGCTAGCTTTAGATCGACTATGTGGGATGAGGCCGGCCAGAACCCGTACAAGAGGCTGCCGGCCGGGAGAGTCTCGACGTTCGACTCGAGTACCCTGCCGAAGCCCCACGCCGGGACAATGCCCCACTCGTCATTGTTATATGGGACTGGGGCATCACCAGGGACGGGCCAGGTGGACCACCAGTGCACGAAGTCTCCAAGCTTAGCGTAGGTCAGATTATTCGATGTTATTGCGACGAGGGACGAGCGGGCTCGGATGGAGGAGGGTGCCAGTGATGGAAGGGAGATATTGACTGGAACGACCTTATGCTGGGCGAGGTCCTTCTTGTATACGACGTGGATTGCAGTTGCCATGTTGAAATTCTTTGAGAGTGATTGATGCGCTAGTTTGAATCTGGAGCACAGACTAACTTCTATATCCTATGGGAGGAAAGATGATGCGAATTATACGCGTTTCAATTGAGGCTTGATGAGTATGTGTCCTTGTCTCCGGGCCGCTGACTGCTAAGGCCATTAAGTTAGTTAGTTAGTCATACAGTCAGTGGGGCCAATTATCAATCAACTGCTGGAGGCTTAAACTCCTCAACCCGCTTTCGCTTGGTAATCATCCTTTTCAACAAGGCTTGTTAAATTGCCTGTCTCCATACAGTCCAGCTATCCAAGCTGCGTGGAACCTCTAGCCCTGAAACGAAGGTATGTGATAAGCTGGATATTCAATCATCCCCATGTGCAGCGCTTCAATCAGGGACGCGATACACGGCTTTTGTGATGACGCATACGGACATCGCCGCAAGCGCCAAGCTTTTCACAGCGCCACTAATTAAGGCGCCCGTTTTGAACATGGCGTCTGTACTGCGTAATGATTAGGCACTCTGATGTTCGTGAGATGGCGGTTGCGCTTGCACCGGGATTCGGGTTTTCGGGGTCGAGACCCGTTTGTGTTGCGGTCCGGCCCGCAACGAAGACGCCGGCCGACGCCGATTTGTAATCAAACATCAACTCCACGGCACAAAGCCGTCAGACGATCTAGCCTCTGTGACGTGTTACTGGTGAGGGAAAACAGACGACGAACTTGGGAAGATAGGTAATTATCAACCATTTACCATCATCTATTTCACTGTTACTCTGGTCTACTCTTCAAACTATTTTCTTTCTGGCGGCATACACTCCAAAGCAATCGTGTCTATCACAATCTACAATGTCCGCGAGACAGTGCCAGGCTCTCGTTACCGAAGTCCTGGGTACAGGATTGCCGACTATTGTTAAGAAGGCGATTCCCGTACCTCAGCCAGCGTCCAATCAGGCCTTGGTGAAAGTTTCATACGTCGCCCAGAACCCGACAGACGGTAAGACAGCCTTGAACTCAATTGGCAGGCTTTGCTTGAAATATTGACAAGAGCAACAGTTCAAGCGCTGGACAGAAATGTCTTTGGCGAAGGCGCAGTCCTTGGCTGTGACTTCGTCGGCACGGTTGAGGAAACCGGCGATCAGGCGCGAAAGCTCAACAAAGGAGATTTGGTAGCCGGTTTCATCTGGGGCGGTAGGTCGGCGTCAACCCTACGATCGGAGTTGGGCTGACATTGTGTCCATCACAGGCGAGATCAAAGGCCTCGGAGGTTACAGCGAATACACTTTGGCGGACAACAACATCAGCTTCCGTCTTCCCAAAAACATTACCCTTGAAGAGGCTGCTACACTGCCTCTGGCATCGATGACGGCTTGGCTCGCCCTCTTTTCCAAAGATTGCCTGGCCATTCCCAGAGTCAGCGGAGAAAAGGCATCAGTTTTGATCTGGGGTGGAAGCTGTATGTGATCTCAGTTAGCTACGACGACCTGCACTAACTGGTTCTGTAGCAAGCGTCGGCCTGTATGCGATCCAGATCGCAGATATGCATGGCTTCGAGGTGGTCACAACTTGCAGCGCCCGTCACTTTGATCTGGTGAAGCGTCTGGGTGCTACGCACGTATTTGACTATCACGATGATGACGTTATGGACCTGATCAAGAAGGCGGTGCCAGGTATCAAGTATGTATTCGATACTATTGGGAATAAGACCTCGTCTGGTCTAGTCTCACGAGCTATTGACGAGAATGGCGGCGGTTTGTGTACTGTGAGGCCGGGGAAGGCAAACATCGACGGAGTCACAAAGCAGGCTAAGGTGTCTGATGTGTTCGTCTTCACTGCTTTCCTGAAAGAACACCGCTATGGGAAGTTTCACTGGCCCGTAAGTTATCATTGTTATCTTTCTTCCCTTCTAACTTTTCTTCTTCTATCATTGTTATTGCTTCTGCGATTTAGATGATGTCATTAACTGTGATTAGGTACATGAGGCGGATCATAACCTTGCAACTGAGTTCTTTGAGAAGCTTCCTGGCTGGGTCGACGATGGAAAGATCAGGCCCTCTAGGCCTAATGTGATTCCTGGTGGTCTTGATGGCGTGATGAAAGGGTTTCAGAAGTACCGAGATGGAAATATCTCGGCTACTAAGCTCGTCTATAAGCTGAACTAGGCATTCATTCAAAAAACTTTCAGACTTCATTAGGTTGAATATAGTACATCCTGTCTGGAAAGGCTGGCTATGTTGTAACATCATGCGCAACGTGTTTGCTTGGCGCACTCGGCAGACGAGCCAGTTGCGCACCTCATGGCAGCTGCGTCAGAAATGGATAAGGAGCAACACCAAAAACACCAAATGAATTGAAATTGACCACCCTTCCATCAGCGCCAGCAAGGCAACTGTCGCGGCCTGGGATTACGGCCGCGTTCGCAAGCGTGTATCATAAGACACTATCGCCAGCAGCTGGGCTTCGTTACAGGCTTCGCGGTGCCCCCCGACAACATTAAAGCAGATGCCTCACTAACTGTATCAATTCAATCAACAAGCCCGCGATGCCTTCTCATACATCAACCGCCTCGTCAGCCTCCGTGTCACACCTTACGTGGTCTTTTACGCCGAGAGCAACTTCTACATCATTAGCAATAGGCCGATCACGGGCACCACTAGGAACCGCGTTCCGCATGCCTCTTCTTAGCAATTCGTATGTCTAGGATAATTTTCGATGCTTTGCCTAAGTAGAGCGCTATCTAGTGGAAGAAAGAAGATATGCTAACGTTCATAGCCCCCCTAGTTTAGTAATAACGTCTCCCGTGATGCTTTTTTCCTTATGGACGCGTGCACTCTGAAGGACAATACTGTCGAAGGATCTCAGTTTGCGTACGTCTACGGAAAACTCGTCTGAATACGAAATCCTTAAACGCAGCATTTACGTTTCAGCTGCTCGTTTGTGCAAATCGTGTTGCGCAGCGGACGGCATGGCCGGATCAGATATGCAAGAAAGGGGCCAGTGAGCGGGCTGGGAATGGAGAGAAGGACAAAGAACTGCACATCTGAGCTTCACTAGGCTTATGTACGCACGATGGCGTTTTGGAATCGGGTGTCCCGAAGATCAACATAGTCATAGCTGAACCAATTATATTACTATGAACTCTCAGCGTCGCCGAGTCATCATGTCTCTCCGGTTGGAAAGCTCTTAGTTGAGGAGACCGCTGCCAGCCGTCAAGTTCAGTCCCACGGACAGGTTGCCAAGAACCGAAGTGCCAAGCCAGTTGCCAATGTGGGAGTTCACGGCGTCGATCGATTCCCACATCACAAAGTGGCCTCCGGTTACCGAGTGGCGGGTGAGGCTGTCGAAGTACGTCTCCATCCCCTCCGACAGCGCGGGAGGTAAGGCCGGATCCTGCAAGCCACCGACGAACAGGGCCGGCTGCGGGAACTTGGCCATCCACGTGGTATTAGTGGTCGGGAATAGCACTAACTCATCCTTCCAGTTAGGCTCACTAATGCGATACCAATTGAGCGTCCTGTTAAACGGGTTGGCGGAGTAGTTCTCGACGTAGAAGGCCATCTCCTCAGGGGTCAGGAACGGCGAGTCCTCGGTGACCTGGTCGAGCAGCTCGAACTCAAGCCCGTCACCAGTTATATTAAAGGCCGATACGCCGTTAGGCAGAGTGACACCATAAGCGGTGTTGAGAATCTGGCGCACACGCGTGGCGTTCTGCGGTAAACCGATATATTCCTGGACCACGTTCGTACGGAATTGCAGCTGGTAGCGCAGCGAGGGCAGCGTGGCGGCTTCGTCGATAAAAGTGAGGCTTGGCGGGGTGAAGGGCGTACTGAGAACGAAGAAGGCTGAGATCAACTCAGGGTGCCAGAGAGCGGCACGGTAAGCAACAGCACCTCCCCAGTCGTGTCCGCCGAGAACAATGCGGGAGAGGCCGAGGTGCTTCGCCAGGGCGGCAACATCGTCGGCAGCACGCTTATAGGTACTGGATTAGAAGAGTAAGCATCAGCGTCTCAACAAGCGAGGCCTTGAACTCACTAAAACTCAATCTCTTCCGGGGCATCAGTGCCGCCATAGCCCATCATATCAGGAGCCACGACCCGAAGGCCCTTAGAGAGAAGGAGCGGAATCTGGTTACGCCATCCCAGGGACAAATCAGGCCACCCGTGGAGGAGGAAGATCGTGCCAACAACAACGTCACCTAAAGCCGGCTCTGCGACCAGGTAGTTGTACGTAACGCCGTTCAACTTGGCGGTATGATACTTTACGACAGGGCTTTTGCGAATTGTTACAGCGGGCATCGTGGCGAATTTCGGACAGAGTGTGGACGTAGATAGTTCTGACTGCGATGTTGACTACAGACGAACAAACTCACTTCGGACGAGGGTTTCCTGTGCACTATGTATAAAGACCACCAGGCAGGCCACTATGATTCCTCAGCTGACTCTTTTTTGCATTTGTAATAAGGCTCGGTCAAAAAACATGACACCTCGACAGCATCTGCAGATACTCCAGGCGAAAGATCCGTTTTCTTCAAGATTGCCAAGATGTTGCCCCTTTTCTGTTGTGCTACTTGTGAAGTGACATACCTAGCAGGAAGAACGTTCTTACTCAATACCCAGAAGCACTACGGCAACAGGGCGAAGACAGCCCGAGCTAATTACGGCAGCGCTCGTCCTGCCGTTCCCCATATTCGACATCCCACGGGGCCAATCACTAGCAGCGCCCACGCTGATGCAATCAGTACTGTTTGCTGCTCAAGATTGGCTTGATTACCATCGCAAGCCAATGCTTGATCAATTGCTACTGACTAATGTTGAATTAGTAAACTTTGATCCTGGTTGGGGCCATCCAGGCCTCCTAGGCATTGCGGGCTGTGGTCAGTGGGCGCGGGGAGGGCCCAGGCTTAAGTGGGTTTTTACCGCAGGGCCCACAGGGCCTTTACGATCAAGTCAAGGTTTAAAGAGCCATATCCATACAAGGGCTGTTGCGGCCAGGCTAACTTTAAGTGTACACGTGGCACCTAGCGCGCACCAGTTCTTTACACACGTCAGATTGCTCAATCTTGCCTTGATCTCGTACAGGCTTCAGTAAGGCAGCACTTTGCTACTCCACCAGCGAACTTAAGCCTGCTGAGGCCTTGGCAGGTGGATGCCGCTTGCCCAGGCCGGGAATACTGACCGGAATCAATTTGATCCCCGTCTGGTATGCTTTGCAACCAAGAAAATTTATAAGCAACCGAAATCGTGGGCTGTGAAGGTGGGAGTGTTTGCCGTACCGAGGCGCGACGTCGATCGGCAGCCTGCCGACAGGCTGAAGATCTTAGGAATGGAGCCCTGTGCGTCCAAATTCTCGTCCGGGCTGACACTGAATCCTGTAGATTAAACTTCAGAAGCATACATAGGGAATGTAAGCTTTCACAACGTCCAGCAACGTGGCAGCAATGAGGAACCCATACAGGCACAGGTCACAGCATTAGAAATAGGTAGTTTAATAAGCAGCCCTATTCTTTCACCACCAGTTACAATTGACGTCACATTTTGCACGGTCTTTGGTAATGAAATTTCTTTGTATTGCAGCACGTGGCGCAGTTAGGATGAACTCCTACCAATTGCAGTGTTCTTGGTAAGCGCTGGTTTAGTAGAATCAAGTCCGGCAACGGGTCTCTATCGTGTCTGTCCCAGAATTTAAGTAGGTTGGGCTGCATCCGTACTCAGTCTCCGTTGGTAACACATCCACGAATTCTAGACGCAATACTCCATTAAAGTCCCACCCACTACCCCGTCTCAATCCGACATCATGCGCGCCTCCTTACTATTTGCCTTGGGCGCTGCCTTGACCGCAAGCGCCGAGAGCCTTGTGCCTTGTCAGGAATCGTCAACCCCCTACTGCCCGCCTCGCTCCGCAACACCGGAGGAGCAGAGGGCTATCCTCAATGATTTCATCCAAGCTTTCTACAAAGAGAGGAATGCCACGAAAGCTATGCTCGGCCATGTTGCGGAAGACTACATTCAACATAACCCTGATATCCTCTCTGGCCGTCAGAACTCTCTCGATGCTCTCTCTCAGTTTCTATCACCCAGTAACGTTAACTACACAATCATAAACACGGGCCTCGACAATAATATCGCGTATATCCATTACCGAATGGACGTTACTGGGGCCTCGGAACCTTCCGCTGTGATCGATGTCTTCAGATTTGACGGCACTTGTATCATGGAACACTGGGATGTGGCACAGCAGCGACCTACGAACGCCACCAATCCAATTGCAATGTTTTGATTCTGAGCGCGAAGCGTAGTGGTTCTGACGCCGCGGATGGTGTCCGGCGAACACGGGCGTACGTTATGGATGCGCGGCGCATGGGGCTGAATGCGAGTTCACTGTCCGCAAAAGCATAATCGCGTCACGTACGAGTAATTGCTACATGGTACATATAGAGGGGCTGATATTGCTGTACGTAAGTTTTTAGAATGGAAACGTGGGCCCGTCATATCATTACCCTCCCTTGTGACTCTGTTATGCAGGTGGTGTTCTTGTGCCGCAGAATGTCTCGACCCGCGCTGCTCTGTCGGTCATCGCATTTGACCGTATGATGCGCACCGACCGCGCCGCTGATAAGCCCACTGTTAGCTTCGGAAGACGACTCTCTCGCCACGGATATGCGTGTGAGATGGCTACGAAGGAGCATGTGGCGAGGTTTATGGCGCCTGAAGCGACAACTCAAGCGCAGAATGGGTAGGTGGCAAGGCTCCTATGGCAGCAGAAGGACAATTCCATAGTGCCGCCAAGTAGCACGGCCATCATAAGGAAGTAATATTAAGATTAACATTGAAGTACAAATCAAAATGTCCATTCTCCATGTTCAGAGCTTCCACCAATCCAGTTACAACACGGCCACGCAGGCATAGGTGTTAAGCCAGAGACCAGTACAAGAGGAGCCGACGGCTGGGTTCCAGGAAGTAAACTGGGCGACAGTGATGCCGTATTGTGAAGCAATAGTTGTGCAGGTGTTACCTGAAACGACGTAGTGGAATTTCTTGCAGCTCTTGGTCATTCCGTCCTGGATAGGAGTGGGAGTCGCCACGCCGTTGCCCGGGCTGGTCGGGGTGGGAGTGGTGGGAGTGTGGCCAATGATGGAGATGCATACATACGCATCCAGCCAGAGCCCGCTGCACGAGCTGCCCACGCTGGGGTTCCAGTCCACGAACTGCGACACCGAGATGCCAGACTTGCTCGCAATGGCGGCGCACGTGTCACCTGACTTCACAAAATAGAAGCTGTCACAATTTCCTACCATGTTGGGCTGCGTGGGCGTGGGTGTGGCGATACCGTTGCCTGTGGAGGTGGTGGCTGTGGGTGGGCTTGAGGTGACCGTGGCGCCGCCGATGATACCGACGCAGGCGTATGCGTTGGCCCAGAGTCCTGCGCAGGTGCTTCCGGCGGACGGGTTCCATTCCAGAAACTGAGCAAGCGTGATGCCGTTGGAGCTGGCCACGGTGGAGCATGACTCGCCGGACTTCACAAAGTAGAACTTGTTACAGTTACTAACGATCTGCGCCTGCGTCGGCTGAGGCGTGGATATTCCGTTGCCGGTCGACGTTGTGGTCGGGGGGGTTGTCGTGGTCGACGTGGTTTTGATAGTGGACGTCGTGGATGGCCCGGCCGTGCTAAACGGCGGCTCAAAAAAGGCCTCAACACAATACGAGTGGCCTGTCTGCAGGACGCATGCTTCTGTGATGGACGGGTTCTGGCGAGTCTTGTTAGCCAACTTTGACCCTTTCACAAGGGAAACTTGAGGGTCTCACCCATCTTCGGAAGGAAACCAAGTCGATGGCATTCTCACTCAGCAGGACGCTGCAGGTCTTGGCCGTGGTCAGGTCAACCCACCAGGTACAGTACGATGTGGTGTTGGGATCATATGTCAATGAAGGTGATGAGCCATCGCGACGAACATGAGCCACGCCAGCCTGAGCCACGTCGACGAAGCTGCCGGCGAGCAGGAGTGAGGGCAGCACGTAAGATAGCATGGTGCTCTGGGTTCTCTCAGTGATGGTGGTGGCACCAAGGCTATTTTCTTGCGTATGAGGAATGATGGACTCTTCAAAGCTGATCGACCATATTGTAATCTGCCCGACGATCCATATATATGTAACCTTTTATGTGACGTTTCCTTGCCTTGACAAGGCATCACGTCGTGTCGGCACTATCCTCTTCGCCCGGCTAGAGTAGATGAACACGGATCCGGACAATTAGGCAAACGGCTACCTGGAGCTGCTGGTTGGTCAGTATCGCTGATGATCCGAGTCGGAGGACACTATCGCCACAAGCGTTTCTTACTTCCTCAATGGGCCATCACGGGCCATCACAAGGTCCTCACTTTCAATATCAACTATATCGCTCATGCTTCGATCGCACCACCCATATTGACAGTTGTGGAGCGTCAGCAAATTCAATATTGCTACCCGACGTAGCATCGTCTTAATGCATAGTTCTATTGTTGGCTGAAAAGGATTCCTTCGTCAAGTTCGGCGGAGCGGCTGACCCTGAAGGTGTCGTCGTTTCGAAGATCTAGACCTGGAGCCTTTTTGTAGACCTCAGAATTGTCCAAAAGATGCAGACATGGACCCCAGTTATTAGGAGACTGAGCAGCACATGGATAAGTACAGGTACTTCCACGCAAGTAAGCATGTAGTGTGCGGCACAACCCGCTCGCCAAGACGCTAGATGAAGATTTCGGCGCTCCTACGGTGGAAAAAGCCAAACTGGAAATGAGTCGGACTGTAAAATTGTGCAAATTCAGTCGCTTTCTGTAGACTACAGTGAACGATGAACATGTCAGAATCCCCACTTGGTTCGCTTTTGCTTTCATGATTAACTAAACTCCTCACGACCATTAGCAAAATTTACAGATTGTGTATGGTATTTGAAATGGGTTGCGTGGTCTCTCATGGCACCGTTCAACTTTAGATGTTCATGTTTGGTGTATATGTCCACGTCCGACGTATTCCCGACTGACTGATTACATGTCTTCAAAAATTATGTACTCAATGTGTGCCAGAGAAAATGGATAAGCTTCTTTCTCACCAAATCCTTTTCTTGTGCAGAGCGAAACATTTGTAGAAATATTTGAAGGAGGAGAGGTTGGTAATCCTAACTGCATCTAATTAATATCGAAACGTCGACTCTTAGGCAAAGACATTAGCAGCCCCAGCGATGACGCCAGTGCCAGCAAGCATCCACATATCCGTTCTCTTTGCCAATCCAGCCGTGTTTGTTGTGCTGCTCGTCGTCCCAGTGACCGCCGTGCCAGGGGCGGTAGAGGATCCGGAAGAAGCAATGGTCGTGCTGACGGGGGGCAAGTCTTCTAACACGCAGCTGGCGTAGGCGATGGTCTGGTTCAGCCAAGCATGTTTGAGCTCGCCGAAGTGGTTCCAGGCCGACGCGCACTCGATCGACAGGGAGCTCACGCTCGCGCTGTTGCTGCGCCAGAAGGAGGCGGCGGCGCTCTCGTACGACGCAAAAGCGGTGATGAGCGCGGGAGTCGCCGACGCGAATGTGGTGAAGCCGCACAGTTGCGACGACTCAGTGACGCGGCAGTTGAACAGGTCGGCCCCTGTGGCCGTCTCAAGGCAGGGCTCTACGAGCTCGTCGACGTACATGTCGATGGCCGCGCTCAGCGTGCCCGAGGGCTTGGGCACGTCAAAGTACTGAGATAGGTTCTGCGTTGCGCACTGCCATGGGTCGCGGAGCGTCGATGAAGGCTCCAGCGTTGTCAAAGGCGGCGAAGTCATGGAGGCGGATGAGGGCAACACGGTCGTTGCCTGCCGGGCATAAAGGGTGATGGTAGAATCCGGAACGGCTGCCACGGAGGCGCCTAGGATGGCGAGGACGGCCAGCTTCATCATCATGTCAAGACTTGGAGTCTGGTATGATCTGATGATTGCTGAAGGATGGCTAAGTGACAAGAGGAGAAAATCTGTGAGAACAAAGATCGAAGAGTCAAGACAGGAGAGAAGAATTAAGACGAGGTTAGGGGAGCCCAACGAAGACGCAAGTGACGCAGAGCGACAACATGCGAGTGTCGCGTTGACAGCCTCGCGTCTATATCAACTGCGGCCATAATCATCAGCAGATAACCTGCGTGCATCAGCACGAAGGAAATCAAATAAGGAACGCAAGTGGGCTCGGTTTGCCTCGTGCTGCATGTGCCGATTAGGGGGCAGAATCCTAAACTGCAGTTCGCGAAGAAGGCTGCAGGCCACCAGGAACAATGCACGGCAAGAGTGATTGCGGATGTAAGCTCAACCTCCTTGTATCTGGTCTTTTGCTTAATAGCCGTCTGTTAATTTCCCGCAACATCCTGTCCCGTGGAGTGTTACATTGCGTCAGTTTATGCTTATGTTCTCCAGTATTTTCCAAATGGACTCTGTTTTGGGCATCCTTCATTCGTGGAAATAAGCGGCCATCTTTCAGATGCATATCCGATTCGCTATTCCCCCGCACACAATTTGTTTGCCTCGCGCTGTGCCGCACGCGGTGGGATAGATTTCTTCACAAGGCCCCCGGTCAAAGTCAAGTGTAAACGAACAAGCTTCTCGCTTCTCTTGCTAAGAATACCAAGGCTGCTAAGCCTGCCAAGCGGGCAACCGAACACACTAATTGACATCGGCTCTAAGCGCCCTCTTCATCGCTCCCCTCTCCATCCCCTCCCTGCTCTGTTGCATCCATGACCGCTTTCGTCTCCTCGAGGCACTCCTCCTTGCGATACTGTGGCGAGTTCGGCCAGCCGTGGCGCCGAAAAACGTCCTGGAGCGCCGGGATGGGTCTCCTCGACGTGGTCTCCGAATCCAAGACTTCGTACTCGTTCCAAGGCACCCAGCGCAAGGTACGGTACTGGGCCCTGAGCACCTTGAAGAAATCCGCGACAGACCAGGCGGCGCCGTCGGCCCGCCACTCCGCGTCTTCGTCGTCGTCGCAGTAGTCGTACGGGTCGTCCTCGATGCAACGCGGCCCGTCGCGGAGGCGGCCAGGACACTCGGGCCAGTAGACGACGCCGAGTTCCGTGTCGAGCAGAAAGACGTGGTGCTCGCTCATCGTCAGCCCGACGACGTGCTCGGGCACGTTCTCCATGATGGCGGGGCCCTCGCTGATGGTGCGAAGCTCGTCGATGTCGCTCCCGCCCTCGCGCACCCAGATGCCGGATGTGTGCCAGTCCATCCAGCGGCCGCCGGGAGTGACTTCCGGTATCTCTCCCTCGTCGAGATCATTACCCTGGCGGATGTACGGAAGGTGCGCGAGCAGGCTGAGCACCTCGTCCGACTTACCCATCTCCTGCAGATCAGAGGCCAACGTGGGCCATCCTCCTGGCGGCGGGTGCACGATGGCCGACTCGGGAAGGTACATCTTGGTCAGAAAGGCGTAGAAGTCGGTCACGGCGGCGACGGTGGCCGCCTCGGAGTACTCGACTTGGTCAAGCGTGACTGGCATCTCGTCTTTAGGCCTTCTGGTTCAGGTCTCGGAATCCTAGTGGCGTGTCTGATATCGCCTCAGCCTTCTCGGGTTGTGAAGAGAAGGAATTGGTTGTACTAGAGTGGTATTTGCTGACGGACAGTTGTGACAACAGTGATTGTGAAAAAAGATGAAGAGCGAAGGCAAAAAGATGGCAATCAAGCCTGAAGAGGCACAGCAGCAAGGGACTTTTGTGCCACCCGTCTTAGGTAAGCCGCTTGACCGTAAGCGGTTCTTATTGTGACCTTCCCCTTTTTCTTCCCCGGTCCGGTCCGATCAACATGATCTTCCTGTGCGGCCCTGCGTTAGTCGACATGATCCTTCCGTACGACCCTGCGTTAGGTTTATAGAGAGATGACTGCATGAACGATACCATTGGCGGTCGGCTGACCCTCGAAGAGTGCCTAATTACGTAGTGAAGTCTTCAATATCACTCACGGCTGCAACCCCGTCACCAACCCTCACAAGGCTGGAATGGTAAGGTTGTTGAGTGTTACTTTCGGAGGTCATGCCTGGATTGAGGGATGTATCTGTACATGAGCAATGTTCTTTCCAGGTTGCCGAGGCAGAGGCTTCGCCGCTTGAGAAGAGAGGAGACTCTGGAAGGATTCAGCCTGAGTCCAGTCGCTGCAACTACTGCAATATCGGTCGTCAGGGGGGCCCACTATCAACATCAGGTGACAGCTTGGCAGCCTTATCGGCGGCTAGGCAAGCAGGCAGAACGGTCTGGTTCGATTTAGCCTTCACCATGCGCGTTAGGTTGTATAGACTTTTCGATAGTTTACTGCATGACCGGTTCGCGCCGCACTGTTGCCTATGTCATGGACGGCGAAATCAAATGGCATACTGAGAAGACCGACAAAATACCGTCATACAGCGACGGCGGAACCCAGGGGTTGATCCCGCGAAAGTGAAAAAATGAGTGTCTCGACGGAGAGAACTTGGGTGTTCCGAAAAGAAGACTCGATGCGCAGCTGATGCTGACCACCCGCTCAAGTCCATGAGGTACAGACGCACTGGGATCCTAGGCCTTGTGAATGTGGACGCCCAGTAAAAGGAATCTTGATGATACCCGAAGTAAGTAGAGAGGTGCAGGCAGAGAAGAAGACGGAGCCATGGAAGTCAGTCCCCAACCAGATACAAAGCAATGTAGAGTCGCCGGGTCTCCTGAACACATTGCTAGAGTCCATGTCTTCAATGTCCTGTTTGTTATTCTTTCTGATGACACAGCGACTGCGCAGTCGGTGCCACTCATTACTTGGTCACTCACTAGTGGTCGACGACGCCAACAATGAGAAGATTCATCACCGCCTCCCTCATCTTGGGGGCAGGTGTCGTGCAATGTGCCGTCAACCTTGACGGCGCCAGGGTTGTCGCACCCGTGGGCGACGACGACCCGTCGCCCATTGCCGACATCAAGACATACGAACCGGACCAGCACGACTGCCCACTTCCTTGTGCCCACCTCGACAATGTGCATACTTGGGTCACCTACCTCTCTGTCGACCGGCTCCGGCGCTGCCAGCAGCCCATGCTGCTGCAGCTCTCGCCCATGCAGCGGCTGAGTGGTGGCGTTCTCATCCGCGCCTGCACATTCGGAGGCGCCGCCGGCGGGGAGCCCATCATCACATCAAACAACATCAACTTGACTTATGCGACCACTGAGGCTGCTAAGGTGGCCAACGAGACGGCTGCCGACATGGGGAACCCGAAGAAGTCTGACACACTGTTTCAGCCTTCTCTAAACCGGGCTCCGGCGTGCGGCTTGGTTCCGGGCGGGGAGGTCATGAAGACTCTCCCAGTTGCAACCACCAGCAGTGCCGACGGGGACGGGGCCGACAACGTGGACGATGCGACCCGTCTGCTCGAGGCCATGGGTGCATACTTCAACGCAACCGACAACTGCGACGAGACATTCTTATTTGGTTATCACAAGCAGACCGTCGCGGGAATCTATATTGGAGCTGGCTTGGGCAAGGTCACCGTTGGTGCAACCATCGATGCTCTCGCCAGACGCCTGCAGGGTGACGGCCGCGTGCCCAACCGCTTGGTGACGCAGCTCTGCAAGGCCGACAAGCCATCATCAGGCGTGTTCGGTGTTGTCATGGATAACATGGGCAACCTCGCCGACGTCCAACAGACAATCGCAGACTGGCACGCCGGGAAGTGCGCCGCCGGTGACAGCCTTATGCCGTCGGGTGAGCTGAAGGGGGTCGCCGTTTTGGACATTGTCGAGCTCCACAGCAAGAACGGCACCCTGAGCAATAACGGAACATTGTTCAGAAACGCCACACGGGCCAGGAGAAGCAAGACAATCCTGCCCCGCCAGCATAAGCTACAAGCGCGCGACTTTTGCTCCTATATCCAGGTGCTGGGCGGCGACACATGCACGTCGCTCGCGTCCCGATGCGGCATCAGAGGCTCCCAGTTCACGACGTACAACCCAAAGATAGACTGCGCAAACCCCAACGCCATGCAGCCGAACCAGTATGTCTGCTGCTCCGCAGGCGACCCGGGAGGCTGGAAGCCCGCGCCAGGCGACGACGGGACGTGTGCGACGCATCTCATCGCCTCGGGCGACACGTGCAGCTCCCTGGGCCTTCAATATGGTCTGACAGAGGAAGAGATCGAAGGCTTCAACAAGGGCAAGACGTGGGCGTGGACCCAGTGTAAGGACATGCTGATCGACTACAACATGTGTCTGAGTTCGGGCAACCCGCCTCTACCCCCGCCGCAGGAGGGGGCGCAGTGCGGGCCACTGGTACCGGGAACGACGCAGCCGACAGACGGCACGTCCATGGTTGACCTCAACCCGTGTCCGCTCAAAGCGTGCTGCAGCAACTGGGGCTTCTGCGGACCATTCCCGGAGCACTGCGATATCCACGCGCCCGAGGGTGGCGGCCCCGGAACCAAGCTGCCCGGTTTCCAGAGCACCTGCATCTCCAACTGCGGCAACGAGATTAAGCAGAACTCCGGGCCACCAGCCACCTTCTCGCGCGTTGGTTATTATGAGTCGTGGAACATGGGCCGCGATTGTCTTTGGTTGCGGGCCGACAAGGCCAACACCGACGGCACTTACACGCACATGCACTGGGGTTTCGCTGAGATCGACCCAAACACTTGGAAGCCCGTCATCACTGACCCGCACGGCCAGTGGGACGCGTTCAAGAAGCTTGAGCTCAAGCGCATCGTGTCGTTCGGCGGCTGGGCGTATTCGACCGAGCCGGCGACGTACAACATCATCCGTCGGGCCATCATCGACAACCGCGAGACTTTTGCAACCAATCTTGCCCAGTTCGCGAAGGACGAGGGCATTGATGGTATCGACATCGACTGGGAGTACCCGGGCGCCCCCGACATCATGGTTGACGGGAAGCCGATCGGGCAGACCGGGGACGGCGTGGCGTACCTGCGCTTCCTGACGTCGCTGAAGCAGAAACTGGGCACCGACAAGTCGGTCTCTATCGCGGCGCCTGCGTCCTACTGGTATCTCAAGGCCTTTCCCATCGACCGCATCTCGGCCGTGATCGACTACATCGTGTACATGACGTACGATCTGCACGGCCAATGGGATTATGGTAATGTCAACGCCTTTGACTCGTGCCCGTCCGGCAAGTGCATTCGCAGCCACGTCAACCTGACCGAGACGCGCAACACGCTGTCCATCATCACCAAGGCAGGCGTCGCGAATAACAAGGTCATGGTCGGCGAGTCCAGCTACGGCCGCTCGTTTCACATGGCCGTCGACGGCTGCTGGGGCCCTCTTTGCGACTTCACGGGGACGCGCATTGAGTCGGACGCGAACCCCGGGAGATGTACCGCAACCAAGGGATACATCTCCAACGCCGAGATCAACGAGCTCATCACGCAGGGGTCGTACTCGCAGCTATTCCACGACGGCGACTCCAACACGGATGTCCTGCTGTACAAGGGCGATTATGTTAGTTACATGACGCCGGCGACGAAGCTGACGCGGCGAGACGACTGGAAGACGCTCAACTTTGGTGGGAGCATTGACTGGGCCGTCGACCTGCAGACGTTTGGTGATGATGACATGAAGGTCCCGATCGACCGTGGCGGCGACACAGGCGACGAGGGCTGCGTGTCGGGCGAGGACAAGACGGCGAACTCGGGCGACCTGTGCGAGTTTACCTGTTCCCTGGGCCTCTGCCCGGAGTCGCTGTGTGAATGCGTCACGAGGGGCGAGATGCTGCCGATTCCGCCGGAGAACCCGGTGGAGGGAGACATCATCGCATGGGACGAGGTCGACGTCGATCTGAATCGGTTGTGCCGTTTCGCATGCTCGCACGGCTACTGCCCGTCTGAGGTGTGCACGACGGCCGTGGTCGACAAGGACGAGGACGACGGCATTATGGAAGTTGGCTGGAGCCCCGAGAACCCCAACTATTTCAACTACACCGAGGCGCGACTGGCCAACGCTAACAGATGCCTCATCTACCAGAATCCTCGACTGAGGGACGAGGCGCAGTTTCAGTGCTACTCGTACTGCAAGTCAGCGCTCGACGAGGCCAAGGAGGAGGGCCGGACATCTAATTATGGATGTGTTGGCTTTTTCTCGACCAAGGAGTATCCCAACGGCATCCCCTGGGACAAGTACCCGGGCACGTCGTACTACGTGGCGCCGGGCACCTGCTCGTGCGATAATATGCTGATCAACGAGATCGCGGACACGGTGCTCGAGGCGCTGCCCATAATTGCGCAGATTGGGTGTTATGTGCTCATGTCGTCGCTGAAGCTGGTGCTGGACGTGGGCGCCAGTTTGATCCCCGGCGTGGGCAAGATCCTGGACGCCGGGCTCGACATGGCGACGACGGCAGCGCAGATGGCGGCGTACTTGTATCCCGAGGAGGAAGATCCCGAAGGCGCCTTCTCTTGGTGGCTCAGCCCGTGCGGCGGGACGGAGCTTGTGCCGGAGGAGATCAAGGAGATCTTTGGCATTCTGAGTAGTGTTGCCGACGGCGTGTCGAGCTTCGTGAAGCCCAAGGCATCTAAAGGCAGCGGCAAGAAGGGCGACGACGCAAACCCGACCGACCGGTCCAAGCCAAAGGCGGGCACGGGAAGTGGCCCGAACGGGCTGGGCAAGACTCAGCCGGGCAGCGGCGGCATCCGCAAGAAGTGCAATGTGCCCAAGTCGCAGTCGACGCTGCGGTTGGGGGCGGCCAAGAACACGATGCGCCGGCAGTCGTGCGTCGCCAGCAAGACGCAGAAGGAAGAGCTCATCATCACGTCGCTGACATATGGTGCCCGCGCGACACAAGTCCAAGCCACTTG
Organism: Colletotrichum sp. COLG25; assembly: GCA_009801095.1. Classification (NCBI taxonomy): domain Eukaryota; kingdom Fungi; phylum Ascomycota; class Sordariomycetes; order Glomerellales; family Glomerellaceae; genus Colletotrichum; species Colletotrichum sp. COLG25. The sequence goes on along the minus strand of VNWT01000012.1, from coordinate 5,165,343 downwards.
TTCTGCTCAATGGTCGCAGGCCTGCTATCATTACAGCAGCGTCATCAGCAACAACCAGGCATGGGCGACCCTGACGTGTCCCCAAGCTGCTGCCACCACTGCTCATAGACAAGACGCCCAGGCGACGGCCACCTGGAGCAGCCAGCACCGCGGATCTGGCTGGACGCGCAACTCGAACCGCCAGTGGAAGGCCTGCGACCGTGACGAGTACCCGCCCGCCTATCTGCTGGACGCCAGCAACCCCGCCATCATCAATTCGGGCATCGACCGGACCGGCCAGCTGGTGCGCTACATCCCGGACAAGGACAACCGCAAGGCCGGCCAGATGTGGAAGGGCGCCTGCTTCGCCAGCACGCTCAAGGAGTTGTCCGATGCTAACTTTGACACTGCAGTCAGCCGGGCCCCGAACAGCGCCAAGTCGGTCACCCGCCCCAAGACTGGGCTGCTGCGTACGTATGTCGGTGTCGGCGTCAATACGCACCCCGAGTTCACCATCTCGTCGTATGGCCACTCGGGTAATCCTCCGGCGAACGATGGCCTCAATGACAACAAGTGCTGGCCCAGCGGCATTGCTGCGCAAGACCCGGGCTTTGCTCTGCTGACGTACGATCCCTACTACGACACCCACCCCATGCCGTACAAGTACGATCAGGCGTATGTGCAGGGCTCGAATGGGTCGTGATCTTCTGTTCTTTCGTTATTATAAGTCTCTTTGGTGTTAAACATTGATGTACATACTTATATAAGCAATCAACCTTTTCGTTCTGATAACTCTCGATGATCTGTCAGGGAGCGGGCGCTTCTACTTGGCGCGAGTTAGCGAAAAGCCAAACTGACCTGCCACCTGGTGAAATTGAAGAGACGCTAGCCATGGCGAGTGGGGCGATGCCTACTGGTCTTGGAATTTCAATAATTCGATGGTTGAAATCCATGGTCGTTTTTGGATGATGGACGTGATGGTTGCGCTTCGAGGCGTGCGTAGGGTACTCGGAGGGTCCCCTCGGGAAGAGGTCGGGACCTTTAAGCAGTCGGCTCAGACTCAACTGACCGGCTCGAGAACTTCGTCGCGAAAGGTCAGGCTCGCAGAGGGTCAGGCATGCAGTCGGTCATGTAGTTGGCTCTCTATAGTGATCTGGCCCCGGCATCGCCTTTGGTATCGTAATCGTGGTGATTGGCACCAAACAGCCGTACCCGACGCGCAGTCTCTTGTTGATGTTATCGGCACAGACCTGATTGCAGGAAAGCCTCCCGGAAAGAATGCCGCCGAGTGGCTACTTGCCAGGCACGGTCGAATATCGATGTTCGATGGAGATATTTGGTGGTGCATGGCGGCATCGCGGCCTTTTCGGCATTGGAGCTGCGATTTTGCCGCTGACCACCACAGAAGAGACAAAAGTTTGTCGAGATGCGTCGAGGCTCACACGTGACGGGAAGGTGCAGGACTGGGCACGGAATACAAGAGCTGAGGGCAAGAAAGCGCTTGGAGCAGGAGCAACAGGTCTGGCAGGAGCGGTCGGGCAGAAGTGGAAAGACGTCGCACCGGTCCTGCCTCATGGAGAGCGGGTGACGCAAAGGCAGCCACAGAACACCAAAAAAGCACCCTGGGTCCTGCATCGGCTGATGCTCAGTCAAAAAAAATTCGGGAAAGAGTTGCTACTTTGTCAGAGCACGAGGCACGGTGGAGAAATATCAGCGGTCGGAAACGTCGTGGTGCAGTCAGGACACCCGGAGGCCGTTGATGAAGTAGGGTTGGATGCGTGGGTGGAACGCGCCAACAAAACAGTTTTGAGTGGTGCTTGGGCTTCAGCAGGGTCCAGGTCAGAAAACTTCCTGTCACGTCGCGTGGCTGTGGCTGAAGTGTGGCTCAGCAACCCTTCAACGACTCCCGCTCCACTGTCCGCACTGCTTTGGCACCGTACCTTCCAGGTTGATGACCTCAGAAGTGGGCCGTTGTACCACGAATTTCACTTGGGTGGACCGCGCATCTGGTGTGTACAATGGTCCACTTCTTTCTTCGAGCTCCTCACAGTGAACTAGGTAACATACTGTAAGCCAATAGCCCGGTGCCATCAAGTGACGTACCTCACTCACGTAAGAATCTACTAACGCACTTGACTCCAGCCACAACACGACGGCTGCTGGTGCCATTCCCGCCAATTGACAATGTCTGAACCGACCGACCGAACTGCCTACTTTGGTGACTGATGCCTTTTGTGCACATACTTCCCATGCTGGATCTTAAGATTATTTCAACATGTTTATCAATCAAGCATTATCATGCATCAAGGTCGAGCTCGAAAAATGGATGCACGCCTGGCGGCCAACACCACAAAGAATCCGGGCTGGTCCCCACCCTTCGATGACTTGCGCGGTTCTATTGGCCAGCCAGCCTGCGCGCAAGCTGCGCAATGAATTGACGATTTTGCCTGCAATTAACGACTTGCGCGAGCATTTTATTGGCGCACTTGACGACCTCAGTTCGCGCCCACTTGACGACTTAGACGACTTGCGCCATAACGAGGCCTGGGCAAAGTGACGTTGAAATTGGCTGTGGGATTGAACGAAATGGTGGAGTATCCGCCTGGGGACACAAATGTTGACGGCCAGTCATCATCAGCGCGGTGCGATCTTGGCATTCTGACACCTCTGACGCTGCTATGTGCTTTCTATTTCTTGGATTTATGCTCTCCGGGAAAATACCGGGTTGAAGCTAAATGCGCAGTCCTATTAATTAGAGCAGTCCGCACGCAGTGGATTTCGCGCAATTGACAATACCGCGATCAAGGACCGACGTCGTGATCAATTAGCGACGTAGAAATCAATGAAGTACGCATAGTTGACAACTTCGCGCAGTGGAAGTTGCGAGTGTAGTGCTGTGTAGTCTTCCAGCTGATGGTGCGTAAATCGGCTCGACTGGTTCGGCTGCGAGGGCCGGGCGAAGTGGTGCGGATCCCTTGCGGAACGGGATTTGCGCCGGCATTCTGGCCTCGGCCCCGGGGCCGAGTTGCGTTAAAAGTGGAGTCCCCACCCGGATGGCAAAACTCACAAAAATTGAGGTCCGATCATGTTGAGATCATCGAGTGTTCGATGAATGCGAAGGGTATTATATATGTGCAAAATCTAAATTACTCTGGGTTATGACGCACTCGACGCATAGAATAATTAATGAATTCAACATCTTTGAAGTTCTTCAATCCCTCAGAACACTGTGACCAGCGTTGTAAGGTGTTGTGAGGCTGAAGTCGCCAAACGAGTTCAGTGTCACCTTCATTGAAGTGGGGTAGGGCGCCTACCTAGCTAGAAACCACGCGTACGTAAGCAGTGCGTATACGTATTTAACGCCCACGCGCGTATGCAGATTAGCAGCGTTCTTCTTAGAAATCAACATCTTGCAGCGGTCCTTTTACCGCGCCCTGCATTTTGTTCCTACACACAACCACCCCCCGTTTCATCATCTATCAAAAAATATGGAAATCAAGCTCAGAAGCGCCTGCATCTTTCGCCTATCATCATCCAAACCCTTTATACAATCATCCTTAATCAATCCACGTCGAGTCGTTCGCTTACTTCGAAGGACAATGCGATCACCAGAAAGCCATGCTGGAAACCGGACTTGTATTCCACCTGAATGCATCGTTTTCATCCGTGCTGGTTCCTCCAAAGTACAACCTGCCTTGATTGTGGGGGAGCGTCGCCGAGAAACATCTCATATTTCAATCTGTTTTCGGCAAATTTCACATGAAATCGTGACATCAGAATGGGTACTGCCAGTCACTGGAGAAAAGGCTCATCGGGTATGTCTGTGGGCTTCGAGAAAGACTTACCTTTGAGAGAAATCAAGGGTTCATCTCCTGATAGCAAGTGGGCACAGCCCACGCACGCTCTTAGTGATGTGTAGACAGACAAGGAGATGAGAATGCTTGACAGAAATGCAAATGCCTATCACCGACCAATTTGGCCAGACGAAAGGCGTTGCTGTATATGTCCCTGGTGAGCACCGCCAAACCCTCAAAGGGAGTCAAAGGTGGCAAGACTGGTTGGCGAAGTGTTACTACAGCGTCTACTTAGACCCTTGTATCATATATGAAGAAGAGTTTAGCGCATAATGGGAACTCTCCTTTCACACCACGGGGAAATTCTAAGATCCCCATGCTTCTTCGACGCTTGCTGGTGGAGTTTGTGTTTCACTCGAATGATCTTAACTACCGGCTTCAGATTCATCCATCAACTGCACAATTCAAGACTCACGCCTACTACTGCAGCTAACATGTTCGGTCAGCGACACGCATTCTTTCGTCCTTCAGAGAAGACCACAGCGCCCAGTACTTGTTTCAATATCTTCTCAAATTAACTCGAGACGGGCAGAATCCGACTGGTCAGATCGTGCCACATGCAGCCCATAGTTACGGGGGACTTTGGCGGTTGCTCACACAGCAGCGTCGTAGTTCTTGCATCGGCTGGTCAAAAAGGGAACACGCGTGTTGTCAAAAGCCACCGTGCAATTGCATATGGATATTCATTGCATCCTCCGAAAGAAAAACGACGGGCCAATGGGGACGTCAAGTTCATTTGAAAGCAGATTAATAGTGAGAGATTGCGTGCGGAAGCTGGACGGACCCTGCCCGCGCGAATAATCTTCAGTCCATTTGGTGTGAGGAGACTGTGAGGTTTGTTCTCGATGAAGTTTGTTCTTGATGCTTGATAAGAGGGATGTCGACGAGACCTGGCGATAAGGCAAATAAGGGAGCCAGTCTTGAATGAGAACATTTGATGGTTGATACTATGAGTCAGGAGCAGCTTCATGATTGTCCGCATGTATCCCCTTCGAGGACTGCAAGTGTTCGCCGGCATTTGCTCTTTCATCAAGTTTCGACACTCTCTCTCCGACAATCTGGCACGTCACAATAACTCAGACACGGCCCAAAGAGCGACAGTTTGGCGCTTCAGCTGTTAATATCACCAGGGATAGCCATCCTGACCGTCCGCCTTCCGCATCTGCCCCCTTGAAGCAAAGACTTGCCTTTGCCTGATGTGGTACCGCAGAGGTCCAGTGCCCAAAAACTTACTTCAGGGCAGGGCTGTAGAATGTTCGCCGCTTGGCCTTGCCCTGCTGGCTGGCTGGGCAATTCTAATTGCCCCAAAATCGACTGTTGTATGCTGATTACTGGCAAGCATACCTACTTGCTCAACGATGCGACCGCTTACGATTGTCATAACGAGAGGACCGCCTTGCGACTCTCCAACTGAGAGCTGGCTTCGTCAGTCACGGGATATTTCACTCAAAGAATTAGTACGAGGTGTGGACTGCTAGCTACAGGGCCAAGGTCGGCGCAGCTACATGCTTCACATAGGTTGCCTCAGCATTGCGCGCAGGAGATTTGAGACTAATATTAACATGGCCATGCCCGTTCGGAGATGCGTGAATAATGGCTACGATTCACACCACTCGGTGCGGGAGGACGCTGTTGCATCTAGTCGACTGCAAGGTATGTTCTTCTGGCGGACATCAAGAACGGTGGCCGCCTAGTAACACCCACAACATCACCATGCACAAGAAATAGTACACGACACGGCTGAATTCAAATGTGACCCAGTGCCAAATCGCTTGAGACCAATGCAGCTGCAGTCGAGTTGGTGACCACGGAGCTGAACTTGGCGTGACATAATTTCCGGGGGACGGAGATCTGCCATTGTTACGGTGATGTGGTCCTCGGGAAAAGACGCTAGATGCTGCCGAAGCGGCCAGCCTCAGACCAGGGATTGATTTGCTCCAGTTTAGCCCTTTTTATGCATGATTTACCCGAAGGACAGTGTGCTGGGTGTAATGTCGTCCGAGGAAGTGAATTGCAAGCGGAGGACACAGTCAAGCGTCCGACCATCAGGGAGCATCTTGATCTCGTAGGCTGTGTGTACAACTCGTCCAAAGCATGGTCACCCAGGTCATCCAGCTTGACATCGCAAAAAGACACCCTGGAGACCCCCCCCCCCCCCTGTGCTAATGCGCAGACCTGTCGCTCTGCTGCGTGAAATTAGGACTCCCTGAATGACGTTTTTGCACAATTCGAGCCTCAAGCTTCAGGTAGCTCTTTGCTTGCGTCCGAGACGATGATTCACGATCACAAATTTGTCCACCACCCAAATTCCCATGCCGGCAACCAACAAAGTCCCAGAGATACGTAACATGCGCCGATTGACACTAACAGCCATTCCAGCTTGGGAAAGAGGTTCACCTAGTAGACAGCTTGGGCGAAAAGAATCGACGGAGACCAGAATAAACGGGACGCATGCTGCAATCAATCCCCTTATTGTACTTGAAAACGAACAAGAATACTTCCACCCGGGACATTTCCTAGTCTTTCATGCCGGACTTCAAGAGGGCTGTGGATCCAGTAGACAACATGGACGAAGCTCTGCACCGGAGTGTCTCAAGTATCAAGGAATCGAGCTGACGAAGTCCTCGATCTCGCAATGAGATCGGCCGTGGTCTGAAATTCTAGTGAGCGTGTCGAATCAAGCAGAAACAAAGACATGAGATGATCTTTTCAAAGGCTGCTCTCACGTGCATGTCGAAAATAACTTGTCAAGGCGATTGAGTACTTATGGCACCTGTGCAGGTGGAGGTGGAGGTGGAGGATAAGCCATGGGTAACGTCGATGTTTCCACTTCCCGGAGTGAACCAACCTGAGGACACTGGAGAGGAAAGCCCAAGCCTACATAGAGGAGACACCTCCAGCAGGGAACATGGGTTGGGCCGCTGCTGCCTTGCTTCTTGATCGGCAGGAAGGTGGTCAAGCCTGCCTGATATGACGATCTTGCTCCATCAGTCCAGGCGGGGACCTTCCCGGCTGAAAATGAACGCTTCAATATTGCCCGCGGTCCTTCCCATCCACATGCGAATGAAGCAGAAGGAAAGCATCGCCAGTGTTGTTTCATGGACACGGAAAGTACATAGAAATGAGTGGAGCCATGAGAACTCCATGACGTCTTCATTTGGTCTAACGACAATCCGCCCAGCAATCCTCATCATCGACTCATTTCCGCACATCACGGCATATGCGCCATCAAGTTATGCTCGATACCAATTTCTTCTGCCACCGTGGCAGACTCGATTTGCTTTCAAATTTAAAATAACCAACCGCGGGCCGCTCCCATGGCCGCGCGAGAATACCAGCCACCACCGTCGATGCTGCAGCTGAGGTCTTGCGCATCTGTTTCAGGGAGCCGACGCAGAATATCGACGCTGCCTGCGATCGATATCATCTTGGCCAGCATTCGTCCTTCCTGCCGACCGACGAAATGTTCTCCAAGACTTGCGCATCGTCGTCGATGGGCTGCAAGACCATCTCCAGCAACGAAGCCAAGATAATAACCAACATAGTGGTGTTGTATGCGCGACGAGACGCACGCGTCAAAAACATTGGTTTAGGACCTTCTGGCCCCCTTTCCTGGTAGTCCGCCCTGTTTCTTTTACTTCTTTCCACTCGGTTTTTCGCCACACCAGCCCTGAACTGAAAGCGGTTTGCTCGTGGGACCAAAAAGTCCTACTCCACCGCGTTATGACAGAAAACGAAGTCATCCCCAGCACGTTGTGCGACAGGATCATGCGGAAGGCAACCTGCGAGATCCTGTACCAGGGTCCTGCCATTATGACAAACACATGACAGGACCTAGCAATTTTTGACGAGGTCCTGTCACGTGTAGCCATCTCACAGATCAACACTTCTGCGAGGCGGAAGGCGAAGCCGGGGCCCAAGGCCCGAAATCCGTCCTCATGGAAGGGGTCAGTCACGTCACTGCCACTCCACGCAGCTTCCATACCAACTATCTTGGAACCTGGGGTGCAACACACCTCGCGCACGGTCAAGGCAACCCCTCGGGTCCTTCTGGTCGGCTGGTCATGAACGATGTCGTCACGTCAAAGGAGCGCTGTGCTCACCTTGGATGTGCAACTGCGTCGACCGACAGCCTACATCTTCCACGCCGCCTCGCATTGTTTTGCTGCTTCCCACCCCACAGCCCATTCACTCCGTGAACAAAGGCCTTGACGACTGCTCCATGATTGACCACACACAGTTCGGAACCAACCATTGTGGTCCTGCGAATTCTCAATAGATGGGCAACATCGCATGGTCGACGGCGATGGAACTCCCTGCGCGACTGTTGAGAACCTGGCCCATCTCATCTTGGCGACAATGGTCCACAAATGCATCGAAGGAAAGGTTCGTCATGCTCGATCAGTCGATCAAGCTCTGTTTCATCTTGATCAAATTCCTGTGAAGCAGGGGTGCGAGAAGGGTGTTTGTGCTTCCCGTCCACAACTTCTCGATCGGGTGTTCACCCCGAGCACGGTGAGCTGATGATGTACATAGTCTGCTACTCCGATCCTCGCAATAGCAACATGGGGACATGACAGTTGGCCAGGCGGATTGCCCGGGATATTGTCAGCGTTCAATGGGACAAGGTTACGGTCGCAGCTGGCCTCGTGGAGCTCCCCTCGCTCTCCCACTTGCGATTCGAGTGCTACGGATACATCCAATGTGGCTGAACGAATGTACTCCCCTGATACAGTGAACCCTTCTGCCAATGCAAGGATACAACGAGGCAAGCACAGACGGATATCTTGTTTACTTTTACATTGCACACCTACTTATTGTCGTCGTCCACAATTCACTCCGTTGCAGAACCTAGTGGCTTCAAGCAGAGAGGTTTCTTAGCAAGTCTCACGCCCAATACTGGGTCTCGGCTTGCAGAAAGACTCGGTCGTTTGGGTTGGTCCGAATCGAATGATTGAAATACACGGCTAATTGCGATGAGTGCGTTCACTTGGCTGGCGTCAAACTCCGAGGAATTTGACATGCCATCAGTGTCCCCCGGAGGCAGAGGTTGGGAAGGTATGGATCGCTATATGAATGAATCAATTTTTTAATCTCGCCGACCCAGTCAAGTGAATGGACTGTTAGATAGTGGCCCCTACTCTTTGTTTTTGATTGCTGAACGATGACTGCAGACTCCAGTCGGACACGTTTGGCTTTCCTATTGCCACCGATTAATTAGATTCAACTGTTTCATAAGAAGCAGACATCCCGGCCGGTTTCATCCGGTCCTCCGGACAAACCATCGGGGATCTCTCATCCTCGCCACCGAAACGGCTGCCCTGAGTATACATCGATGGTAAGGCCTGGCTGGGGATGTTGGGAACGTGAAGAAATCGTGCCTGGGGGACTATTACCATCCTTACCCATAGTTCCAAAATGTCATCACAGCGGGTCGAACCTTGGGTGACTGGCTCGATTCTGCGGTACTGATATTGAACCAAGGAGTTTACTTCGTGGATAGACTTTTGGTGCGGCCGAGATTATCTAAAAGATGTGCACCTGTGGGACGCATGACGAACTAGGACCGTAAACGTTGTCTGGATTGCTGGGGCTGCTGTTAATGTCTCGGAGGTGGACAGTTGTTACGAAGGGCGTGGTCATTCTCCTCATTCGATGCACAAAATGCCTTTTCGTCTTTGAGTCTTCGGATGACATTACTCAAGACACGTATTTAGGGACGGTCAGCTTACTACAGTATCTCATATCGACTTTGGTAGCCTCGGAAGGCGATGAAGATGACTCTACTGGCCCGCAGACGGCGACTGGACCTAGATCCTACAGGGCTGTTTCACCCTCGTAAAATCGCCATCGCACATGCCGAGATCACCATGGGGGCTGGTCAGATGGCTGTCGCCGTCTCAATAAAGAGAACGTTTGTGATTTGCACACTTGAACTTTCTCTTCTTTTGTTTTGAAACGGGCGCCGGAGTTACGTCACAGATTTGATCTTCTTAGAGAACGCCAGATGAACCAGCAAGGTGAGATCAGGCCGGCGACTACAACGATGTAGAATACGAACACCGATGCAATCCACAGGGAGAGGTCAGCTGAAATATGTCTCCTCTCCTCAATGGAAAGCCTCATGAACAACGATGTAATCCAGCACAATATCAATAGCTTAGTTTATAAGCTGAGGATGAATGAGGGCGTATTCTAAAGGTGCGTGCTCACGTAAGTTATCACAGAAATAATGCAGAAAGATACGAAGCGACGCAAAGGCGATGAGTTCAACACATGGGCAATGGGGACGAAAAGAAAAACCAATGCGTTTGCATGGACAGCGCCGCTACCGTTCTCAAGAAACGTGCATCCCTCGGGCAATTGACAATCCATCACTACGCCATACGAAAGGAGCCTCTTTTTGTATCAATGAGATACAAGGATTCATATATCAAGCTATTGTGCTAGGCCGTATGGCGAACTTCAATATGTCTTGGATGTAGTATCGCATCGCTCCGGTGGCTGTGCTATAGTTGTCATCACAGGCGATCGCAAGCATACGGAAACGTCCATGTTGGCAGAGAAAACACAAAGTCCAGTGAGTCAAGCTTTCCGCAAAGAGACCATAACTTTAGGCACGGGTGGTGGTTCGCCGGCTTCAATCCGAAGGCCCAAACGCCGCGCCGACGCGCGGACGGAACCGAGTGGGGCACCCGGCCAGGTGGACCCCGGAGGCTTCAGCGAGCCAGAATATCCAACCCGCCAGGCTGATATGTCGCAGGATCAAAAGCGACTGGAGATGAAAGCCCAGGATTGTGTATAGTAAAAGTGCAGCGATATGTAGTGAGATGACATGATTTCTTGACCCTTTTGCGTCCTTCTCGAAACCGAGCAACCCTGACCGTTCAAGATGAGTCATCAAAAGTGGCCCGTGCACAGTCTCCTGGTGCCCGGCAACGGCATACTCCACGCTAATGCGGCGTGAGTTGACGATGGCGTTGTTGACTTGCTTCAATCAAACTTCCCCCGCAATTACTTCCGCTATCGACCCCATCAGATTCGACGCCAATAGCCATTCCACCGTTACGAACCAGGTCGTCATCCTGCGCGCCACGCATGGAACTCCACGAGAGGATTTTCCGCTGGATCTCGCTACTCCCACCACCTGTTCCTTGCCCAGCGGACTTCGATCGCAACCTCGGCGGCACCAACTCGCGAAAACGAAAACTCCCACAAGACGAACCAATCGAGCCTCCCCGCTTGCCTTCCCCGCCGACGAGCACGAAATCACCATCACGGGAGCAGCTTCAACACATGGCCGATCACGCCAGTGCGGATGCTGCGCACGCCCAGCGCCATGGGACACCGACAAGCCCAAACCCGAAGCGACCCCGCGTCGACCCCGTAATCGATCCCGACGCAACACCTCGTGGACTTCGCACGCAGCCCATCAACGCCGAAAATGCAGAAAACGAGACGGAGTCGGTAGCATCTTCAGATACCGGGAGAGTCTCAAATCGCGCTCTCAGTATTTGTAGTCAAACATCCCTGGCGAAGAGCAGCGGCAGCAAAAAGAGATCGCGTCAATCGAGCCCGCGGAAGCAGGCTGCGCTGATGGAGATTGAAGATGTCGCCGAGACGATGACCTTCACGGGCCGTGCCGCCCCACCAGAGCAGCTGAAAGCCCTCAATTCTCGCCTAGATAGATTGAACAGGACGGGTAAAGGCATCCTCTCGAAATCAGCCAAGGTTCGTCCTTCCCCGGGGTCCACCCCCGCCGTTCGTCCCCGAAATCCGTCTTGGGCATCCGCTGTCTGCACTCGCCGTCCATCCCGCCGATGCCCCACCAGTCCCTGCTCCTGACTGACGTTATTCACATGTTCTAGGCATCAATACAAGAAGCAAAAGAGAACATAGACACCCAAAATTTATTCGAAAATGTCACAGACGACTTTTTCGAGCCCGATCAAACCCCATCCCAGTCCAGTATTGCATCGGTCATCACACGCACCGCGGACGAGCTGGGTCCCACACCCAGTGTACCCGACGTAATGTTAATATGGTCCAATGCCGAAGATTGCAGGCACTTCAACCATTTCGAAAGCCAGTGGAATTGCGCCGTTCATCACCTGGTCCTCCACACCGCCTTCCGGGATTCTAGACATCTGGGCTTCTGCAGCATGTGAGTCTTGTCAGCGTCCTTCATCATATCAAGCCTTTAACAACCTCCAGAACTGGCGCACAGATCCATCCCGACTACAGTCAAAGCGGGAAGAGGTCGCACAACAACAAAAGAGTCGATTTCTGCGTCTTTCTCAAGCAAGACAACCCCGCTCTCAGGGACGCCGCTAGGAAGTCACCAATCAAATCCGTCAACCATACTGACTATCCTGCGCTTCTATCGCGACCAATCTTCTTCAGCATCGAGACTAAGGATTCGGGCGACAGATGGACGGACGCGGTCAACCAGATGACGGTTTGGCTTGCTGCGCATTGGGACTTCCTGGATGATCAGGTCCTACGGGCACAGGGCGTTGACACCTCTGGAGGATCCAGACCAAAGACCTCAGCAGCAGCCCTCTCTGGGCTTGTCTTTCTGCCCGGCATCATCGTGCAAGGGCACGATTGGCACTTTGTTGCGGTGACAAGATCGGCGGACGGACGGACGCAATATTGGGACAAGACACAGATCGGGACTACGCAAAGTATCGAAGGGATCTACAAGGTTGTGGCTGCATTACAGATGTTGGGATGCTGGGCTCAAGACGTGTATTTGCCTTGGTTACAGCGTGCTGTGCTCTGCCAAGCAGATGAAACTAGTGAAGCAGTTATCCAGCAGTTCCCTGACGCTGCTTAGCATCAGACTCAGCAGGGGACTGATTCAGGAGGAATTTCAGAAGACAGATAAGCGCATTTTCTGTTATTTTTGACGTTAGCAGATACTTACTAGACGCTGCAGATGCTGATCCTAGCATCTAGCAAGACTCCTGGAGCGAGGGCTGCTAATGCTGTTGCTGCACTATGTCTAAGCGCTGCCTACTTTTAATACTCCTACTAACGCTATTTCTCCTTATTAATTTATTATAAAATCTATCATACTAGTACATTTATTATGTATATTTATTCTATATATTTATTATGTATGTTTATTTAGTATAGTTATTCTATATATTTATTCTGCATATTTATTCTATATATTTATTCTGTATATTTATTTTATATATTTATCCTATATATTTATTTCATATATTTATTTTATATATTTACTATATTTACTATATTTACTTTATTTACTTATATTATATATCTATATTATATTTATATGCTATATATTCTTATGCTATATATACTTATATATACATATATATATACTCTATATTTATATAAAAATTTCTTACTATACTATATATAAAATATTCTTATTATATTACTTTAGTAAGTAATTATACTTAATATATAGAGTATAATATAAAGAAACAGCTGCTAAGGGTATAAGGTTAAGGCTAGCTATATAGAAAAAAAATTAATTTACGTTAGGAGAAGTAGAAATAATAATAATTACAAAATACTAAACCTAAGTTTAGAAATCCTACTTAGCAGAAACTAGCTATTAGAATCTTAAACTTAAGTTTAGAAATCCTACTTAATAAAAACTAATTACTAGAATCTTAAACCTAGGTTTAGAAATCCTACCTAATAAAAACTAGCTATTAAAATCCTAAACCTAAGTTTAGAAATCTTATTTAGTAAAAACTAGTTATTAAAATCCTAAACTTAGGTTTAGAAATCCTATATAATAAAAGCTAATAATATAAGGAAATAGCTGCTAAGGGTATAAGGTTAAGGCCAGCTATATAGAAAAAAAATCGATTTATATTAAGGAAGGTAGAAATAATAATGATTACAAAATACTAAACCTAGGTTTAGAAATCCTACCTAATAGAAACTAGCTATTAGAATCTTAAACCTAGGTTTAGAAATCCCACCTAGCAAAAACTAGCTACTAGAATCCTAAACCTAGGTTTAGAAATCCCACTTAATAAAAACTAGCTACTAGAATCCTAAACCTAGGTTTAGAAATCCTACTTAATAAAAACTAGCTATTAGAATCTTAAATCTAAGTTTAGAAATCCCACATAATAAAAGCTAGTAACTAGAATCCTAAACTTAGGTTTAGAAATCCTACTTAATAGAAACTAACTACTAGAATCCTAAACCTAAGTTTAGAAATCTTATATAATAAAAGCTAGCAACTAAAATCTTAAACCTAGGTTTAGAAATCCTATTTAGTAGAAATTAGCTATTAAAATCCTAAACCTAAGTTTAGAAATCTTATATAATAAAAACTAGCTATTAGAATCTTAAACCTAGGTTTAGAAATCTTATATAGTAAAAGCTAATAACTAAAATCTTAAACCTAAGTTTAGAAATCCTACCTAATAGAAACTAGCTATTAGAATCTTAAACGTAAGTTTAAAAATCCTATATAGTAAAAACTAACTACTAGAATCTTAAACCTAAGTTTAGAAATCTTATATAATAAAAGCTAGCTATTAAAATCTTAAACCTAGGTTTAAAAATCCTACTTAATAAAAACTAGCTATTAGAATCTTAAACCTAGGTTTAGAAATCCTACCTAATAAAAACTAGCTATTAGAATCTTAAACCTAAGTTTAAAAATCTTATTTAGTAGAAACTAACTATTAGAATCTTAAACCTAGGTTTAGAAATCTTATATAGTAAAAGCTAGCAACTAGAATCCTAAACCTAGGTTTAGAAATCCTACCTAGTAAAAACTAGCTACTAAAATCTTAAACCTAGGTTTAGAAATCCTACTTAGTAAAAACTAGCTATTAGAATCTTAAACTTAAGTTTAGAAATCCTATATAGTAAAAGCTAGCTATTAGAATCCTAAACTTAGGTTTAGAAATCTTATATAATAAAAGCTAACTATTAAAATCCTAAACTTAGGTTTAGAAATCTTATATAGTAAAAGCTAGTAATTAGAATCCTAAACCTAAGTTTAGAAATCCTACCTAGTAAAAATAAACTACTAGAATTTTAAACCTAGGTTTAGAAATCCTACCTAGTAAAAATAAGCTATTAGAATCTTAAACTTAGGTTTAGAAATCCTACTTAGCAGAAACTAGCTATTAGAATCTTAAACCTAGGTTTAGAAATCCTATATAGTAAAAGCTAGCAACTAGAATTTTAAACCTAGGTTTAAAAATCCTATTTAGTAAAAACTAGCTACTAAAATCTTAAACCTAAGTTTAGAAATCTTACCTAATAAAAACTAACTACTAGAATCTTAAACTTAGGTTTAGAAATCCTATATAGCAAAAGCTAGCTATTATAATTTTAAACTTAGGTTTAGAAATCCTATATAGCAAAAGCTAGCTATTAGAATCCTAAACCTAAGTTTAGAAATCCTATATAGTAAAAGCTAGCAACTAAAATCCTAAACCTAGGTTTAGAAATCCTATCTAGCAAAAATAAGCTACTAAAATCCTAAACCTAAGTTTAGAAATCCTACTTAGTAAAAATAAGCTATTAAAATCCTAAACCTAGGTTTAGAAATCCTACCTAGCAAAAATAAGCTACTAAAATCTTAAACCTAGGTTTAGAAATCTTATATAGCAAAAGCTAGCAACTAAAATATTAAGCCTATATATAGAAAGATATATAGCAGCTAGTAGTCTTTAAGATATTAAATTAATATTAAGAAAACTAACTTAATAGCTACTTATAGTTCTAAAGGCTCTTAAAGTAGCTAGCTAAATAGAAACTATAGATAATATATAATAAAGTAGGTGCTAATTTTAAGTATTATTTATAAAGAACTAGTAATAGTATGTTGGAATCTATATATATATAGAACGAAAGGATAGAGGAAGTTTAAGAGCAGCATAAGAGGAAGGAAGGAAGTTGTTTTAAGATATAGAAGGGATAGTTTGACGTGTTGCAGGCATGCGACGTAATGTTATATATAGTAGTAGGTTAGGCTTATATAATAATATATAGGTCTTTATATAATATATAATTAGATAACCCTATTATAAAACTATGCTGTATATATAAGGCTAAAAATAGAGTAATACTATAAAATTAACTTTAAAAGTGATATAGTGTTTTATATACTTTAAGTAATAGAAAAGTTGCTTTCTAGTTGTAGAGCATTATTTATCGTAAGCCTTAGTATATAATAACTGAAGTTTAAGATTTTGTATTACTGAAAAGCGGCGATTTTTAATTTTAAATATAAGTTTAGAAATTTATATCAGTAAAAAGCCTATAATTTTCAGCCTAAAATTAATTCTAAACCTAGGTTTAGAAATTTAGATCCTTAAAATATGGCGACTTTTGATCCTAAACTTAGGTTTTAAAATTTAGATCCTCTAATTATAGCGACTTTTGATCCTAAACCTAGGTTTAGAAATTTATATCCTCAAAATATAGTAATTTTTCATCCTAAACCTAGGTTTAGAAATTTATATCCTCAAAATATAGCAACTTTTTATCTTAAACCTAGGTTTAGAAATTTATATCCCTAAAATATAACAACTTTTTATTTTAAACCTAGGTTTAGAAATTTATATCCCTAAAATATAGCGACTTTTAATCTTAAACTTAGGTTTAGAAATTTAGATCCTCAAAATATAGCGACTTTTGATCTTAAATCTAGGTTTAGAAATTTATATCCTTAAAATATAGCGACTTTTGATCCTAAACCTAGGTTTAGAAATTTATATCCTTAAAATATAGCGACTTTTGATCCTAAACCTAGGTTTAGAAATCTAGATTACTAAAAAAAGAAGCTAGTTTTCATCCTAAACCTAGGTTTAGAAATTTACATCCTCAAAATATAGTAACTTTTAATCTTAAACCTAGGTTTAGAAATCTAGATTACTAAAAAAAGAAGCTGGTTTTCATCCTAAACCTAGGTTTAGAAATTTATATCCTCAAAATATAGCGACTTTTGATCTTAAACTTAGGTTTAGAAATCTAGATCCTCAAAATATAGCGACTTTTGATCCTAAACTTAGGTTTAGAAATCTAGATCCTCAAATTATAGCGACTTTTGATCCTAAACTTAGGTTTAGAAATTTAGATTATTAAGAAAAGAAGCTAGTTTTTATCCTAAACCTAGTATACTAATGATTATTTATAAGCTATAAAGGCTTATTTTTACTTATTTCTTTCTTTATCTAGTATTATTTAGCAGTATCTATAGTTTATTCACTACTGTATTCTTTATAGTATATTATCCTTATGTTTTAGCTATAAAAGGATATTATAATATTTAATGTTGTTCTTCTCTTTAACTAAGTCTACTTTACTAATCTTTAGCTTTATTATAGCTGAGATATTTCTTTATGTAATTTTCTACTTAGTATAACTCTATTGCTTTAGGAGCCTATTCCTTAATAGCAGTGCTATTATCTAGCGTTATCTAGCGTTTATTTGCCTCTTCTAGCTACTAAGGCTAACTTTTAAAGCCTTAGGAGCCTGTTTCTATCCTGCGGTCTTATTACCTAGTATAGCCTAGGATCTATTTAAACCTTTTTATCTATATTCGTTTTAGCTAAATTTCTTCCTTTGTTATATATATATTAGATATAAATAACTACACTTCTAAGGTGCTATTAAGGAGTTATATTTTATAGTGCAGCAGAATACTGCTATTATCTATATTGTTAGAAGTCTTCCTCTATTTATCCTCTATCTCTATTATCTAGTATTACTTAGTGTTTATTTAACTCTTATAACTATTAGGGATTAATCCTAAGCCTTAGGATTTAGTTTCTACCTATTAGGTTTATTAGCTAGTAAAGCCTAGGGATAATTCAGACTGTCCTGCTATATACTAGGGATCAACCTTAAGCCTTAAGATCTAGTTTCTATCTATTAAGCCTGTTACCTAGTGAAGTCTAGGGATAATTTAGACCTTCCTATTATATACTAGGGATTAATCCTAAGCCTTAAGATCTAGTTTCTATCTATTAGGACTATTATTTAGTGTAGTTTAAGGTCTATTTAAACCTTCCTATTTATATTTATCTCAGCTATATTAGATATAAATAACTACACTTCTAAGGTGCTATTAAGGGGTCTTTAAGCTAAGTATTAGGAGCTAGTTTCTATTTATTAGTCTTATTATTTAGTGATACTTATACTTAACTTAAGCATATTAGTTTAGTGTTATCTACTACCTCTATTATCTAAGTATTCTTATTAGTATACTATGAGATAGCTACTAGTAGTATAAATCTATAGATAAGCTGCTCTTCGCAGCGTATGCTATATTAGATACTTGAATAAGCAAGCGTATTCGTTAGGCGTATCTACGTGTTGGACTAAGCTTTTAGATTCTGCTTACCTACCTTAAAAACTATAAAGGAGTATAGATATAAAACCTACTTAAAACTATAAAGTAGTACAGATTTATAAATCTATAAGGCCCTTAAGAAATATATTAAGGTAAAGAATATACAGTAACTATATACTATGTTTCACAGTGTAGAAAAATACTGCTATTATCTATATCGTTAGAAGTCTTTATCTATTTATCCCCTATCTCTATTATCTAGTATTACCTAGTATTTATTTAACCTTTTAAGCTATTAGGGTCTCTACTTAAGCTTTAGGAGCTAACTAATTTAAAGCTAGTAATGCCTACCCCTTTTAAGTTTATTAGAGCTGCAGATAAGATTCCTAGACTACGCTATATAATTAATAGGAAGGGTTAGTATAGATTAGGGTTAGGGTTAGGGTTAGGGTTAGGGTTAGGGTTAGGGTTAGGGTTAGGGTTAGGGTTAGGGTTAGGGTTAGGGTTAGGGTTAGGGTTAGGGTTAGGGTTAGGGTTAGGGTTAGGNCAGTTGCTGTTTCTATTTCCCCGGGGCATTTCCGTGTGTTGCACTGAGACATTGCAAATTCGAGCGTGCCTGAGATTAACCGTCTGGTGCAGATGGTTGCAGATGCCATCTCGGCGAGCGTATTAGGAAAGGTCGCGGGTTTCATCTGCAAGGCGGCTTGGCCCTGCAAAGCGGGATGAGCCTGCCTAGGTGATGCAATCCCCGAATGGACAGCCAATTTAACGGAGGCTCAGTCTGCACCCAGGCCCAGCTAGATCTTCCTTATATCAGCCAAAGTCCCTTTTCTACACCAAACCGAACATGAGAACGAGCAAGATGTGGAGTACCGAGGCTTGCGTGCTTACTTACCAGGCCAGAAAGATCTCGCCGAGATCGACAGCTTACAGCACAGCCAGCGTTGCCTCTCTTTGAATAGAACAGGGCGAGCGAACGGTGAAATGGTACTTTGGTATTGCGATCCACTGATATTGGTTATCACCAGTCGAGAGGGTTTCATTCCCTCAGCCCTACAGCCTCGAGGCAAGCTCAAACTCGAACGTCACTCCACGATTGGACCTAGCCTTCGCAATTACCTGAAAGCTGTATTCTGGTCTTCCCGCAACCACCTGCCAGTTCATGATGTCCGTCCTGCGTAGCATATCTGGAATTTTGTCAAACAACCTAGACACAGGAGATCCATGCGAATGGATGTATTCTTCACTGGATCGACCTCCAAAAAGCTTGTTGGAATCAACTACCCATGGCATTTATTGGATGACATTGTTATCTACTAGACTCAAGCGGCCAACCAAGCTGGATCTTTGCCACTGTCTTTTCAAGACTGGACCCCCAAGAATTCCGCTCGATCATCACATCTCGAATCTTTCCGCCCGATGCCTAACCTCTGTGACATCGCATAACAAGATCGCAAAAAAGCGAGGTCGTCCAGCAGCTCCGCTCCCTCAAATAGACACGGCAGCTAGCATTCCCAGGCCAAAATGATTCTCCCTTCAATAAGTGCCGAAAGATCTGTGGTGACATACTTGATATACGAGCGATTCATAACATCACGATTGCAGAGCTTCACCGGATTTGAAAGCCGCCATGGAACACCCAGTTCCGCTGACAACTCGCATCTCATCCAGCATCATTCGACACAAACAAGCTTGCCCAAACACCTCAAAAATTCAGGGAAACATAACCTATTTATCCAAAAATCATCAACCACCAAAACCCCCCCAATCATCATCACCACCCCGTCCCCCTCGGTCCCGAAATACACGGACTCCACACCAACACCCCCCGTCCTCGGCCATCTCATCCCCGAACGCAAAACTCCCCGATACACCCGAACCCGTCCGCCTACACCACCCAATTGGCTGCCTGCCCGTGCCGCCATCGAACCACCATCCCCCCCTTTTCTTTCTCCTCCTAATAGAGTAGAAAAGGTAGACCCCGAGCCCGAGCCCGGTTTGCCCCCCTCCCCGTAATTACCAACTCTCCGGACCACCCCCTTCCCCAAATCAAGAGACAGAATTGTACGAGTCCTACATACACACTCGGCCGAACTAAATCTTGCTTGTCCATCTCTTGCACCCCGGTTTCCCGCGAAAACAGGTCGGGGTCGGGGTCGGGGTCCGTCAACGCCGGTGGTATCCTCGGCGGCTCCCGGTAGAACGAGCACCTATCACGTCACTTTCAGTCTTCATACCGACTGCCAGGTTGCGCAAGACAGATCTACAGGTTCGCGAGGATAGGACACTTGGCTTTATCTGATTGAAGCATGTCATCTCAATCTCCGTCATGCGACTTTCGTATTGACCAGGGTCGCCTAAATGACGAGTCACCTCTGGCGCCCCCCGCGTCGTCAGCATAGGATGCCTCCCGCGTCGTAACCTCTAGGCAATCATGCGGACGTGTGTTGCCTGTATGCCATGATAGGCCGCCAAGCAGATTCCTAAATCTGTCCTCAGCCGTCGCTCGCCCCTGGTAGGCTGACTGCGATTGATACGTTCGCCAGTGCAACGTCATTCCTTAACTGATTCATGAAATCCCTTTCTATTTACCATTAGGTAGGTTTCGTCATCTCATGACAGTATCGTTACAGATGTTGGGAGAGTCGTCACTTTACAACCGGTGCGAGAAAATCCAATACCCATCCGAGAAATGCCCCGCGCCCCTCTAAACAGCCGAAGACGGTCCCTGTCTTTTGCGATTCCTTCCCCCTTTTTCCAGTCCCATGCACCGGACGATGCAATCCGTGACGTTACCATCTACCCGTCGGTGGTGCACCAAAGTTGCCAAATGTCCCAAACATGTTCGCTGCGGACTGCTGGTTCATGTTGCCGTTGGGAACACCCAGGTCCGCCCACATGTCCAGATCGTAGAAATTCGTCGTATCGAGGAAGTTGCCCAGATATTGGTCCATGGGCTGGTCTTGTCGTGGAGGAACCTCCATCTTCATCGGCTGGGCGGGGGAGGGCCCGGCTGATGATACCTCCGAGTTCGACTGCGGTACGATGTCCTGTAGTCGGGGTACTGCCAAGGGTGTCTCGTAGGGCATACCAAGCTGTACCAAGGATCTCTCTCGGGCTCTCCACGCCTTGAGCATGTAAATGCCCAATTGCACGTTCTCCTTCCTTGACATGTCCCACAGCTCCTCGTGGAACTGGTATACCCTGTCAATAACCTTCCAAGCGCGGTCTGCAAGCCTGCCCGTAGGTCGCTTGTAGAGCTGTCCGGCCATGACGATGAACACGTCGATCTGGAAGTGCAGCTTGAAAAACCACACGAACCCAGTATTCTCCATAAACTCGTATAGCTCGACGTTGTGCTCGTGGTGCATCAGGGATATCCTGAACATGTTATCTTGCACATTGAAGATCTCGGTGCCCCATTCCGGTAGTTCGCGCATCGGAATCATCATCGTTCGCATCTTGTCAATGATCATAGACCGGATCTTGGTTGCCACGATGTGAATGTTGCCTGCCAAAGGATCGCAGTACTTCTTCTCGAGGGCAATGAGCTTCGAATCGAGATTGTCGACAAGTGTGCGGTACTTGGCCAACGTCGCAAGGTTGGTCGCCTGAGACTCGGGGGACTCGTTCTCCATGGCGCCTAGCACAACTGCCTCGAAGTCGGGAATTCGGTTCTCGACGATGAATCGGCCAACCTCGTACAGGAGCAAGCAGAAGGCCATCTCAGTCGGGCCCTCTCGGGGCTGGACGGGCTCCGTCGAGCCGGGGAAGAGATCGGCGTCGTTCACGTTTTGCGGCGTTTTCGTGTCCCAGTTCCATGGCAGAAGCGTGTCGCAGAATCCAGAAACCATCGCATACTTGGTGTCCAGCATGATAATCTGCCACCAAAGCCTTCGTCGCATTTCGGTTTCGTACGGGGTCAGGTTGAGCGAGTCTCCATCACGGTGCAGACCCATCTTTTGCGCAATTCTTATTAATACACCGCTCAGCACCCAGGCGGCATGACGGTTGTAGCGGCCTTGGAGAGAGACCTACACGATGTTAGCAAGTTTACCCTTTTGGCAATACAGTCAGAACAGACCAGGTAGAGGATAAGAGACTGCAGGGTCATCATGTCGTGGTTCTTGAGGAAGTTGACCTTGGTCAGCGCTGCCTTGACACCCGCGGTGAACTTCTTCAGCGCATCCTCCTTGGAAGAGTCGAGCATCTGCCTAGCTTCGGCTTCCGTCATGGTAAGAGTCGCAACGAGGTAGATGGAGAATAACAGTGCCTGAGCGTTGTTGGCGACATTAGAGTGGTTTGCTGCAGCTTCGACTACTAAAGGCTGCAGACTGGGGACGTGAATGAGCTTGGTGATTGGGTTGACCCGCTCCAAAAAGACCTGCCAAAGTCTGAAGATCTGAACAGGCGACGGAGTGACGTCCTCGAGGTCGATGGCAGCGAAGTCGTTGAGCAAGAGATCCACGTTGTCGTCGGGAGTAACGGCGTCGGAACCTAGAACACTCTGCTCCTCCTCTTCTGCTTCAATGATTTGTCGCATAGCTGTCAACTGCGAGGGGTCAGGATTCTGTTTTGAGCAGAAGAGCAGGCCATGAGCTGCCCAAACGGCGAGACGCTACGCACCTGATCATGAACGGTAGCCCACAGATAGCTGTCCATAAACCTGACGCTGCCATCTTCTACAACTACCTTGCCGGCTGGCTTCCATTGTGAGGTCGCAGGCGAGCCAATGTCGTCGAGAATCGAGGCTGTGCCTGTGGGCAATGGAAGCTGCGTTATACTTGGGGACGGACCTGCTGTTGAAGAGGGGGTGGGTTGGGTTGACGGAGAAAGAATGCTCGAGACGGTGGGAGGGCCGGCGGGAGGCGTCGTGGAACCGGTCGTAGCATACTGCTTCAACAGTGCTTCACACCTGGCCAACCTCTCCTGCAAGTCCTGATTTGGCCTCCGTCTCTTGCGCGCAGGAGCTGGTGTGGAGGGAGTGCATGTGACATTGGCCTATGCGAGTCAGCGGCCAGAATACTAGATAACTTCACGGTCTCGGCAGCGCACCTTGATACAGTTGGAGCATGGGGTATTGCGGTCGCATTTGATCTTGCGATGTTGGCAGAGCACGCAAGCCAGAACCCGCGGGCTCTTGTGCTGGCTCGAGGTGGTGCTCATCATTGGTAGGGCTGAGGCTGAGGGGCCTATGGGGATGCGATAGTCGCCACAGAAGGATTTTGAAACAGGACGAACTCGTCCATGTATTGGGGTATCAAACCCGCAGACTCGGAACGCGTGGGCGCGCGGCCCTTATGATCAGTCCCTCACGGGAGCAGTCCGACGACGACGACAGAGGAGTTGCAGGGGTTCTGGTTCAGCAAAAGGGAAGTGGAGGAAAAGGTGTGGCGAGCCCAAGATCTGAGACCTGAGAGGTAATAAATGAAGACGAGGATTGACGCGACCCTAGTGGGAATAAAGAGCCCCCCCTTTGACGAGGATCGTAGGTGGTCGCGCACTTTGGTGCAAGGCAAAGTAAAGTTTTTGGCTTAGAAATTGGCAGAAAATGGGATCCTGGGTTGCGTTTGGTTCGAGGCGGCGTCGATGACCAACCAAAGCGGGGGTTAGCGCGAGAGAACGGCTTTGGATCGTTATGCTTCCCCAGTTGTGCACCTCAGTGCGGCGGCGGATGAAGATGGTGGGCGAGGGCGGTAGAGAGGGAGTTGGCGGAGGCAATACGGCTTTGGTCGAGGGTTGATCGTGGGCTGGTCCGGGACGAGCGGACGGGAGGCCTGGCCTAAGTAGCCAGGGTTCGAGTTGGCTGAAGCTGCGAGCCGGGGCGCCTTGTTTGAAGACGCGCGTGCGGTAATGATGGTGAGCAGACGGGTGACGGGTGCCTGGGATTGATATGTGCGATGTGAATCCTCAGGCCTGTGCTGCTGCGTTACCGAACCGCAGACGCCGTATCTTTGTTGTGCGGGATACGGTGGGCGGGATGGAAGGATTGGCTGGAGGGAGAGATAGGTACCAGGAGGCGGAGGTTGAAGTTGCGCGATGGGTGTGGGTGGGTGTCCAGATGTGTGTGTGTATGTGTGTTTGTGTGTGTGAGAAAGAGAGAGAACGTGGAGGACGAGGATGGGAAAGAGGAGGCGCAGCGGCGGAGAATGTGGGAAAGCAGCAAATGCAAATGCAAGAGAGGAGGACAAACAGCTACCGGGCAGGCAGACAAACGGCAGTCAGTGAGTGTGAGACTGAGTGGTTTCTGCTGACTGGACTGGACTGGACTGGCTGGTCTCGAACTGCTTGCTGCTGCTACTGCAGTGCTGATGAGGCGTTCGGCGGCGGCGGAGGCGGCGGTCCAGAAGAAGTATGAAGAATCAATCGAATGCGGGCGCGGGTCACAGTTTACTCGGCCTGACTCGTCGGGATTCCAGGAATTCCGATGCAGCACTACCCAGCCAAGAGCACAAAAGGACTGACCGGTGCTGCGGGACGTGTCGTGTGCGTCTCACTGGGTTTCTCCCGCTTGCGCCTAGCTGATCTTCTGGGGCCCAATATATGTCTAAGGTAAAGTCGGGTGTGTGTGAACTCGAGACTCCAGTTGTCCAGTGCTCCCTCCCTACACTAGGTGACTAGGTAGAGGAATGGAGACGAGTGGCTAGGGAAGTGGAGGAGGATAGGATAAAGTGGTTACTGTACCCCTCCAAGGCTGCGGATGTCTTTTTGACGCCCGAGAGATTCCGTCGCAATTCAAACAGGGACGACGTTTGTGTCGCAGGTTGCCGTCCGGTTCAGTTGGAGCAGAGTTGGAGTACCCAGGTGGTGGTACGTCGCAATTATTAATAGGCAGCAACTGCGGCGACAGGAGGCAGAAAAGGCGGGCAGTTGACAGAAAGCTAGAACGTGGAAGGGAACAGAGAAGAGATAGGGCAGCAGGTCGATCAATCCAAGCAAGACGGGACTCACAGAGAGTCAAGTCAAGAGGGGGTGAGGTCGCCGGAGGGAACGGACGAAACGGACGTCGGGCGGACGAATGACGACAGGATGCTGGCCAACTGGGTGCATGTGCGCGGTCTAGCCTCGAGCTCCTCTGCGGCGACGGGATGCAAGGTAACAGAACCCTGGCCCTGGGACGGAGTTTGGTGTATGTGTTGTACCGCGTAGCAGTGGCAGCAGTGCGGATATACTTTGGACGTTTCCACCGTCGTAAATCTGGGCTGAACCTCGATGCCAAAGTCCGCCGAGGTTCGGAAGAGCCTACAATGGGCAGCCACGTCTGGTCGTACTAAGTAAGGACTAAGCGGATGCGAAGGGATGGATGTGCGGTCGAGAAGAGAGAACAGGCAACAAATAAGTGCGATCAACTCCAGGGTTCAACGCGATGTGAGGTCAGGAAGGCAGGGTACGGCAGCGGCAGCGGCCATGCAGGGCAAGGCAAGGCAAGGCAAGGCCATGTACCTACTGCGGAAGGTATGTAGAGCAGGGATGGACGGGAGTAGGTAAGGTAGGGTAGTTAGTTGGTTGATGGACAGGGAAGCGGCAGAGAGCGCAACGGGAAAGGACGGTACCGAAGGAGTTCGGGAACAAGTGGAAGACAAGTTGGAGGTGGTGGTGCAAGGTAAGGTAGGTAGAGGAGGGGATGAGATGTTGGAAGAGGGTGGGTGGGCAGAGCAGGGACGGCGGGCGGACGGCGGGGTGACGGTTGAGAGTTCCTGACAGAATTCAGAATTCACGTCAACGTCCTTGCGCAAGTGCAGCAGGGCGGGGAAGAAACACTGCAGCAGCCACCAGTGTGTAGCCGTAAAAACGATGTGCGAGAATTGGATGGAGGGGGATGGAAGATGGAGATGGAGATGAGAAGGGGTGAAAAGAGGTCCGGGCAACGCAGAGTCTCGGTAATGTGAAGGTACCTCTCAGCGGCAGGCAGGTATGAGCCACAATGAGCCAGCTGGAAGCGCAAATGAGCCTATGCTGCTGCAGCAAGGGGAAACAGGCAGGAGACAGACTGTCACTTCCCCGACCCCAACCCCAACTCATCCCTCACATCAGCATCAGCACCAGCACCAGCATCAGCATCAGCATCAGCAGGTGGGATTTATTACCCGCGCGTGCACATCATCTTAGCACTTCCTAGGCGCTGTTGTAGCGGAGGAGACACTCATGGGGGGGGCATAGCCATCCGCAACACCAGCTTGAACAGGGCCAAAGTCCCCGCCATCCCTCGTTCCCCTCGTACTCATCGGATCAGTGACATTGCGTCAAGGCATTGTACAACGCCAACCTAGTCTAATGCTGGCATAATGCACACAACCGGTGGCACTCTGCCGTAACAAGGAGACTGCGCGCGCGCACAACTCTCTCAACTGAATGTCCGTACTTGCATACAGTTGTCTCTACTCTGTCCCGTACTCCGTACCAAGTTGGACACGTGGAGCAGATCCGCCAGATAGACACAGGGTGCCTTACCAAGACCGACTTGTGGTGGGCGAGGTCGGGGGATAACAGGGCCGACCCTTACGTATCTTGCACTAAAACGCATGCCTGCCAAGATGCCGAAGTGCGAGGTGATTAGCGTGCAAATGGGTTGCTTTCTCAGGTTTTACGACGGCTGCATCTTGTGCAAAAGGCTAGCTGCGGCGGTGGTTGCGTGCGGCTCATAGACTTGTGCACGGATAGATGTTCCCGATCTCATATTATGCAATTTATACAAACCTTATGACATCCCACGGCCTCCTCAGCGGCATCGTGACCACACTCACCTCTGACGGGCCCTCCACCTGTTCCACGCGCGTGGGGCCATGCCGGTCGGCAGATGGAGGAGCGGACTGATGACTCAACTCAACAGCGTTCACGAATCCACAATTCGACGTCTGAAGTTCTGCAGAGCTCCGCTGGAAAGGGCTGTTGCTCCGCCCAGCCGGTGGTAACCTGAGCCCGTCCTTACCTCCGTGTCCCGATGGCCGGCCACTCATCCCGCCGTCTTCCGTCGTATTCGGCTCGTTCCTTTTTTCTGCCCTGGTCGGCCGTCACTCTGGTGCAAGTCGAGGAATTGGGGATGGGGGCAGCATCCCACCTGTTCCTGTCAACCCCAAGCGGCAACTTCTACGTTATCAGATCACTTAGAAAGTTAGGACAGCAGCTATCTACGACTTCAACGCAAGAGTACACAGCAAGTTCAACCAAGCGCCGAGTCAATCGCAACCATTCAATGACATTCATCACGACTTCAAGTCTTCGGAGCTGCGCACGATCTATAGCCAATCATGTCGCTTAAAACGACTCAGAGTGGGCTTCACAGCGCGGCGTGCCGTTGGCTGTTAGATGGCTTCAGCCAATCATCAACACCCTAATGCTGATTTCCCCAACAGGCCAATCAGTTTGCGGGAACCCCACGTCAGAGCAACTCCTTCCCCACATGCTCCAAATTTTTGGCCGGAGTCACAACCACCACTGCCGACATCGCGACCGACGCCGAAAAAACAGTGACGAGCAACCTCAAATCGCCGCAAACCTCCACCACCACCGTATCCCGAGTTGCAGACGGCCGGCCGAAGGGACTGCAGCACGATACAAATCGATCCGAACGGCCATTGGCCTCGAACTATTAGCACAAAATGCTTCCCGTTGTATGTCACTCTGCCGTCTCCGACCTCGCTGCTGCGACTTCATCGCTAACCTGTACCCCCTGCTCAGAGACGAGCCGTGGTCTTCCACGCCGCGAGAACCTGCCGCCAGTTCCTCCCCAGACACGTTGCCGCTCCGCGACCGATCCGATCGAGTCTGTACACGACTTCTGCCCGTTTGCGACAGAATGCCTTCCACTCCCAGCTCGAGAGCCACGCCGCCGCGGGGCCTAGCGCTATCCAGAACCCTCAGACTATGACGGAAAAGATCGTACAGAACTACTCTGTCGGTCTTGCGCCTGGAAAGAAGGTTCGCACTGGTGACTATGTCACCTTGCAACCACACAAGTGCGTCGTCCGGGAGCCTGTCAATGTCTACTACGACTAATACAATGCCAGGATCATGACCCACGACAACAGTTGGTATGTCGGAGCATACAAACCCGACTATCTAGGCTCTTTCTGACGTAGAGCAGGCCGGTCGCTCTCAAGTTCATGGGATTGGGTGCTACGAAGTTGCATGACAAGGATCAAGTTATCTTGGTACGACTAATATCATCCTCCCCTCTTCTTCTCCCACCAACCAAGCCACAACAACACCAAGTCCAACCTTCGTGCAACTCCAAATGAGACGTTTCTTTGAAGAATAAGGCTAACTCATTCTCAGACCCTGGATCATGACGTTCAAAACAAGAGCGAAGGCAATTTGAAGGTTAGTTCTCCATGATTCTTGCAAAGTCGCCCTGCTAACACATGCTTCAACATTGCAGAAATACAGGTAAACTCGCAAACACAGCTGCAGTCGTACTTCCTTCTCATGCAATACAGACTCATCGAGGAATTTGGAAAGAAGCACGGCACTTTTTTCTCCGGAGCCGGAGATGGTATTGGACATCAAATCATGATTGAGTCTGGTTTTGCCTGGCCTGGCACCGTAACCGTGGCTTCGGACAGCGTTCGTCTTTCACCCTTGCTCGTGTCTAGTATGTGCAGCTTATTTCTAACTGTTGACTATTTAGCATAGCAACATGTACGGCGGAGTCGGCGCATTGGTGAGTTCTCGGCCGATGAGCCTACTGTGTCTCTGGAAACTGACTTGAACAGGGAACTGCGCTCGTACGAACTGATGCCGCAGCCGTCTGGGCTACCGGAAAGACTTGGTGGCAGGTACCCCCGATCGCTAAGGTAGGCATACGAAACATCTCAAGAGGATCTATGGAGATACTGATTGCGCGCATAGATTACTCTCACCGGAACTCTACGCCCAGGAACTACCGGAAAGGATATTATCGTGGCACTCTGCGGTCTATTCAACAAGGACGAAGTTCTGAACCATAGCGTTGAATTTGTCGGAAGCGAAGAGACCATGCGAAGTATTTCAGTTGACGACCGATTGACTATTTCTAACATGACCACCGAACACGGCGCTGCGTAAGTCATTCTGCAAGAAATCCGGGTGGTCGTTTCTGGTTGACTGGGTTGGGCCCACTTATCTCGGCCAATCAACTATCAGCTTCAATTGCGCAGCCAATCAGTCGCACACAAGGCGACAGCGCAATTACCATGAAGTCGTCAACTTGACTAACTTATTTGCAGCGCCGGAATCTTTCCTATGGACTCGGTGCTGAAGGCCTGGATGACGGCTAAGGCTACCACCAACGCTATGCTCAACGTGGAGGGGCCTGCCAAGACAAACTTCACCCATGAGCGTATCGAGAAACTCTTCGAGAATCCTGTAATAGCCGACCCAGGCGCGGTCTACGCCAAGGAACTGTACCTGAACCTCGACACCCTTTGCCCTTTCGTTGCCGGGCCCAACTCTGTCAAGGTTGCAACGCCTTTGCATGATCTTGAAGCGCAAGATATCAAGGTCGACAAGGCATACTTGGTTTCATGCACCAACTCTCGTGCCTCGGACATCGCAGCTGCAGCTCGCGTTTTCCGCGAGGCTTCTGAGAAGGGTTCACCGGCCAAATTGGCTCCTGGTGTGAAGTTCTACTTGGCTGCTGCCTCTCGTACGGAGCAAGCAGCCGCGGAAGCTTCCGGAGACTGGCAGGTCCTCGGTACGCCTCCTGAAGCCCTCTGAGATTCAAATTAAAGCCATTCTAATGCAGATTATAGTCGAGGCAGGCGCCCATGTGTTGCCAGCTTCCTGCGGGCCCTGTATCGGCATGGTAACGACCCGTTTCACCCCTAGTATGATAGTATTCGCTAACCTACTTTTATAGGGCACCGGTCTGCTTGAGCCAGGTACGTTCGAATGCGAACTTTCTAAGTGACGGTTTACTGACCACCACATAGGCGAAGTTGGAATCTCGGCCTCTAACCGCAACTTCAAGGGCCGTATGGGTTCAACTGACGCTAAGGCCTACCTGGCCAGCCCCGAAGTCGTCGCAGCCAGTGCAGTGCAGGGCAAGATCGCCGGACCGGGCTGGTACCAGAAGCCGGAGGGCGTCGACAAGGTCATCATCGGCGAGGGTGTTGGCGACATCACCGCCGACATCTCTAGCAGCATCGAGGATGCTCTCGAGAAGCTGATCTCTCAAGCCGACGACCTCATTGCTGAGTCCGAGAAGGGCTTTTCAGGTGCCCCTGGAGGCGAGGCCGCTGCCGCTGATGGCGAGGAGACGCTGACCGAGATTCTCCCCGGGTTCCCCGAGAAGATTGAGGGCGAGATCGTATTTTGCGATGCAGACAACCTCAACACTGATGGAATCTACCCCGTATGCTCCTTATTCATGATTACCCACATATGAAACTTTAAATCTGCTAACCGCTGCCGCAGGGAAAATACACGTACCAAGACGACGTCACGCCCGAAAAGATGGCGGAGGTCTGTATGGAGAACTACGACACCGAGTTCCGTCATATTGCCAAGGCTGGCGACATCCTCGTCTCTGGCCCCAACTTCGGCACGGGCTCATCGAGAGAGCAATTACGTGTACCCTCTCTTGCGTGATCGCTGGACTCTACTAACATGGGCTTATAGGCTGCTACCGCTATCCTCGCCAAGGGCATCCCCATGGTCATTGCCGGCAGCTTTAGCAACATCTTCAGCCGCAACAGCGTCAACAACGCGCTGATGGCTCTCGAGGTACCGAAGCTGGTCGAGCGTCTGCGCGAAGCTTTCAAGGACGAGAAGGAGAAGGTCCTTACCCGCCGCACGGGATGGAAGGTCCTGTGGGACGTCAAGAGGAGCAAGGTTGTCGTCACGGAGAAGGACGGCGCGAGCTGGAGCGTCAAGGTTGGCGAGCTGCCACCCAACGTACAAGGTAGAGAAAAATTCCCCTAGGCAGCTTGTGTTGTGGCATCAGTACTAACACAGATCAGAAATCATCGCTAAGGGTGGTCTTGAGAAGTGGGTCAAGAGTCAGATTTAAAAGCACCTATATCTCTGCATAACAGAAAATGGGGCGGGTTGTGGCACCAAAAAACTTGTTTTGAGTACAATACTGGATCACGGATGGACTGCTTTTGTAGATATGGGATTTTGAAAAGTACATGGTAGGCCAAAGTTTTATGTTTCTTGATGTACGTTGGTTCACTGTTGAGAGCATTGCAGTTATGTTTGACCCCCAATACGTCGTTCCCCAAGATCACACGGACCAGCTGCCCCACCTCTCCGCCGGTTCAGGACGGGGGACGGTGTTGGAACTCAATTCATTCACGACCCTCCGTTCCGCCACCACGCCCACCCGAACCGTTCAGCGGAACGGTCCTTGACTCCAAAGTCCGCAACCCTTGCCCAGGGCAGAGATCATGCCATTCATCTCATCCCACCATCGTCTGTAGTAACGGGCTAAATTGGTGTTTAGCTGGCGTCATTTATTACCCTTACCGAGAACGAGCCGATGACGAGAACGAGGGTGAGACTACCCTGTCCTGCCTGTCGATCCGTAAATCGGACCATGGCACTATATCTTAGGCGTAAGGGACGATAGGTCGGATGATTTCATTTGGAGATGACTTGGAATCGCGGGTGAGCTGGCGTCGCTCAGCCTTGTGATAAGCTTAACGCGTTGTGACGCTTGAGAG
This sequence comes from Colletotrichum sp. COLG25, assembly GCA_009801095.1. Taxonomy (NCBI): domain Eukaryota; kingdom Fungi; phylum Ascomycota; class Sordariomycetes; order Glomerellales; family Glomerellaceae; genus Colletotrichum; species Colletotrichum sp. COLG25. The sequence goes on along the minus strand of VNWT01000012.1, from coordinate 5,133,556 downwards.
ACTTGGCATCTCTCGGCGGGCTTGTGTGGCACTGTGGGTGGCAGTCCCTTGGGAGAGGTTAAAAACGCAGTGAAACGTAGTGGTTGCTCAGCAAACAGCCAGGCTTTTTTTGAACTTGGGAGGCAAAGTGCCTTGCTTTCACTCTGTCTCTGAAGTGTGTGATTGGTAAGGTGAACAGGCTCATGCTGCACTGGATCAGCCGTCACCAAGCATGTTGCGCACGACATGATCTGCTTGATGCTGTCGGGAGCCGGATCGCAGCCGAAAGGTAAACTCGAAATTCACCATTCCCAAAATCATACGTCACAAGAGCCTGTAGGAAACCATCCGCCTGGCCTGTATCCCAAAACCACCCCTCGGGCATAAAGCACGACCCGTAAATACATCCCACGTGAAAACAATACTAAGGAACCCAAACGATCCGACGAAAAAGTTATGAATCCCGTTTCGTGAATCCCGTCCGGATCGTCGTCCTGCCCTGTTCAAGAAGAGTACTAATGGCTGTGTTGGTAGGTCTCCACAGCTAGCTCGTTCAGCTCGGTTTGGTAACACGAAAGCGAGAACCGAGCAATGCGAGGAACGAGCAATGCGAGGAACGAGCAGCCTGAACTTACACCTTCTTCTCCAACAAAGGCTATCGTTTGCGAATACGCGCGCGAGTAATGGGGGCAAATACGCGGGTTATGATACCTACGGAGTGTAGATCCGACGAAAGTCTAGAATTATGTTGTATAAAGATGGGTTAAATGGGCTTGTGATAGGGAGGCAGTTATACGCGACTTTGTTGTTGTTGTCGGGTCATGCATTTGTGCCGGCGACAGGATGAGCCGATGTGAGGGGAACATGTGAGACATGTCAGATGAACTCCGATGCGGCACGGCAAGAGATGAGCAAGGTTTCTTTTTCTTTTGTTCAACGGATTTATGACGGCTCCTCGAACATGTCTAGGACGCCTGCCTCTGGACTTGAGGGTTTATCTACGGGCTCGGCGGCGACAGTTTGAGCTTCCACTGGAACAACAGCCATGGGCCTCTCCGTAGCCACGAGGGCTCTCGCCTTCTTCTTCCTGACGAGCACATTGTGGCGCCTACTCTTGATGTGCTTCGTCCAGTCCTGCTCCGTCACGCAGGTCGTCTGGCAGATTTCGCACGTCTGCCGCCGCTGCGTAACCGTCTTTTGCGACGCGACCTCCCGCAGCACCACGCCTGCTCTCTCCGACGTGCTCGCCGGCTCAGGCAGACCGTCGCCCTCGAGATAGCGGCGCGCGATGTCGACGGCTGGATCGATTACGTTGGACGACCACTGGGAGATGTCGGTGCTGTCCATGACGAAGAGGTGGTCCATTGCGCCAGGCTGTTCTTGGAGCGGCGGGACGGTCTTTGTACGGATCCAACGGGTTTGGTATTTGGCATACTGGCGCGTCGAGGCCTTCATGTCTTCGAGACACGTTGCTTTGAGAGATTCGAGGGCGGCAGGCTCGATGGGCTCATCGGGATTGTTGAGCGCTTTGAGGTAAGGCTCGAACTCCTTAAAGCCGATTGACTGCCAGATACCACGGGTGTAGTCCACCTCCTCGCCAGCGGCCTGCTTTCCCTTAACATACTCATACATGGACTGGGTCTCGTCGTTGAGGCCGGCCGTGAGCATTTTGTCCACCCGCTTGTCGAGGCGCTCTTTCAGCACCTCGGGGTCCGAATACACCCAGAATAGGAGCGTCTGCCATGCACCAGCACCTGACGCCTTAGTCTCGGCCAATTTGCGCTTGCTCTGTTCAGCGTAAATTTCGGATGCAGGGCGCCCGTTCTGAAGGTAGATCTGCAGCGAGCGCTGGATCTTGCGCCGGTCGTTGGGGTGCCAGCGGTCCGCCATGACGGGGTCGACCTCCCTCAGCTTCGCCAGTATCACCTCGGTCGGCTCATCGAGAATCGGGAACGACTCGCCGGTCTGCTCGTCATTGACTTCGGCATCCTTGGGCTTATCGCCCTCCCCACCGACGAGGGAGTTTGCGAACAGAAGCGCATTTGTGTAGTAGTGCGTCCCGCCGACGACGATGGGCAAGTTGCCCCTGCTCCGGATCTCGCTGATGACTCTGTTCGCCTCGCGCTTGAAGTCCTCGATAATCCAAGTGGGTTGATCAAGGCCGATGTGGTCGAGTAGATGGTGGGGCACGCCGCGGCGCTCTTCGTCGGTTATCTTATTCGTGATAATGGGCAGGCCCTTGTACATCTGCATCGCATCCGCGTTGATAATTTCGCCTTTGAAGCGAGTCGCAAGCTCTACAGCAAGCTTTGAGGACGTCAGCCTGGGTCGCAAGTGCGCGGGGCATCGCCCGGTCGCATCGAGGCAGCATGCGCCGCGAGAGGGGTGATGTTGCTCACTTCTGATTTTCCTGTGCCGGTCGAGCCCAGGATGACCACCAAAGGGTCCGTGGGCGCATGTCGAGCTGTCATCTTGCCAGCAACATTGTGTAAGAACCTTCGGCCAAGTGTTGACCGAAAGATCATACCAGAAAGAATGTCCTGCCTAGCAATGACTCAGAAGGATCACAGCATCGTGGCCGTCAGAGGCTGGGTCTTGCGTCGTGCAATGACAGGTTTTTCCCGGTGCGTGTGGTGTGTCCGGATCGCGGGGCTGGCGTCGGTCGCCGTGGTTGGTGTTGTTGCGGATTTTTGGTGGTTCCAGGCTTCTCCAAATGGGAATGTGGCATCAGAAGGCATCGGAACGCGCCAGAAGGCCTGGGGGCAGCCACCCGCTTCCCTGCCCTATGCTGTCGGGTCCCGTCAGGTTCCCTTCCAGGCCCCGCGTCTGGACCCCTGAGGCGAAAAGCACTGAAGCACGCTTAAAAAAGGGCGCTGGAGGATTAAGGTAGCGTAGCATTGCCATACCCAGCAGCGCCTTCAGTAGACCCCAGCTCCTTACCCAGTAAAATTGCAGCTTATGTGACGGTCACGTGTGTCCCCAAGCTCCACCAATTTTTGGACACATCGACAATTTGGCGTTTTTGAAGCCAGATCGCAGCCGACCCTCTTTTTTGCCCCGAGCTCTTAGGTCCTCCTCCTCCTCTCCTTAATAACCTCCCTTCTCCCAACACCATCACCTTCCCCTTCGCCACACTTGGAGCCATTGTCGCTCTCTACCTCTTCCTTCTTGTCCCCTTCATCTGGATGATTTAGATCCTTTGGTTTTTTGTTCCTTCCCGTGTCCCCCCAGTGTAACAGCCCATCATGAGTTCTCGTAAGTACCTGATCCCCAAAAAGACCACCTCGACCAGCCCCCAGAATCGCGTGCTTTGCCGCCCTGTCGCAAACCTCCCGAGAGGACACGCGCGCAATATTTACGACCCCGGTCGCGATAGCCGATTCTGCCTCACCAATTCGCATCAGAAGAACCACAATGGCTAACGTTCGCGCTTCTCTCCCGCAGTACGGTTCCTCGACCTGGTCAAGCCGTTCGTGCCGTTCCTCCCCGAGGTTCAGCAGCCGGAGACCAAGGTCCCCTTCAACCAGAAGCTGATGTGGACGGCCCTCACCCTCCTCATCTTCCTGGTCATGAGCCAGATGCCCTTGTACGGCATTGTCTCCTCCGACAACTCGGATCCCCTATACTGGCTGCGTATGGTCATGGCGAGTAACCGTGGAACCCTGATGGAGCTGGGTATCACTCCCATCATCTCCTCCGGCATGGTCTTCCAGCTCCTTGCCGGCACCCACATGATCGACGTCAACCTCGACCTCAAGAGCGACCGCGAGCTCTACCAGACCGCCCAGAAGCTCTTCGCCTTCATCCTCTCTGCCGGTACCGCCACTGTCTACGTCTTCACCGGTCTCTACGGCCGCCCCTCTGACCTCGGCGCCGGTATCGTCTTCCTGCTCATCCTCCAGCTCTTCGTCGCTGGCATGATCGTCATTCTCCTCGACGAGCTTCTGCAGAAGGGATACGGCCTTGGCTCTGGTATCTCCCTGTTCATCGCCACCAACATCTGCGAGTCCATCATGTGGAAGGCCTTCTCCCCCACTACCATCAACACCGGTCGTGGCCCTGAGTTCGAGGGTGCCGTCATTGCCCTCTTCCACCTTCTCCTCACCTGGCCCAACAAGCAGCGCGCTCTCCAGGAGGCCTTCTACCGCCAGAACCTCCCCAACATCATGAACCTCCTGGCCACCATTGCCGTCTTTGCCGCTGTCATCTACCTCCAGGGTTTCCGCGTCGAGATCCCCGTCAAGTCCTCCCGCCAGCGTGGCGCCCGCGGCTCTTACCCCGTCCGCCTGTTCTACACCTCCAACATGCCCATCATGCTGCAGTCCGCTCTGTCCTCCAACATCTTCCTCATCAGCCAGATGCTGTACTCCCGCTTCTCCGACAACCTCCTCGTCCGCCTCTTCGGTGTCTGGGAGGCCAAGGACGGCTCCGCTCAGCTTTCCGCCATCTCCGGTCTGGCCTACTACATGTCTCCTCCCTTGAACTTCAAGGACGCTCTCCTCGACCCCATCCACACTGTTGTCTACATCGTCTACATGCTCGGTGCCTGCGCCATCTTCTCCAAGACCTGGATTGAGGTTTCCGGCTCCAGCCCCCGCGATGTCGCCAAGCAGCTCAAGGACCAGGGTCTCGTCATGGCCGGTCACCGTGACCAGTCCATGTACAAGGAGCTCAAGCGCATCATCCCCACTGCCGCCGCCTTCGGTGGTGCTTGCATCGGTGCTCTCTCCGTTGCCAGCGACCTCATGGGTGCCCTCGGCTCCGGCACCGGTACCCTTCTGGCTGTCACGTAAGTTTTTACCCTGCAATGGATAACATTTGGAGCTTCAGCTAACATCTCGCCAGCATCATTTACGGCTACTTCGAGATTGCTGCTAAGGAGGGTGACCTGGCCGGTATGAAGGGCATGATTATGGGATAATGTTACCAGTCAACGAGAACGACATACCCCTGTTCAGATATAACGAAGCTTCTTCCTTTGTTCATGCGAGGCTTCCAGCAGCCGCTATACGGTGGCTCTCTGTGTAATATCACGGCATACATTTTTAAAAAGTCATGACGAGGTCTATAATGTCCCTCGTGAAGAACAAAAGCAATGGATTTCCATGGTGATGGGTTAGGTTGCATTGGGACAGGGGGTTGTCATCCCCACGCGGGGTTTCGATGAGGTTCAGGCGGGAGGGATGGCCCTTGGTGGAATCATCGGGTCAGGTAGTCTTGCCATGGTCGTCTAGGACTCTAGCAGGGTGTTGTATTTAAGACCATGTATGCGAACAAATCCATTTCACGCGCCCAAATCGTGTCTGTTGATGCTGCTGAGCGAGTTAGATATCAATGTTCCCACGCTGTGGTCCCCTTGTGTTGCCTCTCGTATCGTGGCATGGTTGAGTTGTCGATGGTTGGGCTCATAATGACCCTGGAGGTTTGTCTCAGCACCATGGCACGGCATATATATTTCGGCCAATGAATGTTCCAGCCAATTCTCTACCAATAAAAACCGCATGCGGTCTTCATGTATCATCAAGCATGGGAAGCCTGGGGTTGGCCTGCTGCCTGCCTTGCGCAGCTGCTTTCCAGCGCTCTCTTGCCGCCGACAAACGGGACACCGGTTGCTCGTTGTGCCATCGAATCCCTCGTCCACCAATTTCCCCAGTCATAATGGTTGCCTTGCGTATATACATCGGTATGAGCTCAAGAGCGGCGTTCTGTTCAGGCACATCGAGTTCCAGCTGCTCGATAGGACGTCCCGCCTTTACCGTGTCGATTCCTTCTGCCCGTGAAGTCCTGGTCGATGATGCACTTGTCAACTAATTCCCTGGACCAGACGATTTTCCTGTGGTCAGTGTATGATATCCTGCTCCCCTATTTAAGGTTCTCATTCATGAACGTCGTGTATGGGGAGGTTCCAAGTACCGCGTCCCGAATCAGGGGCCAATCGCCGTCACGCGGATCAGCTGATTGCCGGTATAAATCAGACGGGCTTGGAGAAAATGATGGCGCAGCACAATCAGCATGGCGTTTTCAAACTTCGAATTTGCAGCTTCCAAACAGAAGTCGACTTTGCTGCGCGTGACCGAGGTTCTTTCTCCTTGTCCCGCTTCATGGGGATTGGACACGGTTGTCCGACTAGCTGGCTTTTCTCGTCCTTACTTGGTGTGTATACCTGAAGACGAACAGTCGTATTCACACTGCTTGACGTATTTGAGGGGTGTCGCGGCACTCATTCAGTGGCACTAATATTTCCGTCCCATCGGCCTACAACATGCCGATGAGGGTTCTTACACCTTTAGTCCGCCCTTTCAACGGCACTCTTATCGTTGGCCCAAATGTATAATCAGCTTCCCGAGAAGTTGGGTACCATCATCAGTCCTCAGCGATGACCGAATAATCAATCTTAGGAGTACCAAGTGGAGGCGATATATAAGCATGATGTGTCTCGTCGGTGCCAGACTTCATATCACAGATGTACGGGTTGCACAAACTCATGACTTACAAAAAGACAAAGTCCAAGCACAATGGGGCCACATGACGAATTTCATATGTTGCAACATGAAAGACAAGGGCATCTCATGTGTTCTTCCTTGCCCAATCTGCTCTCTGCTCGTTGACGATACGGCTAGGAATAATCTCTGGCTAGTGTCTTCGCGCCTTGATCTTCTCGTGCGAGTTTAGCCTCAGACGATCGAGTCACTTTAGAGATAAGGTTTATTTGCGCTTTTCGAGAGAACAGGCGACATGTCGCATCATTTGGCGTGTGTGGTTGTCTGAAGAGCTGTGCCTTAGCATATAGCTTAAACATGGTTCAATCAGCTTGTCAGATCGCGTATGGGAGCTTGTAGAGGTCGTCTGTTCTGAGAAAACGACTGACCCACCATTTGGACGACTTGAGGGCGCATGTTAACTAGTAAATATAGTCTACGCCGTTGCTGTGTCACATTGCAGCACACGAGTCGGCGAAGAAGGTGTCAGGAATTTTTGAAGAAGGCTAGGTTCTGAGAAGGGTTTCTGAGCGTCACTATATCACTGACTTGGCTTACAATAGCTCTTGATGATGCGCAAGTCTTCATCTACACCAGTCTCTCTGTGTCCCCCTTTCTCTGCGTATATTTGTGGTCGTGGATTCTAGATATTCCTGTAGCTAACCAAGTCCTCGGACCATCGTTATAGCGGCGGGTATAGCAATTGTAGCATCCATGGTTGGATAATTTCGGTTGACAATCCCCTCAACAAAGTCGTTGCTTCTATCCAGAACCATGACGAGTTTCATTGGTGTTTTTAGCGTCTTGATCCCCCATCACGCAATCTTCTTATATAGCTATCAATAAAACACCGTCGTTCCGAAGAGTTCATGTACCCAAACCCTACGAGTTTTCGTTCTCATAACATTCCACCTTGCTGGCGTCAGATGTTCATGGACGTCTCTGATGTTTTTCGCAGCACGTTGTTCTCGGCACTACACCCTGTCTGCAATGTCAAGCCCCCTCTCGGCCTGCGCCTCTACCCGGGCGTATCGTGTCATTAGCGGCAAGAGTATTAAAGCATACATTAGATCACGAACCACTAGATGGCCTCAAACCCAAATAAAGCGAGTGCGAGCATGATCGACCTTCTGCACGAAGAAATGCGGTCGTGTCTTCGGGGAAGAACCTTCAAGGCTCTGATGTCGTGCTTCGTGGACGTACGCCGGTCCAAGTATACATGCTTCCTTTAGTCTGTATACACGAAGAGAGGAAATGACAAGAAGTGCAATGACCAGACCTCAAGCATACAGCGCATTCCGTGGCGATTGTGGATCGATCGATGCTTTAACTTCACATCAACATATAGTGATGCCCTTGAATGGATAAGCCCACCGTGCCTCGAGATCTCCAGCATTGTGGAGAAGACATGGGAGAGAGCAGTAGATCGCGTCAGGGTATTCATACCTTTCCATGCCACCAGCTGAAAACCTTGTGCCTGATTGGAGGGTCAATAAACTGAACCCGGTCGGCATTGTCTGCAGAATGTGACGAAACTGGGCACCTCTGAGGCATTGTACAAGAAAGACCCCTCGCCAATCTTGGATGCATCAATGGCGAGGTCGAGTGATTTTTATCAATTCAAAGGGCCATGAGTGATCGGTATATTTCTTGGTTATGGTAAAACGTTTTTGACTCCGGTCTTGAATGCAAGTCTTCCTCCAAGCTGGTTCCACTCCGAAGCTCATGACGCAAACGTTGGATCTATGCAGCAACTTTGGATACTGAACAGCATACAAGACCGTAAAGAATGAAGTGGTCTGTTTGCCGACAGCAATACGTCGATTCGTCTTTAGAGCTACTGACGCTATGAACTATGAGTCGCAAATTATTCCCTGCCGCTTCGAGCGAGATTGATAGGTTGTCCAGAAGATCACCTCCTTACTGCCATCGACCAGTACCATTTGTTATCAGTCGTATCCTGCGTTTATTGATATTCGACCTGAAGTATACCTAAGATACCTTAGGTAGTCGAACGGGAGACGTCTGTGGGGGAAACACTGTTCATTTCCACGAACGGCGGTAAAGACCATTGAACTAACCCTTCCTAAAACAGAGGATGAGACAAGGTTTATTGGGCAAGTAAGAGAACTTTTAGGACCACATTCAAGCATTAAATAAGAGTCAAATTTCCAGCATCCCCAAACCATCTCCTTCCGTGTGGTCGGTCTACGAGCCCCTACCTCAAATACGATATGAAATCAGCATTTCCAAGCCAGATACTGGCTACATCAGACAATACACCGATGTGATCGCCAGAAGTTGTTATGCCCTTATGTGAAGACTCTCCTTGGCCATAAAGTCCCATCACGGTGCCTGGTTACCGTCCAGCCTCTAGTACCCTCGTCTTTCAGCGTCCTTGTCACTGATGCCGTATGAGACCTACAGATAAATGCGTATTCTGTCCGTAGGACTTCAATCATATAGCTTCTGGGCCATCAAGTCGAGCGTCTACGAGATGCGTTAGGGTTGTAAACATTCCGCCTTCTGACTTAGAGCGCGACGATGAATATCACCTGGCGAAGCATATCTATTGCCCCTGTAATTTCAGTCCGAGATGATCTGACAAGATCGCAGTTTATATAGAAGTCCTCTGAATGCGGGGCGCAGAACTAAGTACTGAAAGCAGTTCGCCTGAAGCAGCACGCAGAATGGAAAACACGGAAAGGCATGTCGTAGCACCTTGGGTGCATAAGACCAGGTGGGAGATCACTGTGCGATGTACCAATGGATATTCTATAGATTTAGTTGGAAGCTCGTTAGTAATCTCCGAAAAGCAATGCACATGTCCAACAGCGTTTCGTTCTGGATATGCTACGGCCCAGTTCACACCTGTAAACTAAAGCCGTCTCCATGCCTTCATTCCTATTGAGTCATCTATCTGTAGGTACGGTGTTACACAACTCTCATCCTCCGTCATCATTCTCTTCCACTGTGTATACGTCAAAGTAACAAAATTCTACATAACCATGGCGGCAACGAGCTGAGCTTGAGATCTGGCAGCAATACCTTCGAGTCCTTTTCGTCGCTGTTGAAGGGCCTCAAAGAATCAAGAATTTGAACAGGACCATCTATTGTGTTTAGATTGAATCATACTGGATCAAGCCCCTCTTATATTGCCTCTGGCCTCCGACGCAGCGGCCTGATAAGCCACTGGCTAATTCAGGCATGGAACCCAAGACGGAGGACCAAGGTCGAAGAAGCACCACAGACTTGCTAAACAATTTCGGCGTTTCCCAGCAGATTACACACGAACCCTGACCAAAAGGGATCAGTGCCCGGATGTTGCGGTCCGCTTCCAGCAACTCATGACCCGCGACGGACTACCCATTTGTCACGGAAGGATAAAAGGCCAGCCAGCTGTTCCACTTCCGACACTCTGGTTCACGGAACGAATTCTGCTTAGAATTGGCGAGTTCAAGCTGTCTTAAACGATCCAAGCTCATTTATACACTCCCCCACATCCGCATCGTCGATGTGGCAACCTCGTTACAGAAGCCAACCCATAATGGCCATTCCCATGCAATACGAATACTTCCAAGCCAAGGATGATGACAGGTGCTAATCAAATAACTAAAATGGAGTTGCATCAGTGTGTACGCGGCATTCCTGGAGGTCGTACTTCGATCCCCGAAGGTGTCTGCTCAGCTTCAACGCAGAAGCCCAGGCGTCAGTTGAGCGCACCTCATGCAGGTGTACGGATTTGTTGCTCTAAAATCCTGCTTTCAAACCCGAATTACCTTGCTTTTATAGGTTGAGACTTCCGTGTCTACCTACCTCAGACACAACTGATCGAAAAAGACTGAGCTGTCCCTTTTCACACAAACAACGCCGCTTCCCACGAAAATCCCAAGCACGCCGGGACCAGAATCTTTCCTCAGACCAATGGTAGGGGAGGACCAAGGCACATATAAATAAGAGCTACGATGAGGGTTATCAGTTTATACGCCAACCAATGTTCCGATGGTGTGTGTTCATGAATACCATGTGCTCCTGTGAGCATCGAGACTGCCGAACATGATTGGCTCTCATACAGCCAGCTTTCACGCAATGGAACAAGAGCAATAGCCGTCTCTGCCTATCGTCTGTGTTTTTCGTGTATTCGTGGTCCAGAGTAACTTGGTACTCACCAAAAGCAACTACGGGGTTGAAAGATAAGCACATGATCTTCAATCTGGCTCTTGACGCACGATGAAAGCCAATGTTGTCACCTCCGATTCGGTTATCAGGTTCTATCCAAGTTTTCGATGCCAGTGGCTTTTATGGACCTCTGTGCCGTCCACAGGAAGCTTGAGTCTGTGGCGGTTCAAGTGGCCCTCTCAGCCACACAGCAAACTGGATGTGGATGAAGACCAACATATTTCATAGGGTATTCGGCTACCAGAAAACTTGCAGTCGCATAGTACACCTTCACCCCAAACACGCGAGCATTTCAATCACATGAGAGGCGGCAGCAGCGGCAGGCCATTATCTCAACCGCCGCTGGCGGTGTTCCCTCACCCATGTCGTCCATGTTTGCTTACCCCCCAGACACCCAAACAAACGGTGAAGGAGGCTCGCGAAAGGGTCTCTCGCATGCGCGCTGACCGTTATGAGCAAAACCTCCGGGGAGCCTGCATGTTGTCTCTCAAGAGAAAACGCGGAGATACTGCCTCTTCTCCAGTAGGCTAGAGGACTACGCGGTTCACCGACGTCCTATGAGGGTGGAGGGATGCTGGGTAAGGGTTGCTCACGTCACTTGCCTTTGGGGGCGGAGCGCTTACGAGCTTCAAAATCGTTCTTGACCGGGCCGCTTCAAGCGGACATCTATTTAGAGTCGCTGACCGTTCTGATGCTGTTGCCTCTAGTGTGGTCCGGGGTCATAGTAGCTTGAAATCCTGCTGCAGGTTGAGTGTAGGGAGGGGGCCGATGTGGGATGCCGGACGCGGGAAGACTGGACAAGCGCGGGATGAATAGCATCCCACAAAAATCTCGTGGTGTTTCTGCGAATATTCAGTCAGTATCGCACGTGTCCATTCAAACAACAAGGCCCTGATCGGCTGGACGCAGCCCAGGATGTCCATTTTCTGAATGTAAGTCAAGTTGCAGTGCCATTGGCGGAGTCGATACCGCCGGACCACCCGGGTACCACTTCCGGGCTATTATCTTCGCCGGAGACCATTCCGATATTAAAATTTCCCGCCTTGGTTTGACAAGCGCGTTGTTGACCTCAATCACGGATACGGTCGGTTGGGATTTCGCAGTTGTGTCGGCGAATTCGCACAAGAGTCCCGCCCTTATCAGCATAGAAAGAAAGGTTCCACGGTACCGGCATCGTGCCCGGTTTCCCCACGGAAATAGAACGCTGGTGACATTTGGAAGCCAAGCAAGGGGGTTGCCGACTACCGACGCGCGGCGCTTGTCTTGGTTGAATGATGATGTCCTGGAGACGAGTCGTGGGAGATATGAGCATTCCTGTCTCAGATTCCAATTGAGGCATCCAGAATTCGAATCTAGCATCATATTGTAGAGTTTCACGATCCCTTGAGAACGCGCTCATTGAGTGGCAGAACGCGGTCAATCTGACTCTCTCGACTCGTTCCTGAGCTAGGACTAACTCTTGGATGATCGAGATCCGACCCTGAAAAAGAGGCAAGTGAATGGCGCCCATACACACGTGATGACTGCCAACGGCTTTCTTGGCGAACAGGACAACATGAGATGTGTCCATAAGGTGAGTCCTTGAAGGGGAGATTATCTGATTGATAAGGGCTCCCCTGGCAAGAAAATGATCCAACAAGAAGCTCAGGATCCAGGGTGGCACTGACAGAGTATCAAAATGACAGAATCTTTGGTCACCTGTGGGTTAACGAGATGACAGCAGAATCCTTCAGAGACGGTGATGGGTCAGGCTGTGGTAGATTTTATGGAACGAGTGAACTTCAAAATGCGATTGAGCCTTTAGGCGCAATGATCGACACTCGACTTTTGAAGAGCTTGAGAACAGGTGGTAAATGGCATGCCATGATGTGGTTTAGAGTTCCCCAGACATTGGCCAGGCTTTCAGGCTGCACCTGCGCTGCAACGTCGAGTGGGAGACCGAGAGAGAGGGCCAGTCCTGTATCCATATCCGTAGTTGCAGGGAGGGGACAGCTCCCCGGCGCGTGTTGCATGGGCTTGGAGGTGACGGTGGTGCGTGCGTGGAGTCTTTCACTCTTGCAATGCCCCGAGCCGCCCCGACTCCGGCATCACCTGTTCGTGCCGATTTGCGTGCTGCAGGCCGTAGGATACGGATTGCGCGATGCCTGTCCTTATCGAACCGCAGCGGGGCCAGCCAATAGTTCCCGGGGATGGTGATGATCGGTTTGCAGCACTTGGAACCCCGCAAGCCATCGTGTGCCTCTCGCCGGCTGCATGCACGCACGGGGCAAGGCCAAGATACCTCTTGCAATGCTGCGGGCTTTTTCAACGGCTGCAGCAGTCGGATAGCAACTTCCTGCCGCCGGTGCGGCCACGCGCCAGGGTTTGGTCAGCCTAAGATGTCATGCAGTATCTGTGGTTTACTGAAGGTATGGTGTCTTCGAATGGCGGTGAAGGTGAGTCATTGGCCGATGGCAATGGCATTGTTGGCCGAATCCCGCTTTGGGGAGATGGGATGGACCATGAACGGGGGCTCAAACAGATGGATCTGATTCCCGAGCAGTGTCTTGCCCCAACGGGAAGGTCGATGATTAGCAGCAATGGTGGTGCGGATTCGACGTTTGAGGGTCCAGTCCAGTAAAGTCCAGCCGAGGACTTCGTTTGTGATTCGGTTCTGAGGAGAGCTGAGCGACCTCCAGAACAAGAAAAATGAGGGGTTCTGCGTTGATCAACCGCGTGATGGAGGGACGGGCGAATCAATTGACACAATTGGGCCTGTCCTGGAGGTCATGAGGCTTCATGTTTGTCACCCATCAGTGGTATCTGGAGTGCGTCTCTGTAAGCCAGCTTCCATCCATGCCACACGCGTATGCAAGAGAGGTACGAATAGAGCACGCAATGGAGCGTATGGCGTGCGATTCAGGTTGACTTTGGTGTTCCAGGAGAGCGAGGGGTGTGGATGGCCCAAGACAAGAAAGCAATCTCCCTCATGCCGACAGTCGAACGCCTATCGGCCTGCAGCAGAAGTGCTTGAAGCGGGTGGGGGAGGAAGTCGCATCCAGGATCAGTTCTCTTATTCGTTATCGCCGCTTCGCAGGGCGGCGCCGTACGTGAGGACGGGTGGGATATTCAGAGTCCCGTCTTGCAGTCGATCGTTACGTACGACCTGAGAAAAACGTCGGCGTACGACTCAAGCAGTTGATGTGTCAGACGCAATGCAATTGGTTCAATGCCGACGACGTCGAAGAGTGAGCCGTGCGCGTTGTACACGATGGGAATGTGGTGGTTGGGAGTCGAAGATTGGCTTCTGACAGCGCACCAAAGGCGGAGGGGTGCGGATGTTCCTGAACGTTGGGAAACCTTGAGCCTCGTGGCAGCTCTTGGATCCAGAGGCTAGCGAGCTGGTACTTGTGGGATGCCTTGAGTGGACGCCTTTGAGTCTTGTAGGGACGAGGGAGCGTCAGCTCAAAGCATTGTTCGACGGTAAGACATTGTTGATGGTCAAAGCCTAGCAAAGCAGCTTGAGCTCCAAGTGTGCAGGCTAGTCGGGAGTTGGGAGACGGCGCAGGTCCCTCAGGCCAAACACCCAAAGGACGTTCGTTGAAGGACAGATTTGCAGGAAGTCAGATTGACGAGGCAAGGTTTGGCCGTGTACTTCCCAGGCATCTGGGAGCAGTGCTTGGCTTGAGACATCATTCTGATCTCATGGGAAAGTGTGTCGCAAGTTGTTGGCAAGCCATCTGTTCTTCATCAAAGGCAAAAGCAAGGAGGGACGCTGTCGATGGAACGGGTGTTACCTATGCCGCTGTTTCCTGCAACAATAAACACTGCGGGCTGCCATTGCCAATGCCCATGCCCATGAAAACACGGTGAGGTGAGTCGGACGGCGAGAAGCAGGCATTTGCTTGCGAGAGGGCCAGGTTCTCGGGAGCAACGCTTCAAGGATGCATTGATCCGGGTGGAAGGTGGGTTGGCAGAGGTGTGGTTGGCGGGTGAAAGAGAGAGCGAGAGAATGAGGTGCTGCTGCTGTGGGCTCACGATCCCTGCAAACGCGCTTTCCAGAATCCATCCATGTGCAAGCAGAGCCAGAGCAGCTGCGTTGCGCCTTCACTTCCGGCACCTGCCTGCGATTTTGAACCTGGGCAGGAGCTACAAACTGCAATTGCACTTGCACTTTCAGTTGTACTTGCGCTTGCTCGTTGCGCCTTTTCGCCCTTGCCATTTCTAGCGTGGTATGGCGTCTAGCCCTGCGAAAAGATAGATACGTACCTCTTGTTTCTCTTGCTCAGGAATTTTTCATCATCTTTTTTTTTTTCCCCCTCCTTCCTCAGAGATCGAGCTCTCAGTTGCTCATCGGGTACGTACCGAGACCTGCCGCAGTGGGGAAGAGGAAACCGAGCTCGCCGACGACAAGGTGCTCGGTCGTCATGGGCGTTGAGCGTTCTGGGCCGAAAGGAGCTGGAGCTGGTGGGTTTTTCTTGATGTTTAGATTGGGGAGCCTTACATCATTGGGTTGGTGGAATGAGAGAGGCCTTGCGCAAGACGCTCCAGCGACATCTCATTTCTGGGAGAAATGAAGCTGGCCGGCAGGTGACTTGATGGTTTTGAGGTAGCTACTTCACATGGCTATTTACCTACATTACTCATCCATTGATCTGTATCCTCATGGCAAGCAGCAGCAACAGCAAGCACTTGCCCACGCGTTATCTTCCGGCGGGGAGGTAAGGTAGGCCAACATAAAACCGTAGCTTCAGTCCTTTTGCGCCCTTGCGGAGCACGCTTGGTGGAGCAGAAAGCTGCACGCTGAAGCAGGGCGAAAAGGAGGCTTCTGGAGAGCGTTGCTAGCGAGCACATGCTTGCTGCAATTGAAGCTTCCCACTGGACGGCTTGCTGCTATCGTGGTGCAGCTGGCGGGGCACGACCCTGGCCGCCTTGGTACACCCTGGACCTCCGGACTGCATCTGACCTTGCCGGACGGAGCCTGCGCCTGTGTCGTGTATTCCGACTGCGTCGTCCAGCACTCCAGACTCCAGAGGCATGGCTTCGGCTCCCAGTCTAGCTCACAGTGAGGAACAACGCCCGAAGCTGGGTTCCGGGGTCGCCATTCTGGGTATTCTGGGTACTTTGGAGGGAGGGAGGCTCCGCTCTGGCCAAGATCCGTGGAGACTGCGTCCTTTAGGTAGTGTGGATGAGGCGGTGGAAACCTCGCCGTTGTTGTTTCCCACCTCACGTCTGTGAGCTGCTTGCCGCGGATCATTATGCTGCTGCTCCGGCGACTGTGTGCTTCGTATTTTGTATGTGTCCAGTGTGTATGTGTAGGTATTCGGCCCCCGAGTGCTCCAGCAAGGACCGGGTCCCAGAAAAAAAAAAAAAATAGCGACGAAGTAGGAGGACAGACAGGCCAGGGCACCGTCGTCAGTTCCCCGTGTCAGTCAGTCAGTGCCATGGAGTGTTGTTAACCAGACGCCAAACCAGACCAGACGGGACCAGAAGTTAGCTACCTTAACACCTTCCCCCCCACCCCCAAAACTCATTCTGGATTCTGCAGCAAAGGCGTGCCATCCTCTTCCTCCTTTCATCCCTCTCTTTCCTTTTTCTCTTTTTTTGTTTTGTTTCTTCCCCCGACATCACCTGCCCTCCAGCAGCGTGCACCCGACGGAAACTCCCTCTGCAACGCCCAGGTTTTGATCCTCTCCATCTCTCGGATGAGGTGACGTACATACAAACACCCGCCCTACCTCGCCTTCTCCTCCCTCTCCAACAACGTCCGACGTCGGCTCCCGCCACCGCTCCCTCGACTGGACCGCCGCGAACCGATCCGAGACGCCGTTACACTTCCATCCATTCAGCTTATCTTACCCCAACACCACAAGCTGTCGGAGCTCGACCATTGATCGCTTTCTTTTGGGCGTTTCTCCCCGCCATACGGGAGTGGGGTACTAGCAGCAGCAGCAGCAAACATGAGCAACTTTGCTCAGTGTAGCTGGCCAATATGGCAGATCGATGATCTCACGCCGTGTTTCCAGCAGGAGTAAGTCATGATCCCGCCCTGTCTTGTGCTCCGTCGCATCCTTCTCAGTCGCACCGCGAGCGCATCGCATCAAAGCGCATGCACCACCACACCACATCCTCCTACAGCTGTGCCTGCGGTACCCTTGCGCCGACAATTTTTGCGCCTGATAGCCTGCGAAAACTAACCATTCTTCTTGTTGCAGCTATCTGAAGATTCTCTTCCCTCTGATTATAATAGGATTTTCATTCCTCCACCTCGCCGTGCAGACTCTTCGAAGCATCTCCAAGAATCGCAAACATGGATACGAACAGGTTTCTGACGAACATCACCACTCGCATACCGAGCTTCCACCCGACGAGACCGCCGACGACGATGAGGACAATGACGAGGCACTCACCATGAACGGTGGTGGCCGCTTGGCTCTGGTCAAGACCACCACCAAGGGATCCATTGTCCAGGCCGACAGCCCTCACGGTCAGAACCTCTCCATCGTCGTGGAGGAGCTTGCGATTGCTGGTCTGATTGCCATTCACATTATTTCGTTGGTCACTGGCTCTGTTGCCGGCGGCCACGGCTTGATCGTCACCATCGTTGGCCTCGTCAACTGGGTTTACGTCGCTATCCTTGTCACACTGCGCCTCTTCTTGGGAAACACAAAGTGGCGCGTACCTCGCATCTGGAACCACACGGCCTTCATCTACCTCTTCCAGTGGCTGTTTACCGTTGCAATCTTCCGCTCCGTCATTGTCCACCCGCCTCCTCAGCTCGCGCAGATTCTCGTCATTCTCGAGTTTGCGTTGACCACCCTGCTGTTTGGCCTTGCTGTCACCACGAGGAAGGGCAACAAGACGGTGCTGTTGGAGTGGGAAGATGGAATTGAGCCCTCTCGCGAGCCTTTGGCCTCCCTCTTCTCCTTGGCTACCTTCTCCTGGTTCGACCCCTTGATCCTGCGCGGATACAAGGAGACTCTTGAGATGAAGAGTGTCTGGAACCTCATTCCCAAGGAGAAGGCTGCGGCCGTATTGGCGGACTACAGAACCCTCAAGAGGACCGGAGCCCTGTCATGGCATCTGATCAAGTACTTCAAGGCTGAGCTTCTGAGCCAATTCGCCTTGGCAGTCCTGGCTGGTATCTTCACTTTCGCCCCGACGATGTTGCTCAAGGCCATTCTAGAGTATGTGGAGCGTCCCGAGGGAGCTCCGATCAACGTTCTGTGGCTGTACGTGATACTGCTGCCCGTTCTCGACATCGTGAGATCGTTCGCCGATGGCATGGCTCTGTGGATTGGTCGCAAGATTTGCATTCGCATTCGTGCCATCATGGTTGGTGAAATCTATGCCAAGGCCCTTCGTCGCAAGGCCGCCGCAGGCAAAGATAAAGAACTCGGCATGAAGAAGCCTTCTGGTTCCGAGAAGAAGGGCTTCTTCGCAAAGGTCAAGTCCAAGTTGGGTTTCAAGAAGGCCAGCGACGCCGAGTCCGCCAACGGTGCCGCAAAGGACGCTGAGAAGAAGGACGACGAGCAGGCTAACCTGGGCACCATCATCAACCTGATGTCCGTGGACAGCTTCAAGATCTCTGAAGTCACCGCTTACCTCCACTTCATCTGCGCATCCGCTCCTACTCAGCTGGTCATTGCAATTGTTCTGCTGTGGCAAGTTATGGGTCTCAGCGCCATCCCCGGTCTCGTTGTCATGGCTTTGCTCTTGCCCATCAACTACAGCTTCGCCCGAGGCTTTGCCAACACGTCGAAGAAGATCTTGGGAGCTACCGACAAAAGAATCAATGTGACCAACGAAGTCCTGCAAAACATCCGCATTATCAAGTACTTCGCATGGGAGGCTAAGTTTGGCCGAATCGTGGACGAGAAGCGTGCTGCGGAGTTGAAGGCTCTTCGATCCCGCTACATCATCTGGTCTTTCGCGGTTGCCGTTTGGAACTCCGTGCCTGTTCTCATCACCTTCTTCTCTTTCCTGATGTATACTCTCGTCGAGAAGAAGCCCCTTTACCCCTCCGTGGCCTTCACTGCCATCTCGCTTTTCATGCTTCTGCGTGTTCCTCTCGATCAAATGGGAGACATGTTTGCTCACGTTCAGGAAACCAAGGTCTCTTTGGACCGTGTCGAGGAGTTCCTCACCGAGGAGGAGACGGAGAAATACGAGCAACTTGGCGAGGACAATGTGGACGAGAACGGCAACAAGGTTATCGGCTTCCGCAAGGCAACTTTCATCTGGGGTGGCAAAGACGTTGTCGCGGACGATGGATCCCTGGCTTTCCGTCTCATGGATATGGACGTTGACTTCCGCATCGGAAAGCTCAACATCATTGCTGGACCCACAGGTTCTGGAAAGACATCTATGCTCATGGCTTTGCTGGGAGAAATGACTCTGGTGGATGGCAAGGTGTACTGCCCTGGTGGTCGCAGCCGTGAGGAAGTCCGCGCTGACCCCGAAACCCACTTGGCGGATACGGTTGCTTATGTCGCCCAAGCTGCTTGGCTTGTGAACGCCAACATCAAGGAGAATATTCTTTTCGCTGCACCTTACGATGAGAAGAGATACCGAGACGTCATTGTCGCTTGCGCCTTGGAGCGTGACCTGGAGATTCTCGATAACGGCGATGAGACTCTGGTCGGTGAGAAGGGCATTACTCTTTCTGGTGGCCAGAAGCAGCGTATCTCTCTTGCCCGCGCCATCTACTCCAACTCTCGGCACATTCTTCTGGACGATTGCCTCAGCGCCGTGGATTCCCATACCGCGCAATGGATCTTCAACAATGCTATCAAAGGTCCTCTCATGGCCAACCGAACCTGCATTCTCGTCACGCACAACCTTACATTGTGCGCTCCCTCATCCCACTACATTGTCACTCTCGAAAATGGCAGAATTGGTGCCCAAGGTCCATCGGGCGAACTCATCGCCTCCGGTAAGCTCGGAGAGGAGATCCAGAAGGCCGCCATCAACTCCGCCACTGTCTCCCGCATTCCGTCCCGTGTACCGTCTAGCGTCGGGGAGGATGGTTCCGAAACCGTCGTCAACCCAGGCGACGAGAACACCACCGATGCCCGATCCAAGAAGAACGACAAGAAGAAGAAGGAGACAAAGGATGCTATGGAGGAACACAAGGCGGAGGGCTCCGTCAAGTGGCCTGTCATCCAGTTGTACTTGTCATCCATGGGCCCTTGGTGGTTCTGGATCGTTGCCCTCAGCGTCTTTGGTCTCCAGCAGCTTTCAGGTGTTGCAACTAGTTGGTGGGTGCGGGAGTGGGCCAAGCAGTATCTTCAGACGGAAGAGCAGTCCATGACATTCTCGACTTCATCTCACAGCTATAGCTCTCAGTCATTGTCTCCCACTTACTTCGCCTCCATCGCCAATATTGGGGAGAGAATCAGCTCGTCGTTCTCCGCTACCGACAACTCCGACGTCAACGTTACTTACTATCTGACCATTCTTGCCATTATCGGTGTCGCAGGCTCGGCCACAGCCTTCATCAGAGATATCTGGGTCTTCTACGGTTCTTTGACGGCCTCTAAGAAGATTCACAACGATCTTATCTCCCGCGTCTCGAGGGCTAAGTTCAAGTTCTTCGACGTTACTCCCTTGGGCCAGCTCATGAACCGTTTCAGCAAGGACCTTGAGGCAGTCGACCAAGAAGTCGCTCCGATCGCTATTGGCGTCTTCGGATGTGCTCTTGGAATTCTAGTCACTGTCGTCCTGATCACTGTCATCACCCCTGGCTTCCTCATCGCTGGTGTCTTCATCACCGCTGCTTACTGGTTTGTTGGCTCGTTCTATCTCCGAGCTTCTAGAGACTTGAAGCGTCTGGAATCCGTCCAGCGAAGCCCTCTATTCCAGCAATTTGGCGAGACCTTGTCGGGAATGACCACTATTCGTGCCTATGGCGATGAGCGCCGTTTCATCCGCGAAAACCTGACAAAGATCAATGTGCAGGCGCGTCCTTTCATCTATCTTTGGGCTGCTAACCGATGGCTTGCTTTCAGAACTGATGTTCTTGGAGACATGGTGTCTTTCTTTGCTGGAGTCTTCATCATTTTCAGCCTTGGCACCATCGAGCCTGGACTTGCCGGTATTTCTCTCAGCTACGCCATTGGATTCACGGAGAACGTCCTGTGGCTCATTCGCCTTTATGCCATCAATGAACAGAACATGAACTCAGTGGAGCGTATCAAGGAGTACCTGGATGTTGAGCAAGAGGCTGAGCCCATTGTGGAGAAGAACCGCCCCCCTGAGAACTGGCCCAGCCAGGGATCTGTCGAATTCATCAACTACTCTACGCGTTACCGCCAGGATCTTGACCCTGTCCTGAGAAACCTCAGCTTCAAGATCAACCCCAAGGAGAAGGTCGGCATTGTTGGTAGAACGGGAGCTGGCAAGAGTTCGCTAGCATTGGCCATCTTCAGAGCTTTGGAGGCCGATGAGGGCAAGATCTTGATCGACGACATTGACATCGGACTGATTGGACTTCGGGACTTGAGAGAGTCTATTACGATCGTCCCCCAGGATCCTACGCTCTTTATGGGCACCATCCGCAGCAACCTCGACCCCTTTGACGCGTACACGGATGAGCAAATTTTCGAGGCCCTCCGCAAGGTTCAGCTCATCGGACCTAACGAGTCGACGACTAGACCTACGACACCCTCTGCCTCTTCGATGTTGCCAGCCACGCCCAACCTCGGCCTCATCCAGGGCGAGACAAACTCGAGCCCTGCTTCTTCCATTGCACCTACGAACAAGAACGTCTTCCTCAACCTATCGTCGACTGTCTCGGAGTCCGGCTCCAACTTGTCTCAAGGCCAGCGTCAACTGCTGTGCCTCGCCCGAGCGCTCTTGAAGCGCCCAAATGTGCTGGTCATGGACGAGGCAACGGCCTCCATTGACTACGCCACCGACACCAAGATTCAGGAGACGATTCGCGAACTGACCAGCACCATCATCACCATCGCTCACCGTCTGCAGACAATCGTGGACTACGACAAGGTGCTCGTTCTGGATAAGGGAGCCGTTGTCGAATACGGCCACCCATACGAGTTGATTCGCAAGGAAAACGGCAGCTTCCGGGGCATGTGCGATATGAGTGGAGAGCTATCTATTCTGATCAAGGCCGCCAAGAAGAAGTGGGATTCCGGAAGGCTAGTCGACATTGACGACCAGGAAATCGGTGACAGCCAGGCGACGGCCGTTGAGGATGAAGCCCAGAAGATTACCGAAGAGGCCAAGGCCAAGGCTGATGAGGAGGCTAAGCAAAAGGCCGAGGAAGAGGCCAAGAAGAAGGCCGAGGCTGAAGCCCAGGCCAGAGAGAGAGCGGAGCAAGATGCCAAGAAGGCACAAGAGGCGGATGAGGAGGCGAAGAGAAAAGCGGAAGAGGACGCCAAGAAGGCGTCTGACGAGGGAGCAAAGACGTCCGAGGAAGAGGACAAGCGAAAAGCTGAGGAAAAGGCAAAGGCCGATGAGGAGGCCAGGAAGGCTGGCGGAGGATAGGAGCCTGACCTGGACGACTTGGCCTTGTGTATTATGTCTTAGCGTTGAGCCGGGGGTTGGTATTCTCAGCTATCGCCAGCGTTGTGTTTTAATAAGGTAAAGGATAGTTTAGGTTCGGTAGATACAGGAATATTCTCTTTGTTCATTCATCTACAGTCTCGTAAATGCGTCTGATGACTTGTAATCCTGTTTATGAATATTCACTCCGACGACGCAAATGCCGGGTGTTACCTATGTCGTGACCAAGCGAGTCCAGCGTCGCTTTACTCGTTCATCCTCCCCCGTCTGGGCTCATACGTCTAGCTGGCCTACCGCGAGTATATAAGAAAGAGAGTTTTATCTCGTCACGCAGAAACCAGCCAAAGTAATCATTGAGTCGTCGAGAGTGTTTTCCAGGATCTGGGAGCGGTGTCAGAGTTTAGCACGGAGCAAATGTTTGTCCTGTTTCCTAGTCGTGGTCGAGGCTTTGTCTGTATGAGCAATCTCTTAGACGATTGCGTGGCTCTGGATTGGAAGTATACTCATGAATAATCTTCCGAGGGGAGGCGACGGAGGCATGGTGGGTATGGAACTGTCAGATGGATGGAGTCGTGGTGAGATCGAGGACTTCACCTTGGATTGTGCTTACTCGTGGGCTCCCCTAAACTAACGGACAAACCGTACAAGAGCTTCAATTCCTGGCTGGTGTCATCACTAAGACTAGCATCCTAGAGCTTTTATACTCTGAGCCGAGTGGCCTTTTGGCTCCGGAGCTTAGAGAGAGTGGTGTATGAGAGTAGATGGACGCGAGATACGTGGTAACCGGCCTCCGAATAATTGGTTGACGAGCAGTAGTATGTCTTCGCTGAAGTATAAAAAAGACAAGATCCCATGTCTTCTAGCGGTCAACAATGACGGCCCGAAAATTCGGTTTGCGAGATCCCGCGAGAGCTAGGCGAGCACCCGCAACGTTCCGGTCTCTCTAATGCCTCGGTTCGCGGCAATCTTTTCACCAAGAGCTGTTTTCTTCTCAGGAATACACAACTATCTGTATGAAGGATGAACGGGGGATGCAGTAACAGCACGCGCTATGTTGGTTTGACCTCGTGCGCATGGCTGCAAAAAGTAGATTAGTGGAATATGCAGTTTCCAAGACAGCTTGACCGGATGTACCATGGTGTTACACTTAGAGACATACTCTAAAGCATTCTTGAGCTATATATAAATATCTATTGCTCAGGGCCGTCCACATTCTTTCCACGGTGGTCGTCTCCTCACCCCGCGAACTCGTTCGGAAGTTGTCGATTCGGAGGTCTAAGTAAGAGCGTAACACTGCATGATTAATGGAAGAACTTTCGCTCACGAATAACTAGAAATTTTGATTTATTTTGAAAGGGTTTGACACCCCAATAAAACGTGGCTGCATCTGAGAGGAGTCAGCCCCAGGAGGCAAGCTTGCTATTACCTAAGGACCTCTCAGAATACACTTCTGTAATTCCAGCGTCTAATAAATCACTAAGACGACATTCAATCCCTACTCTGTTGTTGATCTCCACTGCTTTTCTCCTCCTATTCATATGGTTCGTCAGCTCATAACACTTCACAGCCATTCAGAGAAGCATAGTCGACGACGCAATGTTAAAAGGTCTAGAAGAGACAGCTCTTCAAACCCAAGCAATCCGAACATTTCCTCAGAGAAAGAATTTGGGAAGTTAATTGAGCAGAAGAGAGCACGTTCGCAGATGGATCACCTAGCTTTTATACGCTGACTGCCCTTGACGGCCGTCGCAAGTGAAATTCATGAGCAGCAACCACCTCCCCACGATGTTGTGTGTCCGAGTACAACGCCCTCCCTCGTGGCTGTCGCAAGCACGATCTGATATCGCTCATACTATTTCAAGGAAAATATCTTGCTGATCTAGTCTGTCTCCTCCGCAAATTCTTTCCGATCTTGGATTCATCGACGCCTTTCGACGGTGTGGCAAGTGCAGCACTTCAGTTCGAATCTTCGTCTATGCTCTTGCCACGGAAACACTAATACGTAAGATACTCTGGGCTTCACGACATACGGACACATAAACAAAAGAGGAAGAGGGAGGACGAAGATAGTTGAAGCTCGTTTTGCCTAGATTCGGGCAGACATTAGCGAGCGGGTTTAAAGGGCTCTGAACTGTCTTGCTTCCAAAAAAAGTCACACATCATCGCGTTTTGACAATTTTGCATTTCGCGTGAAGAAACATCCTCGGCTCCGCTAATTCGCCTTTTTTTTTTCCCCAGTTGTCCCCCGTACTCTCTTGAGTACGGGTGGTTCACTAATATCGGCAAGGCAGCCGGCATTCTCTGCCCAATGCTACACGCACACCATTCTGCGCTGTCTCTTTTCGCCTTCACATTCTATCATTAGCCATACATATAAGTAGGAGATCTCCCGGGCAAAACCTTAAGCCTCCAGAGCACACAATGCGTTGCATCATCGGGGTCATACTAACCGTGTCATGGACACTTACGAGACCCACGCCATGTCGTTACAGAAAGGCCCTCCTTTTCTCGGGTTACGATGCTTGTTTCGTATCACCCACGCATATTTGGACATACCCTGGAACGGGTGACTGACAATGACGATAAGAGAACAAGTCACAGAAACAGTTAGATTTCAGCATCGCCTGAGATTTACTTTCTACCTACCTTAGGATAGCTACCCAAGCCTCCTTTAGTTTCCGCGCCATTGATTGACAGTAACTTGCGCTATTTGGGTTTCTGCTTGAAGGAAATTCGTCTTTAGTTAGTTCTTATACCTAACGATTTGCAGGCTCTGGGAGCGCAGCAACCACAGGGCGGTTAGAGTAGTCCCAGATACCGGTACAAGTCAAGCTGAGTTTTACCGTATCGTTGTAGCGAGGATGGGATTTTCTATAAAGACTGCAGTCTGTAGTATGTGTAACTGTCACGATCCAGAAGGGTACGATGTGGCAGTCGTTGCAATTTAGCGCATCAGAGCTATGCCAGACAAATGACGTCTAGAAAGTTATGACATCTTGAACGGTTGCGCTGAGCTTCATTATGTGGTTTTGCCTGGCCCACAGACATCATCCTCCTTCATCTTTCTCATGGTATTCCCACGTATTGCTATATCTCGGCAAGCTGGCTGAAGACCGGATGCTGATCATGCAGCGAACGCCTAGCCTATACCACACTAGCGATCATTTCATGAATTCTCATCAGGAATGACAGGAGAGCATCAAGCCTTATTGGCCTGAAAAGAAGGACCAGCTCTTCACCTCACATATGAGGCTCGTTGATACTTGGTGAGTGCCCGCATTCAAAGCAACATCAGAGCGAAGGATTTCCAAATAGCATTGTTGTGCATTGTCACATATTTCCATGGCCAGTGTCGCTCAACCAAAGGCAATGCACATTAGCTCACCAAACGTTTGCAGCCTGATATTCATGGCTGGCGCCGATGAGGGTCGATCAAAACGAACAGAATGACTGCCGCTTGTTTCGTACGGCTATACTGGCCGTATTTCATGTCCAGTGTATGGATGCGAATGATGGACGGGGAGATATACACTTCGAGGAGGTAACGAGCGAGAGGAGATTACCAAGCTCTGTAGCTAGATGTATTCTAGGTCCGTCGTCATTAACTCGCCAAAACAACGGAGAGACTGCCGGTAATTGTCGTTTGGCGTCAGATTCGAACTCCGCTGGTACCTTTTATTATATGTTTCCTCATCGACGCCCCATTCTCAGCGCTCCCGACTCATATCATTGTCATCGAGACCTCAAGTCAAACGTATTGCAATCATACTTAATGATCCAAGGCTACTTTGTTAGTTTACTCTCAAGAGAAGAAATCTCATGTCCTTCTCAAAGTCCGCCTCCATCTGGGCAGGGAAAATGACCTTCGTATCGATGTCAGAAATCCACAGCACTGAGCTGTTTCCAATATCCAACTCTAATCACGTTCTCTTCCTTCATCCACGGCCTTAATGATCCAGGGGGTATTCGCGACTAATACTGGAGTGATTACAGCGGGACTCAGCTGCCATTGAGCGCACGACGACACCATAGGCCTCGCGTCTGGAGGAGGTAAGTGGGATGTCGTTCCACTCGTTCGATGGCACTGCATACACCCAGCAACCCCGCAGCTTGAAATAGCGGATTGGTCCTGAATCATCATCCAAAGAGCTGAAGCGCCTGCTTTTATATAGTGAGGATTGAGAGCTGTTGTAATAGCGATGTTTGGCACTGGACAGGCCTTCAAGGAGCAGAAATCCATTTGCAACTACCATTTGTTGATCACAATGATACGACGAGGTTCCTGAAAGCATCTTCAGTGGTGATTTCACGCGTTGCCTCAAACCGTTGCATCCATCCCATGTCCCGCTAACTGTAAGTCTGGTTGGCATCTTCAGTGTCTACTTGGAACTATTTGTAGTATTATGGTGCAATTCACGACTTGGACAGATAGTGACGGCGACAGCGGCAGCTTAGACTTCATACCGTGGTTCAAACACCGAGTGATGACACCGCAACTTCTAAGACGGGTCCAAGACTGAGGAAATGGTAACAAGACACAGACCAGCTGAGGCAAGACATGTTAATACCGATCAAATGCAACTGAGCTGACGAGAATATATGCGTACGATTGGTGTCGTCACGAGGGTTGAATTAGAGCTAGTAGAGTTGCCTCTTCCCAATTCTGCTGGATGATTGATGACACTCGTCTATTGACGTCTTAGCTCCTCTCGTCATGTCTGCCGAACAAGAGACTTGGCTTCAAAGTGCCCTCTCCAAGTTTCATTTGAGGATCTTGGCGCGGTCATGCCCGCTAATTGGCAAAAAGTGTTCGCCGACCGGGCCTTACACCTCCTACTCATCTCATAAGTAAGCCTTGCCAGCCGGAAGCAGGCTACAGTGAAGCTTGTTCTCACTCTCATATCCAATCTCAGATATTTCTAGACGAAAAGGCTGGCATCAACAAGATGAGTCGTGAGCACCTTGGTGGATGGTGAGCAAGGTTCTCGACAGTTGAGATCATAACGGCAGGAACGGTCATCAGAACACCATGTCATGTCAGTCTTGGCTGGGAATAGACTTTTTTCCAGCATGAAGAGACAATCAAAAGTCAACTAAGCAAGCGAAAAGCGCCACACCCAGATGGCGCCGCTCATTCAGCCAGCTAAGAAAGGGGGCGCGGCGTCGCTGACGAGGCCCCTTCAGCCGCAGCAGTCTCGCATCACAACATAATGTCGGGCTGGGAGGGACGTTCAGCGCTGCAACATGCTTCATTACTTCGGATCAAGCCGAAGGAAGACTCTTCATCGCGTCTTTGAAAATAGATGACCTGGCACAGAAGGGGGGGAAAGGGACAGGCACATATATGTAGGTACACGTGCCAGTATGTTGCCAGGTTCATCGCATTGAGCAGGTGGCACGAGCGACGTCTCAACAGTGGGACGAGGTCCTGCAACGAGTGGCTGAGTGGCCAGCGCCCGGTTGGATGTTCCGTGTGGAGATGGCGGGGGCGCCGCCAGTGACAATGCAGAATGACCGCCATCCGACACCTGACTGGCCAGAACTTGGCGTCCACGTCGCCTTGCAGAGGAGGAGAAGAGAGGAGGCCCGTGGTGAGTGGCCAGTGGCCAATCTGTGGCGCTCAATCGTCTCTCCGCACCAAATATTTTTTTTCTTACTGTCTCTCTGGCCCTGTCTACTGCGTACCTTACCTCCAGGCACCAGGAGGAGCAAATGGAAGAAAAACAATAAAATCTGTGTGTGTGATCTGGCCGTGAGGTTGTTAGGGTCCTCCGCAACACCAGGTGGGTGCTGCTGCGCCGCAAACCGAAACCGTTGGCCGTTGATTCGTGTAGGCAGTAAGGGTACCTGGATGCAGCGTAGTAAGGTAGCTTGAGTGTGAGGTGTTGTTGTTTTCGTTGGTCACTTCAGGGTCTGGTGGCCAAGACGTGGATGCAGATTCCGGGCCTGGAACCTTGCCCAGACTCCAGAGCGACGGCAAAGCCAAAATAGCGACCCGGAAAGACCATACCTTGTCTACCTGACCTTCCCTTTCGCTGCCTGCGGCATCACCCCATCCATCCCTCTCCTTCATCCCCTCACTCAGCACCGTCCTTCGTTTAATCTTTTTTTTTTAGTCTTCGTGTTGATTCCTCGTCGGTTCTCTCTACGGCCGTCGACTTCCATCTTTGCGGGATCGAGTCCTCCTCTCCCTCCACCCTCCAAGATAGCGACAGGGAATATTCAGTGTTCTCCACGTCCTTAATCCTCACCTCCACTCACCGATCTCTTCTCCGCACCCTGCAGTCGGCCAGCCACTCTACCCGCAACAACACCAACATTTCCAAAATGTCGATGCCAGGCGCCTTCTCCCCGGAGCTGCACCCTTCCAAAGCAGCCCCCGAAGACGCCAAGTCCAACAACCCGCCACCCCTCCGTCTCGACCAGCCTAACGACGCATATTCCCTCCACACAAACGACCCCTACTTCGACAACCCGGCCGCCGCATCTTCAAGCGCCGCCCTGGACCTGCCGCCCTCCTACACCGACGACCCTGCCGCCGAGCCCCCGAATCCCTCTCTCCTGCTCGCAGACGAACACG
Source organism: Colletotrichum sp. COLG25 (assembly GCA_009801095.1). NCBI lineage: Eukaryota > Fungi > Ascomycota > Sordariomycetes > Glomerellales > Glomerellaceae > Colletotrichum > Colletotrichum sp. COLG25. The sequence goes on along the minus strand of VNWT01000012.1, from coordinate 5,104,834 downwards.
CCGCCCCGAATCTCTTCCGCAGAGATCCCGCAACCGGCAACGAGATCCACATCTCCAAGCGCCTCGACACAGACCCCGCCTACCTCGAATCCTTCATCACATCCCTCGCCCAGCTCCCTCCACGCCCATACGTCCGCGTCCGCGGCACCCACTCCAGCACCGTCCACAAGTCGGAGAACAAGACCGAGTCCAAGACCGTCGTCGACTTCGACGTCAGCCTCGACCTGACCCCCTTCCTCTACCGCGATATTTCCGCCCGCCAGTCCTGGCGCGACCTGCGCACCGCAGACAACTTCTCAAAGGTCCGCCGCGGCACCGTCTTCCCAACCCGCGCCCCGGGCTTCGGCGGCTCCTCCTCGGCCGGCGGCGTCGTCGAGGGCAGCAAGCCCCCGACCCTGCGCGAATGGTGCCACCGCTACTGCGCCTCCCACGCCGGCCTCAAGACCTTCACCCTCTCCCGCACCGTCACCGGCTTCGACGACGACGAGCGCCTCAAGGGTCGCCTCGAGGATCTCGTCCGCTCCACCCACTACCGCGGCCGCATCGACGTGAGCTTCCCCGTCCGCGACGAGCGCGTCGACGTCTACAACACCTGCCGCGTCAACCGCTGGCGCTTCTCCAGCTGGGTGCGCTGGCTCTTCTACCTCACCTTCCTGTGGGTCTTTGCCTGGCCGTACCTCTTCTTCCGCACCAAGCGCTTCGAGGTCGTCGAGGCGGAGTGGCCCTTCTCTCGGCGCAAGCGGGACCCGCAGACCGGCCGCGTCGTTGGGAGGGAGTACATCACCGTGTCTGAGGATCAGTGGTACAACATGTGGGCCAGGGCCATCCACCGCGCCGTGATGGAGCGCCGCCAGGGCGAGCTGGACCAGTGGGACCTCAGGGATGCCGAGGGCCGCCAGGATACCAGCTTCGAGGATGTCCTCGCGGGCATGGACGACGAAAGGACCAGGGGCATCGTCAGGGCTGGTGTGAGCGCGATGAACGTCGTGAACCGTCACTTTGGCTGGGGCGGTGATTGCTAGGCGTTTATCCTGTGTACTGCATTTCTTTTTGGGTTCCGGGTCTTCTCATCTCAGCTTGGATTGGTTTCGCTTGGCTTGGCTTATTTCCCTTTTCTCTGATGCGTTCAAGGTCGGCTGGTTCGGAGGGCGTTTCATTTTTGCATTATGACGATTCCCAGACTGCACGTTATCATGATCGTTTCCGACTCTTTCTTCAGAATACCCCGTTCTGCATGGGTAGCGAGGCCATAAAAAACAGTTGTTAGCAGAGTGTTCGCACGCACCTCACCTCTTCAATACAAAAATTGATACCACTTCTCACTTGCGCAGTACGAGTGCAACGTGTCATTGCAGAGAAGATGTTCAATGTGTGAGATGTTGAAAGAAACGATGTCCGCACCTCCCGTCCCTGGTGGTCTTACACACTGAGCGTTTTCAGGGTCCGTAGCATCCGCTCGGCGCCCCGCACCCACCCGCTTAGCGTAGGGCCCGTCGTCCGGCGTTTAGGTAAGCTGGGATCCCCGTCCCGATACTTTGGGCCCCAAACTGTCACATTCGACCTCTCAACGCTGCATGCCATTCCACGTCAGTCCACCAAGCTCATAGAAACATACACACAAGCATGGCGGAAGTCTCGAATCCGCGCCGAGTGCTGGCCGTCTCGCTGGCTGAGTCGACGCAGCATCTGAGCAGGGTAATCAAAGGTGCGCAACCTCGTCCGAAAACCGCTTATCTTATCACCCCGCCATGCGCTCAAGCAGGAGAGAGCTGGCACATATGAGCTTCACGACACACTCTGTTAGATGGCTGGCTATGGCACAATGGCTAATACACATCGCAGACCTCACCGGCGCCGTCCCAGAACCAGCCTCAACATCCCTGGCCGGCACGACGCACCTCCTCGACATCAAGACGAGCTACTACACCGCCCAGGTACCCATCTGGCTAGACCTCATCACCTCGCCCGCCGAGTGGTCCGCCTCCTTCCTGTCCCCCGAGGCGAAGGAGGTCCTCTCCGTGTTGGGCGGTCTAGCCGTCGTCTTCGCTCTGCCGCCGCCTTCTTCATCCACGACAACAGCAGCACTAACATCATCATCATCGCCGCCACCAGCTGCAGCAGCGCCGCCGCCGCCCACCGCGGATGAAACCCGCGCGCTCATCTCGGAAGTCGGCAAGGTCGTGCGCGAAGGGCTCGGCGGGTGGGCGTGGGACGGCGTTGGGCTGGGGATCGGCGTCGGCGAGGGCGACGCGGAGGAGTGGGAGGAGCTGTGCGCCGAGTGGGGGCTGGAGTTTGTGCAGGTGCGCGGGGGCAAGAAGGATGACGGGCGGAACGAGTTTGGAGGTTTGTTTTGTCCTTTGCTTGCCACCTATCCTTCATCAGGGTCAGAAAGCCAAAGGCTAACCAAAATCCCCAGAAAAAATGGGCATCCCACGAGTCATCGAGGCTCTGGAATCAAACGATTGGGCGGCCGATGCCGGGCCGGACGTCGACTCGGACCTTGAGGAGGTCGAGGCGGAGATGGCGGGCCTGCCGCGCAAACCCAGACCACTCGCTGACGGGGACGACGGCGAGTTCGACTTTGACCCGGAGAGCCTCGACTTTGGATTTGACCGGGCTGATTTCGAGGGGCTGAAGAAGGCAATCTGGAATCTGGAGCAGGAGCAGCAGCAAGCCGATGATGACGAGGGTGAGGGCAAGGATTGTGACAAGAAGAAAGATAGCGAGGGCGCAAAGAATGCGACGAAAAAGGAGGCGGATGACGAGGAGGAGCAGCTTGATGCCGAGGAGATTGAGAAGCTGGAGGGGATGATGCGCAAGTTGCAGGCTGTCAGGGATATGAGCGCGGGATTGCCTGAGGAGCAGAAGAGGAAGATGGCCAAAAAGGCTGTGAGTGAGGTGATGAAGGAGTTGTGATTGTGGTTGGTGATGTGGAGGGGGACGGCAAGTTGTTGCCAGGAGGAGATGGCTTAGTCTGACCATGATAGAAAATAATCATACATGGAAAGAAAGTAGCATGAAGAAAATGGCAAAAGAGCGTTGGCGATGGCACAGCCGTGATATGAAATTCATGCCATCCTTCGGTGAACAGGTAAGAATCTGACCGTAACACGTCAATGTATGGAGCCTCTCGCAGCGTCAACTTACTGACGATGCCTTCGACGAGCTTATTCGCATTGGTGGACTGTTTCTTTCGTCTACAGACAATACTTTCAGTGTTGTGTCAACATAGCATGTCTTGCTTGTTCCTGTCCAATTCTGTCTCTGAGATTTGATCCCTCAGGATTTCAACTAGTTTAGGCGTTAATCAAGTTTAGTAAATATCTCTGAGAAAGCTGGAGACTCTTCAACACCCCATTCACCAAAGTAGTTCCCTACATTTATCACACTCTCCCCATGTGAGACTTTCCAGATGATAAAATAGATACACCATGGACGAGATGCTTCTTGACCCGCCAAGAGAGTATAAAATAGTTCACAGACCCCTCTACAAAGAGCTTTTGAGAGGCCAAGAAATCGGAAGGCTCTCGGGCGTCTTGAAGTGATCTAGTGTCCTGGCGTGAACTGAAAGTATTCAAGAGGTGCACGCTAAGGAACAGGTTTTGAAGGCGCCGAGATTCTCAGAAGAAATCAAAACAACCCGCGCGTATCAAGATCACTACCCAAACCACACGCGGTGAATAACCCCGAGACGTCGGAGCCGCGAGGTGACGATGATCAAACCCGGACAGGAGTGATATCATCATTATTGCGAGGAGGCTGAGGAACTTGTCGACAACTGACGTCGAAGTTGCAAAGCTCATTCGCAAGTACCCCAGGGACACCTGATCACCGAGATTATGACTTCGCAGTAACCAAAAGGTCATGCTAGGCTGTTCAAATACCAGACATCCCAACGCCCACCCCTTTACGACGCAGTCCAAATATCTCAAGACCTGTCTCCCGTTGACTAAGAGAAGAGCCGGTTCTGACAATTACAAGTATGCGTGCTCATATGAACTCGGTTAAGTAACATTACACGCCAATTTTCGACAGTAAAGAAGCACCAAGTCCAATGAAGCCGCCGCCGCCGATATCGAGGACTATCTCTCTCACAAGACAACCGGAAGACTAGGTCCTTACTGAGAAGACCCAATTCAGCTCATACTAAAACCATGAGACCACATGAGCTGGAACCCTTGGGGCAAAGAATGGTTGCTAGATGAGCCAGTTATCGCAATGAAATATTTGGGAAAAGGTAATTTTCAGAAGGCCAGGCGCAATTGCAAACGACGTCCTTTTCACATTGTTTAGTAGGCAGGTTTATGTGGCATGGCATCAAGTGCAAAAACTTGTTCTCATAACTTATCACACGCGTCAATCCTTCTGGAGCTTCATAATGATTTGAAGGAAAAATGAGCTGCTGCTCGTTTTGATATATCTGACGTTTGCGCCGGCATAGAAGGACGAGGTTCCAAGGCTCACAAATGCAATTCAACTCAACCGCAGGCTAGGGCTGTAGAGTTGGCACGCTCCGCTGGATGTCAAACTTGCTCTTACGTCTGTAGTCCACAGCGCACACATACTCAGGAGACTCATCTGCCGCTCCTCTTCATGCTCACGAGTAGAAAGAATCCATGTTGTGATGCGGATGAAGGCCAAAATCAACTTACCCCAGGCCATACCGAACTTACCATCTGGACGTTTCACAAGTAAACTTTGTGAGTTCCATTCGTATTGACACTGCCCATGGTTCACAAAAAGGAGCTATCCGCGTAGATGCCGACGTGGCATCCGCGCCTCTCAGCCCGCCCGCCCCCTTGGAAGACGTCGACAGTGCCGAAAGCCAAAAGCCCGAAGGTCTCGCATTGCCTCCTAAAAAGGTCGAGAACGATACCCCTAATACACAACCTTATGCCAGGCCGCAACCAACGTGCCCACCAGCACCAATGGCTCGGTAGGTTCCGAGCATCTCAGACTCCCTTAGGCCAGCCCCATCCACTATAGGGCTTAATGTAAATGCCAATCAGTCATATATTTTGTTGGAGTTCGGACGATCTCATCGTGTTGGGGGCAGCGCAACAGACCCTCAAAAGACCCGGATTGTAAAGAGGCAAAGTTACGGTTGTCCTTGTTGACCTCAATATGTAGGGTGATCCACTACTTGATATATCTGAGAGTTCGGCGGACCGTGTGTCGGGAAGCCGGGTGCATCATGTAACCTGACGGCCGGGTCAGTCATCGTCACGTCTCTTTGGTTGGGACTTGTCCAAGTGTATATGAAGGAGTGGCACCGAGTCAGTGCCAGGCGCGTGTTCGGACGATTCGAGTCGGTCAAGCTGGGTTAGCCCGGCAGGAAAAATCCAGACCGAAAGGCCCTCTCCCGTCGGCGAACAGGCTCCGTCCCGGCAAAGCTGTCATCGGTAGACCGGCCAGGGGCCCCGTCTCGGTGAGGCCCGGGAACATCAGACGAACGCTAGCGCCGATCTTTGGCAACCCCTTGTGCGATCTGGTACGGATGGAATGGTGCACGACGTCGCAGACAGAAAGCGAGCAGGGAGGGTTCCGGCATAGCCTCTGCTGAGGGGGCCCACCGCCGCAATGCCGATGTGTGGTTCCTCCCTCTCTTTGTCATGCTGGAGGCCCAAGCACGGCAGAGGAGTCGTGAAGTGTTCTGCCGCCACGAATCGCAAAAGACAATGCGGCGGAGCGGTGTCGACGCATGACTGGTGCGTCTTTCCTCACTGATTTCTCTCTCGCAGCGGGGTGCTGGGCTCGCTCGGAAATTTCTCCGCGATGCCTGCAATGCTTGTCAAAGAAGCGAAGACCCGGAGCAGTTTCAGCAAACTCAATTGGGAATGCTTGGCCCGGTGTCACGGCAGTTTTGGTAGCCCTGTTCGATTTCTTGACGCTGAGGATTCCGTGCGCGACTGAGATGCTGCCATGCTGCCACGTCGATTGCCCATAGATTGCGCATGAGGGTTCGCCAGTTTTCTCGGGGTCGAGAACCGAGCGACCCCAGAACGGCACACTGACCATACGCACGATGCCTCAGATCGACCAGGGCGGCGAGTTTCGTTGTCTAATGTCTTCGGAACGACGAAAAGATGCATCTCGTAACGAAGAAATCGGGTACATGTGCCTGTTTACATAGATGTTTCTGCTGCAACCGCCTTTTCGTGCGGAGAGAAAACATAGAAACGCGTCCACACGCGTCTGTTGATGGAAGTGTCGGAGGGCTGCGATGATCATTCATGCCTCCACGAGTGGCCGGGCTTCAGTAACTTGCTCATTGGATCAAGTGTGGTCCGTGGTCATGCAGCCCGGGGGTAGGGGAGCGGACTGCATGACAGTTGGGACGCCATGTTTTCTTGGCCTTGCAATCGATATTCGTGGTTTGTCTACAGAGTACTTCATGCTCGATTGTGTTGTCAATGTTACTTCGTAGTTGCCTGCGTTGCTGTGTCAAGGGATTCGCTATCGGCCGAGAAGTGGTGCTGATTCACGTCTCTGGATGTCAGCTGTAGTGCCAAACGAGAGGCAAGGCAGACACCCTAAAGTTGAACATAGACTTATGATGACAAGCTCTCAACGGTCGACCCTCACAGTGTCTGACGTGACGGATAGTTGTGCCACAGATGCTGCGACACATGATGCTAGAGACACATCTCGCCTATCCATCGTCTCGTCTACCTCGTGCGGCAATCTTGCGTGTTATCCATGAAGGGTCCAGACAGACGAGCCGACCTTTCAAGGGCTCCCGGCTAGCGAGGTGTCGCCCAGCAGGGCCCTCAGATAGGGGGAGGGGCACACTAGGGCAGGCGGCCAGGGACCTCAGGTTCGCAATGTTCGATGGTTCTTCTGGAACATCTCACCGGACAGGCCACGAGAGGTTTGGTCCGGTGATGCTGGCGACGGAGGCAACGGACCCCGGACACCTTCTTTGAAGAGTCCCGTAGCGGTTTTACGAATTTCAATCACGACGGGCGGCGGGTCGACAGGCCAGGTAGGCGGTGGTGGATGCTGCTAGGAAAGCCGGTCGGTCGGATTCATATGCGATGACTGACCGTCGTCGGAGCTTGTGGCTGAGTCAGTAGCAGAAATGTTTGAATTGTTTGGCCCCGAGGCCAGCGGGCTGCAAAACGACGATCTCCCACCAACAACGCACGGTACTCTGAATGCCTCTTGTCACCGTGTTGCTGTTTGCCCTTCTCCTTTATGCGGCGCCGCAGTCCCGTTTGAGCGCTAACCGCCGTATCCCGTCTTTCCCCAGGGTGCTTGGCTGATTCTCTGCGGAGGAAGCCCAGTCGCTGTCTAGTTTGACAGTTGTTAAATGGGGCCGGACGCGGACCGGAACTAGGTACAACTGGAGTCGAAAGCCAGAAGCGGGAAGAGAAAAGATCAGATGAAAGAAGCACGCCGGAGGCTGACCAAGTGGATTCTGAGTGGGAGACAGAGGCGTGGGAAGCGTGGAAGACAGGGGGGGAGGCTCAACGAAGTTTGAGCACCACCCCTCTGTATCTGAATGTTCCCTTTGCCTGAGGTTCCTGACTGCGGTAGTGGCCCCCCTCACTAACCCGACGAGGCATTCCATCGGCGATCTTTGGCTATCCCTATTTCAGCCAAGCTCGAGCGTGATTGCCCAATGATGGGCTTCGTTTTGTGAAGATCCTTGCAAGCGACGCGAGACTGGCTGGGTTAGCCGCAACACCCTGCAAAGCTGCAAGGTACCGATGCCAACGTTCAGGGGTAAAAGCGGGTCTTGTTGAAGACAACCTGGAACCCTGACGCTGACTGACTTCGAGACAGTTTTCAACATTCCTCCAACACTGTGTTGGCTGTCGCGCGTTATGCAGATCCGCGAGACTTATTGTGGAAAACGGAGCCGATCCGTCATGCGCGACGGACACAGTGCCCGATGCGTATTCTCTTGCCTCGAGAAGGAGCCTGCTCCGGAACCTTGGTTTTGTCGGTGTGGCGTTGATGGAGGCGAGGCGTTGCCTGGTTGTGACCAGAAACTCGAAAATTGACTTCTCTGTGAGTCTCGTATGCTGACAAGCAAGACGTTCGTTGCCCGGTGGAAGAACGTGAAGTGTTAGGTGAAGATCATGCAGCTGAGTTGACCGGGGCTGCGCAGCTTAAGAAGACCGGTGGCTAAGTCAAAACAAGCGGGCACCTGCGGCTGTGATGCGATGATTGTCCGCCATCTCGAAACTCATGTTACTATTTCGGGCATCGTGAAGCACCTTGCGACCGCCTAGAGGCAACCAGCTCAAAGTTAGCGGCGCAAGGAGGCGTGCGCGAAGGGAATGTTCCGCCTGCAGGTACGGACGCAGTCGAAGAGGGGCCGGCGGCTATGGGCTTCGACGGGTTGCTTAGCAGATGAAAAGTTCGTCCGATCTTGACTTCAGTTGGAACTAGTTCAGCGCAGTTGACATCACTCGCTATGGTCAGACCGAATACCTTGTGAAAGCCCAAGCTTGTCGCGATGCCAGGTTTGATTAACACTGACAAGACCCATCGATCATGCCGTGCAATGCGATGCCAGTCCGTTCGTTTTGGCCTTGAGAGATTTTGGAGCGTTTTCTTGTAGGTGCTGCTACTGAGGACCAACGGGACTGGCCCACCTGTCTCGAACGGGACTTGGTAAGATGTTTTGAATGGAGCCGGTTGAACGGTCAAAGATGCTTAGCGTCGTGTCACAGTGTCTCTGGCGCATGTGGGACACTGGCGGTGTCCTAGGTTGCATGACGCTTCTGCAGGTACGAGGTAAGAAGTGCTGCAACAGCAGCACAATTGACCAAGGCCGGAGATGCAAGCTTGCTTGAATGACGATACATGCAACTTGAAGCCTCGGCCGTTGACGGAGGACGCGGGAGCATCGGAGGGAGAAAAGGTCAAAATTCCTGAGCCAGCCGTAGAGTTCTTTCCAGATGCGGCTGTTCGACACGCCGTGGGCGCGATGCTCGATAGAATTGGGCCGGGGATTTTTGTTGGAACGCCTCGACGTGTGTGCGAGGTCTTCGAGCGTGTAAAGCAGTCTTTGTAACGCCCAACAGGGCCTTGTCTGAGACATCCCTTTCGTTGTCGATTGCCCGGGAGGAATGGCCAGACGATCTGTTTCGCGCGTTGTTATTCGGATCCCAGCAAAGGACTCCGTACACAAGATGCAGATTGGGCGTCCAAGGGAGCCGATGAGCATTCGCATGCAGTTTATACGTAACGAAGCGGAAACAGTTGGTCTCTAGTTTGTATGTGAGGATGCCCAGCGACCCCATTACATTGCATCGCATCACAGCCCATCCCTTGAGAGGGATGGTTGGCTGCAATGTTTTCGCAGTTCGATGGCGTGGACGGGTCGGACGTGAGGTCAGCGTGGGCAAGTCCGCTTAGGGCGGGATAGGTCGGCTTGGCGTGACCCCTTTTCCCCGACATGCCATTCGTGGAAGTTGAGTCCTGCCCATTGGTTCCAGAACGCGCCAACAACTTGAAGCCCTTCCAAATTGACTTGCTGAGGTCTTCATTGCCGGCACTCATTGTAGAAGTGCGGCCAAGAGAGTGAGAAGGGACGTGATGGCCTGAGAATTCGGCATCTTTCCGGAAGAAATCAAATGCCTGCTTTTTTGGCGTTGATCGAGCATATTCGCCATGACAGGAAATTTCCCCATGGCATTGACAAAGTCAAGGAGCCATCAATCATTCAGTCAAAAAACGCCGAGCGAGGCCAGAGGTCGGGGCGGGCATGGGCGCCGAGGCCTGCCCGTGGCCCAAGTGGGTGGCGGATAGTTGAGCGAATCCCAGAGCTGTGAATGGGCTGCATCTGCATGAGCTGGATAGCTTGTCTGCATGGCGCGCAAACCGCCGTCATGACCACCTCAATCACTAGACGGGCATCAAGCCGTTGAGCCGGTCGACGGAGATGCTGTGTGCCGGGCAGTCGATATGTTGACAGACCCCTGTTGTTTAAACCAGTGGTGGGCCGCGTTCTGCACCTTTCGCTTTACGACTGAGATGGTGGTTTTGGTGGTGCTGGGTTCTCTCATCATGAGGGCTAGTGCGAGGCTGGCCTCTTGAGCAGGGCCAGAGGCTAGTCCCGAATCCGAAGAACCGTCGCAACGTGGAGGCTCAAGAAGGCAGGACGGCGGCATCAGAGCGGGCGCCTGACTGCTGGCAACGTGCAACGACACCAGAGGCTTGACCGATGCCGAGCTGCTGTACAAGGCACAGAGGATTGTTTGCCGCGCGGGCATCGACGAACCAGCAGAGAGACGACTTGCCACCATCGATCCCCCTTTCCAAGACGAGGACGGCGAGGACGGAAACATGCAGATCCAAGTTGGGGAAATCGACGTTGGAAGGAAGGCCGCTGTTGGTGGGTGGCGTATCCAGCCATTGGTATGAGAGGTACGGACACAGCAGACGGAGGTGTGGTACCGTGTAAGGGGGAATCAGGATCAGGATCAGCCGGCGCAACGGTCCACGACAGTAACTATACTAGGCGACGTCTGTCGTGGGTTTCCGGGATAATGGCTGCTCAATGGTTCAAGACCAAGCGAGAGGTGCATCGCGAGACCCCAGACTCTGAGCCAGCGTTGAGAGGGTTACGTAGTTTTGTTTGAGTTTCCAGGTTTGCCGAAGCACAACATGACAGTCCGGTGTCGTCTCGATCTGGCGTATCGGCAGTGTACATGACGCCGTTCTATTTGAGCAGGAAACGCGTCTCGGGGGTACAGAGCTTTGTTTAGACTTTTGTTGGAGCGGCGAGTGAGTGAGCCGTCGCCGGTGAGAGGGAGGGGCGGAGAGGTCAGAAGGGCGGCATGGATCGCCAGGAACAAGAGACATTGTGCCTTCAGAGAGTAGACGGAGCCGAGACAGTGCGAGCAGCGAGGCTTGCGCCGATGTGTGGCCGCTGCAGGCGCAAGTGCAGCTTCCACACTTTTTTTTTTTTGTGAAGTTGAGGGGTGCTGCAATGCAAATGCAATGCAGGCAGGCACTTGCGAGTTGGAGTTGGCGGGGAGGGAGGCGCGACTGGACGACGCGACGTAGGTACCTGTGAGGTACGGATGTGTAGTTTACCTTTGGAGGCGGACGGAAGACTGGACGAACGAGCAAGGGCCAGGGTCCGACAGTTTTCTCTGGACCCCACCCAGTCAGTCAGAGCATCGCTGCGGCAGTCTTCTTTGGTGTGCGTGCAACGGATAGTTCACAGTGCTCACTGGCAGCTGTTCAGTGTTGGAGCTCCGCAGGTCCCAGTCGTCGTCGTTTTCGGTCGGTCGTGTCGCTCTTTCCGCCGAGGTGGGTGAGGTGGCACGGTGGATGGAACGCGCTCCGTTGACAGCCGATCAATGGTTCCGTTGGCCGCGCATGACGAGTTCTGGTCGTTCCTCTCCGGCTGATCTGCTGATGTGCAGGTGCGAAGGACGGACGGGAGGTGCAAATGGCAGGCATATGGCAGAGTAGCAGCAGCAGCAGCAGCACCGACATCAGTCAGGCGTGCCTTGCCCTTGCCTAAGCGAGACGGAGACGGAAGGAGGACCAGCCCAGGAAGGCACAGGAAGGCAGAGGAAGGCAGGCAGGCACGCCAACACCGCACGGCTGGATGGTAGGATGGGATGGTCATTGGAAGGCGCGGGATGGAATGGAGTCAGAACCTGGAAGGAGGGACGATGGATTGGCCGGATAAGATCTTCTAAGATGGAAGAAGGTGCAGCAGCGCGTCACAGCCTTCCCTCCAAGTAAGGCACGCCGTACCTTACCTCCCCTCACAGACCTTGCGTCTTAAGTCGGGACGAGATAACGGTCGGGATTTGGAACTTGGGATGGGATGGGGGGAGGGGATTGGCAGACTTTCAAACTTGGGACGACAGCAACGTGGAACTGACGGTGGACGGTGGACGGATGGGATGACGGGACGGAAAGCCCTTTCCCTTTCCACTGCTGACATGACACTCCGTTGGTACGGGATAAGGTACTTGGATGGGACCTGTAGAAACAAGCCCCTGCTCAAACGGCTCCGACGAGACGGCCGCGGCTTTTGTGCATGACAAAGACCCCGGCACCCTCGATTCAAGATGTATCCGCCTGGTATTCAGAATTTCAGAAAACGTCAGCCCTCTCCTGTTCCCCTTGCCGTCTTCAACGTGACCTGTTCTGGAGACGACGCAGGGTATTCCGTACCCATCGCCCCCCTCCAGTGTCCCCTCCCTCCTCCCAGAGTCTGTTCAAAGTCATCCACCACCCATCATCCCTGTGTGCCTGACAGGAACCCACGGGTCCCAACATCAATCCAAAGGTCCATGCAGCCCACCCACCAACCGCAGGCAGAACCCCCAGTCGCATTCACAAGTCGCGCTGGACCTTCCGTCCATCGTTCCACCGTGGGCTCTTTTTCGCTCACTGACGCACGAAAGCAAGCGGGCTGTCTCTTTGGCAGCCGCGCGATGCCCCATGTGTCAGTGGCAGCGGCAGCGTCAGTGTCAGTCTCTGCGATCCAATGCCGTTCCTGTCGCGTCCGACTGCGAGCAGTGGATGACGGGAGCCCTTGAACTTTGTAGAGGTCCATCTCCCCTCCGCTGCCGACGCCTCCACGAGGCGAGTGTCGCGTCGCTGCTCGGCCGCCCCCAAAAAGAATGGGGTATTCGAGAAAGTGTACGAACCTTTTTGCGGATACCTACCAAACGCGACCCTGCCACCAGTGCCTGTGCCTGTGCCTGTCCACTAGCCACCGCTCTCGTGCCTGCGTCCGAATATTTGAAGAGACGGTGAAGACTGGACAGGGCAGGCAGGACAGGCAGGGCAATAAGGATAGGGCAAAAGCCGAGGCGCGTCGTAGATGTACGGAGCAGGTGCGAGGGCGCGCGTTGCTCAGAATACCAGACCGACGCCTCTTTTTCATGCTCATGCTAAGCCGACGGTCCAGCATAAGGCGCTATGCAGTACACAGTCCGTTAGTCTCTCAAGCTCTGGCTTCTAATGCCAGGTACGGACGGGAGTCTCCCCTTTCCATGAGTCTCTAGGTGCAAGGATAGGCTTTCCTCCGCGTCGCTGACTTTCCACTGCCGCCGATGTTTCTGCTTCCCCCACCTTTTCTTTGGAGGATGGCCGCTGGACACCAGGAATAGCCCGGCATCAGCATCGGTCATCCTCTGCATCTGCATCTGCGGCAGGGCTCTTGGTTGGCTGGCATATCTATCTCCTATCAGTTTCTGTCGACCGAGGACCAACAGCGGTGTGTGGGTGTGGGCGAGTGGCACCTTTGACTTCTGAATTAGGGTGCTGCTGCGGCGCGGGCAGAAAAAAAAGAGAGCGAGAGAGAGGCCAGTTTCAAGACTCGGAGCCACAGTGAGAGGCTTCGAGGGAAAAAAGGCACCAGAAACTAACAGCGACCGGGGATGCCACTAGAGCAGGGTTGGGCTAGGTTAACGGATACGTCTACGTACTGCGTATCGTTCGTCCATCGGCCGCAGGTCAGGTGCGGACGGTAGAAGTGGCTTTTGCTTGACCAATGAGAAACGGCGCGTACCTGACGTGACCCCCGTCAACCTGTGGAAGCTCCAGCCAGTCCGCGTCGTGGCTCTTCTTACCTGCCCCATCCCTCCTCCCCTCTCGTGCTGTCCCCTCCACGTCCCATCCCACACCTCCAGCCCATGATGCGCCTCCAAGTACCTGACCCTGGCTCTCGGGGCTGAACAGGGCAGCAGAGCAGGATAAAGTACTTACGTGTACATGCCGTGGCTGCATGTTCCACTGGCCACTGCTGAGCCGCCGCTGCACAACTCGTCCGTCCCATCCACCCACAGTGCATCCATCCACCCATCCCATCCCATTCATCCCTCCCCATCCCTCGCCCACCAGGCACAGGCACAGAGGCACAGGCACAGGCACAAGTACGCAGCAAGGTACAGACAAGGGTATCGCTTCTCCCCCGTCCCAGTCGGGCCCATCCCCGTCGAAGTCGTCCACGGCCTCACTGCGTACCTCCAGTGTCTTCCCAACTGTGTGAACTCCACACTCACACACTCTCACACGCCCCCCCTCGACCCTCGTCCACACCACTCACGCACACGCCTCACTCCTCTTCCTGGGGCTCCTGGCTGGCCTCCTCTTTCGCCCGCCCGCTCTCGTTGGACTGGCTCGCTCCTGAGTAGCCCTGGCCCCAGGCCCTGGGACGTGGACGGGACTGGACTGGACTGGCCTCTCTGTGAACCGGCGCCTGCGCCTGTGCCTGACTGAGGAGACCTCTCTGCGCGCTCTCTCTCGACTCCCTCCTAGCCCAGAGAGGAGCCTCTGGCCTCTCGACAGGGTGGGCTGCCACCGGTTCATTCGTTCGTTCGTTCGCTCGTTCGTCTGTTCCCTTTTTTTTTCTGGGCCCGCCGCCTCGCCCGTCCATGTCTTTTCCTTTTTCTCCTCTCTTGCCCCCATCCCTCCTTCTTCTCATCATCTCCTCATCGTCATCCTCGTCGTTCACGACAATCCCTTCCTCTCTTCCTCTTTTTCCCCCACTCCTTTTTCCTTTTCACAGTCACTCTCTTGAATAATTCAACCATAAACTACTTCTCTGAATCCCGTCACTCCTTTCCGGGTATTCCATTACGTTCCTTAAGTCTGGTTGAATTTCGACATTCGTTCGTACCGAACCGACACTATTCACACATCCCAAATCTCCTGATCCCCCTGCTGGATTCTGGACCACGCTCCTTAGCAACCTTGCCTTAAAGCTCCTTCTTTACCTTCCCTAGCCTCACAGCAAACATCCTTCATACCTATTACCTACCATCAAAGAGGAATCCGTCTACACGACACCATACATCCCGATCACACCGTGGACGCGACTTACACCGAGATCTCCTGACCCTCGAGCTTCCGTCCCTTGATCACAATCGCACCACACCACAGCGATACTACCTCGCCTTTGCTCCTTTATACCGATCGATATCACCGATTAGAAACCAAAGAAAGCCATGGCTACTGAGGTGGAAAACCCGGTGGCTCTTGCCCCCAGCGCCGCGACGCCCGGCTCGACCACCGCCCATGAGTCCATTCAGACTCCCGGTTCCGCCAACAGGAACTCAACCCCCTCTCCGACTTCCGCCAATGGCCAGGCGCCCTCTTCGCAATCAAGGCGCCCGCCTCGCAAGAGCACCCTCACCCAGCAGCAGAAGAACCAGAAGAGACAACGTGCTACCCAAGATCAACTCACAACCCTCGAGTTGGAATTCAACAAGAACCCGACTCCCACGGCCACCGTCCGTGAGCGCATAGCGGAGGAAATCAACATGACCGAAAGGTCTGTTCAGATCTGGTTCCAGAACAGGTGAGATATTCCGACCCCTGAGGTCGTGTCCCTTGGAATCGTAGCTGACCCCTGGAAAGACGTGCCAAGATCAAGCTTTTGGCCAAGAAGAGTCTCGAGACTGGTGAAGACATCGACTCCATTCCCGAATCCATGCGTGCCTACCTCGCCATGCAGGCGATGGAATCCGGCAAGGGACTGGGCGGTCCTTTCCTCGGCCGCACCGGACTCTTGCCCTATGGACACAACAGCATGCTCCTCGGTGGCGACCAGAGCGGCCAGGGCAAAGTTTGTAAGTACTTCCGAAACGTAAGTCAAGCTTAACTAAACTAACCAGCTTTAGTGATCCATCACTTGACCTGTCGTTCTCTCAGCATCGGCAAGTGGACTCGCGTTGGGCAGAACACGATGGATCTCATCATCTTCTACTCCCCTGACAAGTGCACCATGACCTACTACATCAACAATGAGCAGGCTGGTTACAAGATCGAGTACCCCTTCGCCTACATCAAGAATATCTTCCTCGAGAACCAGGAGGGCGACCCGAACAAGCCCGGCGGCATTGTCATCGAGCTTAACCGCCCTCCCAACTTCTTCATGGACTCTTCTCCCCAGACGAGCGGCTTCTTCCAGTGCGGCGACTTCACTGAGGACCAGCAGGCGTCCCAGTGCCTTGTTCACCACCTTGGCGGTAACCCCAAGGTTCTGAGCGGTCAGCTGGCGAAGCTCGTCTCCCTGGAGGCATTCATGAACCGCAACAACCCTCACCCCTTCATTGACCAGCAGCACGCTCTTTCCGTGTCCGCCCCCGTGTCGCCCACCGGGCGCCCTTCTTCGCAACCCAACTTTGCTCAGCCTCACATCGGTATGTTCCAGGAGACCTGGGGCATCAACAACATGCACTCTGGCATGCGCGGTCCTGGCCACAAGAGACAGCGTAGTCGTTCCGTGCCCATGGCCGTCGACTTCTCCATGCTCCAGACGCCCATGCCCTCCTTCTACATCCAGCAGCCTGGCGAGATGCAGGCTCCTCAGACTCCCGGCCCTTACCTCCACGCTCCTGTTCCTCAGCAGCCTGGTGGCCTCGGCCCCAACCTGAGAATCGACACCCAAGCCGGCTTCGGACTGGATATGCGTCAGTACCCCATGTCGGCCACGACCGCTTCTCCGTCCGAGTTCCCCACGAGCCCTGCATTCTTCTCTCAGCCCCCTGAGCCGAGCCCCCTCCCGACCTCCAGCTACAACACTCCCTACGGCAGTGCGTTCCTGTCGCCGATGGCCAACCCGTCAAACAACATGATCCCGCCTTCCGTCTCCCCTCTGTCATTCGGCAGCCACCACGAGCCCTCCATCGTTGAGCAATCGCCTCCTTTGTCCATGCTCGGCAGACCCGCCTCAGCCGACATCTACACCCAGGGCGACAGCGGGTCCTGCGCCGTTTCTGACGACGGCACTGGCCTGAACGAGATGTACTCGAAGCACACCATCAACTTGCCGATGCACCCTCATTCTCCTGCGTTTGTCGAGCAAGGTCAGGCCGATCTCGACATGAACCAGCTGGTGCAATTCGACAACGTTGACCCCAGCTCATTGTCACCCGAGTCCATGTCCCATGTGCCTCATCAATGAGCGCCTTTGACTCAGGTCTGCAGTGCCTGAAGTCAATTGGCGTTTGGGATTATTCCGGACAGGACATGGCGTACATAATACAGGCTGCGGCGTGCTTCGAAAACCTTTGGGAGGAGAGCGGAGTTGCTTTGCTTTGATTATTCACAGCTGGCGTTGAGGCGCTCGATATATACCAGATGGGTTGCGCTTGGTCTACTTTCGACACACCGATGACTACGATGCTTGATTCAGTTCTCGCTCTACTTTCATCCATCGGCCACGACGAATCTGCATGACGATACCTCCATTCGTATCTCGATCATGCGTGTCCGGCACAAGCGATCGTACACTTGCACTTTCTTGGAAATCTACTTCTACCATTTTCGAGTCATTTATTGTCGCGAACAAACTCATTTTTTTGTTACGAAGGGGGTAATCTTCCGATTTTCCTACCTCGTCATAACAATCGTGCTTCGCCGTATCGGTCTGCGCACAGACCCGACGGATATGGCACCTAATAATCCTTTCCCCTTCAAATCTTTGGTTGGCTTGCGCTGCACTTTTTGTTATTTTTAACTCGATTCCTTCTGTCATCGTTCATGAGTCAAAGATGTCTTGGCCGCAGGTCTGGAGATGAAAATGGGGGGAAAGCCCAGGTGGCTTGGGATTTTTCCTGGTTCTTAATCAGTCACAAACCGAAATTTTCTTGCGCAAAGATATACACAACTCCGACACACAACAACTTTTTTGGTCTACCTCCTCTTGTGGGTATTTTTTATTGGTTTGATGGGAATCGTGGGGGAGCAGGGGAAATCTTGGTGGCTTTTGTGCGTTGGATGCTGGGGTACAACGTTTGGGGGCGGTTTAATGGGAAAGAAACCGCGCCGCGCTGTATGGCTTCGGCAGCGAGAGGCTGGGGCCGGCCGTTGCTCGAAAGAGGCGGTTCGGCCTTGTAGGTAAATGACGATAGAGAGTCGAGAGTTGAGAGAGACAACGAGAGAGGGCGTCAAATCCCTGTTTTCCCACTATTACAAGACTTGCAAGTTCCCATTCGGTCTAGACTGTGACGCTGTATCTGTAAAGTTGAGTGATTTGCAAAACTAGCGATTTTGACGTCTCCACGGCCGGCGGCCAGGTTGCTTGCCTGCGCCGCCTCATCGTTATGGGGTGGAGGCTGAACCGATGTAACGTGCATGGTGAGAAGGCGATCCCGATGTTTTCTGGAAAATGATGTTACCGGCGCCTACCGAAGCGTCGTTTCCTTTTTTCTGGGTATCTGCTGGCTGCTCTGGGGGATCTGCTGGGAGGGATTATGTATCGGATGGGTACTGCTTTTGCTTTTTGGGCGAAACGGCGTCGTGATGCGAGATTGCAGAGTCGGATCGTGAGCCGGTGGGCGAGGCGAGGCGAGGCTCTGCCACTTCTGGGGTCTTGCTGTGGGCGCTTTTGGCAGTGGACGGGGCTAGGTAGGCTAAGGTAGGTAGGCTAGATCAGGCTGGGCCACGAGTACGGATAGAGAACCAGACTTGTTGGTTTCTTGGATTCTGTATTCGTACCGGCCGGGTGAGTGAGTGATGGTAGACGGATATGAGACTTTCTGTTTTTAGATGGCTTTTTGGTGAGAGCTATGTGGAATATGTATGGGGGCTGGGTAGGATTACGTGCGGGATCAATGAGTATTTGGAGATGTGAATGCTATGTACTCCTCGTTTTTGTGACGAGGCTGAGCTTGGATAAGGAAGTACGGATAAATGCTGATGACTGCTGAGGTGCTGATAGTATCCGTAGACGTTACATGTTACACAAGAGACACGAGGGACGGGGCGCAGTCGCGCAAGTGCTGACGGGCAACGCTACCTGCGTGTAAGCTGGCTATTGAATCACTCTGTGCTGCTGGTGCATCTGTTGGCCTTTCTCCTTGAGTATTACCGCCGGCTTTGCTTGAGTTACCGTGTCAGAATACGTCTGCCTAAGTCAGGAGGTGGTAGTATCAAGTAATCCCTCACAGACCTACGCAGGTAAGGTAAGGTTGGATGAGTGAAGATGCCTATTGTATCAGTAGGAGGAATCTATGGCTCGGGGAAATCAAATCCCACTTGCTGTCGGCGTTGCATTAAGCAAGCGCTAAAAGGGGTAAAAAGCATTTACTGTCGTGCCATCCTGCAGCCCCCTTCATGTCTGCCTGTGTCTAGCATGAAGTTCTCGATGTCGAAGTCGACGTCCTAAAAGTGTGTGGCGTTGGACAAGCTCGAGACGGTGTCAAAGCCGCGGGGGGCCGAGCCGGGGAAACGGGGGAAGGGGGCGCGAGGTGGCGATGGGTGGTGGCCCACTAACACGAGGTCTGAGGGCGCTCTCTTTCGACCTTACTCGATCACAGGAACGGTGTGTTTGTGTATTTTATTCCAAGGGGATTTGTTGGGGTCCGATGATGACTGGGGTTCTAGGCGTAGGGGTGTTCGTACGTTCCTGGGCATATTTTGGGAGTGGGATCAAAGTCCGAGGTGCGGAACTGAAGACGGCATTGTGCGGTGAGGACGGCAGATAGGCCAATTCTCCGTGCCGTGCCCACACTTGGGAACCGGAACGTACGGGAGTTGTGAGTCGTGTGGTGTGTCTTTTCCTTGCATGCCGTCCAGAGTGCGTCTGGTAAAAAGAGAAAACGTACTCCGTACCCGCCTGAAGAAGATGATCTGGAAATGAGACGGAACGCGGAAGTGTGCAATGTGCAATGCGGATGGATCCCGTCCTCTTGGTGGGCGCGGGCGAAGTTTCTCTCGCCGTCTTTCTTTTTGGTATTAGAGTTTGGCCCATCCCATCTTTTTGCGTGTGGTAGGGAATGCCCTGCGAGAATTGGAGGCTGGCCACGTTCGTCCCAAGGAGAGTGCGCCCATAATAATTGATTAAATACTTAGAGCACGCGCCCACAGATGGGCTGTCGTCTTCTAGCGGGCGGGATGCAGGACGGTTTGGCGCCTTTTCCAATGAGGCGGTCTGTATCCGGGAGGAAAGTCTTCCTGCGACCTCGATGGAGTCAATGCTAAAAGGGACAAGATGCTGTGTTTGCTGGCGTTTCGATGGCGGGTCGAAACATGACCCAAGAAAGTGTGCTGAGCCAAGACAATGTGCGTCTAATGAATGAGTGGGTGATGTTGGCGGGTTCGATGGTGTTCTTCTTGGGGGCGAGTCCAAGGGTACAATGCCATTGACAGCTGGGACAGTGGACGGGTGCCGCGGACGTTCAAGTACCGCGTCGTGGCACCTGCGTTTTTTTCCGGGCGTCTTGTCCTCTTTCTGCAGGCAGTTTGCAGTTGGCACTTGCCCTTTTCCTTCACCAATGACGTCGGGCCCTCTGGTTTTGCGGGGGCAGACCGAAGAAAGTGTGCTGCCACCAGCTCGAAAAAAGGCAAGGCTCCCCCCCTTCCTGTTGTTGGGTCTTTCCCCGGTGTGTCTCTCTCCTGCTTGCTTCCACCCTACCGCAGCATAGTAAAGCTTCCTTCCGTGGGACTTCAGACCGACCAACCAATCCATCATCGAAGAGGTCCTCCTCCTTCGTCCATCCATCAGCATCAGCAGTGCAATCAATGTCTTGGTATTCCCGTCGGGCAATGGTGGCAGTGGCAGTGCAGAAACGTGCCAAGACGCGCCAGAGACACGCTCTCTCCCTGACCTCATGATTGGGGGGGGGGGCCCTCCAGGTCGATGCCGACGCCATCCACGAGTGGTCTCCACGGCCACTTACTGGCCCCCGTCGTGACTTTTCGCCAAGACGACTCCAAGAGCGAACGCCGCTCCTGCTGTTGCGCGTTGCTGGCGGCGCAGCTGCTGTACGCGGCAACCTTCTTTGCTCTTCTTAGGAAACAACTTGTGTGTTTCGCCTGTCTTATGGCTGTCGTGTGTCTTGTCTGTATCTGCTCGCGTATCTCACTCTCTGCTGCCATCTTTCCGCCCAGATCAGATCGACGCAAGGCTCTGTCCATTTGTCGGGTTGGCGGAGTCGCTCTTCTTTTCCGCCCGGCGCTTCCTTCGACGTCCGTCCTTTTTGGGAATTCAACGCCGCCCGACTTCTTGTGACCAATTTTCTCTCGACTTCTCCCTTTCTCATCTCCTTTTCGCACTTGTTTTTCACGTATTCATTCCAGCATTACCACAGGTGTTCCATTCACTATTCGCCTTGTATCGTTAACCCCGGCGTCACCTAATCGCTGGCCCGAAAAACTTCAGTTCCCTTCCGCCAGCACCCGTGACGTCGAAATCGCTGATCTGACATCTCTTTGACGCCCACCGCGACGGTTTCAGCCCTGCGAACCCAGCATTTCAATCTGTATCCGTATCCCCGGCTGCTTGCACTGACCACGACATTGGCGTTCCCTCGCGTCGTAGTTCGAAGCCACGCCAGATTTAGCAAGGAACGCGCCACAATCCTGGGTCGAGACCAATGAAGACTACCACGCGCGAGCCACTGTGGTGAATCCGGCCCGCCAGCAAGGGGAACCGTCTGGAACAAGCGTCATTCTGCCGTCTGTCTAGTCGTCAAGCTAGCTGTTCTTGCTAGCCTCTCTGCGACTAACCCCGTCTGCGCCAGGCACTTTCCATCTGCAGCGTCTGCGGTTTTGGAGGAGAAATCTGGGCCTGGACTGGCCAACACAGCCTAGACAGAAACCGACCAAGCCTCGCCCCTTCAAGAATGGATAGCCGGGCCCCGGGTGACGCCTCTTCCTCTGCTGCTCCCCAGCATGAAGACCCCGACGACCCCGCCTCGAGTCCTCATCTGCCGTCCGCAACGTCTGCAGCAGCCTTCGACACTGCTGATGACATCCCGGCGCCCTCAGCGAGTCCCGCGCCAACTCGCGCTGCTCAGAGAATACAGCCGAGACGAGCCATCACCGATCCCATGGGCAGTAAGGGCACCCTCGACGGCGGCCACGTCCGCTTCTCGGATGATGTGCCGCGTGAATCCATGCGTAGCTTCGACCCGGCGGGCTCGCATCCCAATCCAAGCAGTCGTCATGGTCTTTACACGATCCCGTCAAGAGGAGACTTGGAAAGCCACATCTTGCCAGAGCCATCGACGTCGCGCGCCCACCCGAGCAGTGACCAGAGCTCTGTGCAACATTCAGAAGAGCTCAAGTATCCCATTTATCGACCAGAGCCAGGGAAGCGCGCAAAGTGGCTTGTTGCGAAGGAGACGCTGCCTGAGCAGCTGAAGAAGGCGTACAATGTGTATGTCGTGCAGGGCTTGTTGCGACAGAAGCCGCTTCCACCGAGCGCAGATGGCAGGCATATTCCTCTGAACACGGCGAGAAAACGAGACGAGGCTCTCATCGATGAGCGCACTAGGAAACCGTACATCAGCAACTTCATTCGATCCAGTCGCTACACGATATTGAGCTTTTTGCCGAAGCAGCTTTTTTCACAGTTTAGCAAGATGGGCAACTTCTACTTCCTCGTCGTCGGTATTATTCAAGCAATCCCCGGCTTGAGCACCACTGGACGATGGACAACGATAGGGCCCCTTCTCGCCTTTGTTTCCCTGTCGATGGCGAAAGAGGGCTATGACGACTACCGGCGATATCTGCTTGCAAAGACTGAAAACTTGAGTCGAACGCTGGTTCTGGGAGAAAGATCTAAGAAAGCAACTGCCAGCATGAAGAGGCACAGCAAGGCAGAGGATGCAGAGGCGTCGCTCAAAAAGAACTCGGATAATGGTTGGACTGAAACCGAATGGCAGGATCTCAAGGTCGGCGATGTCATCAAGCTCGGACGAGACGATGATGTTCCTGCTGACGTTGTGCTGTTGAGCGCGTCCGGGCCCAACAGCACGGCATACATCGAAACGATGGCTTTGGACGGGGAGACAAATCTCAAGGCGAAAAGAGCGTCTCCACTTCTTGCAGAGAGCTGTTCAACTGTGGAAGGGATCAAGTCATGTGAGGCCATGATTGTTTCCGAGGACCCCAACCTCGACCTTTACAGATATGATGGTCGCGTGACCGTCAAAGAGGAGACGCTGCCTCTTTCGCTGGACAACGTCATCTACCGTGGATCGACTGTGCGTAACACGACCGAGGCGATTGGGCTCGTCATCAATTCCGGCGAAGAGTGCAAAATCAGAATGAACGCCCACAAGCATGTTCGAACCAAGGCGCCAGCAATGCAGCGAGTACTGAACAGAATCGTGATTTGGCTCATTTTTGTGCTTCTCTGCCTGAGTAGCGGTCTTACTCTTGGCTACAGCCTCTGGAAAGACGAGACGGAAAGGAAATCGTGGTATTTCCATGGAGACACGTTGACGCTTAGGAGGATCTTCATTGCCTATGTTCTCATGTTTAACACACTGATTCCACTATCACTCTACATCAGCTTGGAGATCATCAAGATCATCCAATTCTACATGATGGGAGATGTCGAGATGTACGACCCCGTTACCAACACACCAATGGTTGCGAATACGACGACGATTCTCGAGGATCTTGGTCAAGTGAATTACGTCTTCTCAGACAAGACCGGTACCTTGACAGAAAACATCATGCGTTTCCGCAAAATGAGTGTCGCTGGCACCGCCTGGTTGCACGACATGGATATCGAGAGAGACGAGCAGGCCAAGCAAAAGTTGATCGAGTCGGCTCGCAAGAAGCGAAAAGGCAAGGGCAAAGACAGGAAGAAGGCCGCCGATCAACCCGACGACGGCGCGTCGCAGCCCTTATCAGCTAGAGGCCGGCCCTCCGTCAGCTCATTTGCGCGCGGGAGATCTATCAGCAGGGCTCCAGAGTCAGATCCTGAGCTCAAGACTGAGGATCTGCTGGAGTACTTACGACGAAAGCCAGACACTGCTTTTTCGAAAAAGGCAAAGCAGTTCCTTCTTTGCATCGCCCTCTGCCACACTTGTCTCCCCGAGACCTCGGACAACGGCGAAATCGAGTACCAGGCTGCTTCTCCAGACGAGCTCGCGCTTGTAGAAGCTGCGCGCGACCTGGGGTACGTCGTCATTGATCGGCCGGCGCAGTCGATCCATCTCCAATTGCCAGATGCCAATGGGTCGATTGTCAAAGAGACGTACCAGGTTCTCGACGTGATTGAGTTCAGCAGTCAGCGAAAGAGGATGTCAATCATCATTCGCATGCCAGATGGCAGAGTCTGCGTGTTCTGCAAAGGCGCCGATAACGTCATCTTGCCTCGTCTAAAGCTGAGCGGGCTTGCCAGTCAAAAGGCGGATGCCGTGCAGCGGAGAGCCTCGATCCGAAGGAGTGTTGAGAAGGAAAAGGCTCACCAGCGCATGAGCAATGGCGGTACGCCCCGCAGCAGCATGATGCTTGCACGAACGTCCGTGTCGGGCCGTCGCAGTCTAGCGATGAGACGTGAAAGTCTGAGAAACTCTGGAGATTTACACCGACGAGGAAGCGCCGTTACTGACGACACCGAAATGTGGTCTCCGCAAAGAGTTTCACACGACGTCCTGTCGCCAATGAGTCCTCAGGAAATCTGGCCCTCTCCACGGCCCAGTATGGCCATGAGCGAAAGTGAGATTGATGAGTTCATTGATGAGTCAGTCGCGCTTAATGAGGGCGCAGTCTTTGAGAGGTGTTTCCAACATATGAACGACTTCGCATCGGATGGTCTGCGAACTCTGCTCTATGGATACCGTTACATCCCAGAAGACGATTACATCTCGTGGAAGAAGCTCTACCAGGATGCTACAACTAGCCTAGACAATAGGCAAGAGAAGATTGAAGCCGCTGGTGAGCTGATTGAAGACAAATTCGATCTCGCTGGTGCAACAGCCATCGAAGATCGCCTGCAAGAAGGTGTACCCGAAACCATAGAAAAGCTTCGTCGAGCCGAGATCAAAGTCTGGATGCTCACTGGAGACAAGCGAGAGACCGCCATCAACATCGGACACTCCGCCGGTCTCTGCAAGCCCTTCTCAGAAGTCTTCATCCTGGACGCTTCAATGGACAATCTCCAGGACTCCATCCTATCCACTCTCGGTGAGGTCTCTAGAGGTATGCTTCCTCACACGGTCGTGGTTGTCGACGGTCAGACCTTGGGCACCATCGAGGACGATGAGGACCTGAGTTTCCTGTTTTTCGACCTAGCGGTTAGAGTTGATTCCGTCATTTGTTGCCGTGCCTCCCCATCTCAGAAAGCTTCCCTTGTCAAGCGTATTCGCCGACAAGTACCGCATTCTCTGACCTTGGCTATTGGAGACGGCGCAAACGACATCGGAATGATCCAAGCCTCCCATGTCGGCATCGGTATTTCTGGCCGCGAGGGCCTGCAGGCCGCCCGCATCTCAGACTACGCCATCGCTCAATTCCGTTTCTTGCAACGCCTTCTTTTCGTCCACGGTCGTTGGAACTATCTGCGAACTGGCAAATACATACTGGCCACCTTTTGGAAGGAGATAGTATTTTTCCTCCCACAAGCCTACTTCCAACGTTACAACGGACACAGTGGAACCTCTTTGTACGAACCTACGAGCTTGGCAGTGTTCAATACGCTTTTTACTTCCCTCGCAGTCATCCTTCTGGGTGGATTAGAAAAGGATTTGCAAGCGAAGACGCTTCTGGAGTATCCTGAGCTTTACACCTACGGCCATAGAAACAGCGCCTTCAACGTTAGGCTTTACATCGGATGGACGATCATGGGCTTGATTGAATCCGCAATCATCTACTGGGTGATGTTTGCGGTGTACGAAAAGTTGCCTTTCGATCTGAACACCGGCCTCTACGCCATGGGAACTGTACCGTTCACCGTCTGCGTAGTGTTCATCAACATCAAGCTGCTGTAAGTATTGATCCTATATCCAGGGGTGTACTCATGCTAATTAGTAAAGGATCCTTGAAATGGAGAACAAGACCCTGATAATTCTGGCTGGCTTCCTGCTCTCGGTTGGCGGCTGGTTTCTGTGGTGTATCCTCCTGTCCGTTATCTACAAAGGTCGGACTGGGATTTACTTTTTGCACAGAGAATTTCTCGACAACTTCGGCAATACGCTCAACTTCTGGGCGGTGCTCTTCATCATCCTCTCAGCAGTCATCGTGTTTGAATTGCTTTTCAATGCTATACGACGCGTCTACTTTCCACAAGATGTGGACTTCATGCAGCGCCTTGAGAGGGATGGTAGGAAAGGGAAAGGTGGGGTGGAAACAGAGGATGAAGCAACAATTCTGGAAGCCATCGGGCACAAGCATGCCTCAGGCGATGGCCAGGGCGGCCACACCAACACAGAAGGTGTGCCTAGGAAGAGCCACCACTCTGGCCGGCCATCACATCACACGATCCGCATGTCGCGCAAGTCAAGAGACGAGACCGCAGCACGGGCTTTCACACCCCCTATTGAAGAAACTAGCGGTAGTTTGGAGCAGGTGGCAAGTGGATCTAGGCAGTCGAAAAAACCAGTGCTCTCTGTTGCGACAAGGTGGCTAGGTAACACAAAAGGCGGTCGTTCTGCTAGCCCCATTGAGCTGCGGTCAACCGGGCACAAGCAAGCATGAAAGACGAAGGGACGCTCAGGACAACAATAGCATCATGTCTTTCATGACAAAAGGATCAGGTTACAGAATAGTGTTACCGGCATGGAGCAGGTGGTGCATACGATGAAGGGGCCTTTGGCTTTGGAAAGCCAACACCAATGGCCTGGAACAGTCCTTTGCACATTTTGATACCACAAGCATGTTGACTAGAAGTCAGCATACGGCGTTTGAGCATCATTTTTCAGGCATACAATAAACAGTAGAAACATTACTGATTCAAGAATTGTGGATGCTCCATTTTGTGACAGTTGACGAAATGCTTGTAGAGCTACCCAGTAAATTATGGATTAGGACAATAACGAAAAGAGTATGTACATGATCCTGGGTCTCGTGTGAAGTTCCATCCGTACCCAGCCATGCTCATGAATCCGATCCTCGTCAGTCATGAGTGCTGGTGGCGCAAGGTTGGGGCGTCAGTGGGATATCAAGTAGGGAAGGGAGTATCTAGTTTTCCTCCTTCTTCTCCTCAGACCTGTCCTCAGACTTGCTCTCCTCCTGCTTCTTGTCTTCGTCGTCCTTCTTCTCATCCTTGGGCTCTTCAGACTTCTTGTCCTCCTTGGTCTCATCCTTCTTTTCGTCCTTGGACTCCTCAGCCTTGTCGTCAGACTTGTCCTCGGACTTGGACTCCTGCTTAGGCTGCTCGTCGGCCTTTTCGTCCTTCTTCTCCTCGGCCTTGTCCTCGGTCTTCTCCTCCTTGGATTCCTCGGACTTCTCCTCGGGCTTGGACTCCTCGGCCTCCTCCTTGGCGGGTGCCTCCTCGTGCTTCTCCTCGTGGGCGGCTTCGTGGCCGTGGCCGTGAGCGTCGGACTTCTTCTCGCCCCAGGGGAGGATTACGGCGAGACCGGCGACGGTAATGAGTGCTGAGCCGAGGGCGCTGGGTGGGACATTGTCAGCAATCGCTCAGTCAGAGGCATGAGCATTGGAGTTGCCGAGCGGTAGGAAGCCCGTCCGAACTCCAATTGAGCCAATTGGGCATGGAAGAATGGGAATGCTTACAGAGGGAGCTCGCTCTGGGGCTTCGCGGCGCCATGCTGGCTCGCGTAGGTCCTCTGCGCGAACTGAGGGCGGAACTGGGGACGGATCGTCCGGCGCGCCGAAAGTCGGAGGGCGGAACGGAGGGAAGCGGCTCTGGAGAAAGACATTGTTGACTTTTTTTTTGTTTTCTTGTAATTGAATGACAAAATTAATATAAAGACACAGTATAGTACAGAGGGACTTTTGAGCAACCCAATTGAGTCGTTTTTCTCTTCAGACGTGGCTTTTTCGTGAAGTACCGGAGAGAGGGAAGGGAAAAAAAAGGATCTCGGGTGGCTTAGGAAAAAAAGAAACACCAAGAATCCAAGGGGTGATTCGGCAAAGGTACCTGCTGTGCTACAAACGGAAGTGTTTCCCACTTCACAGGCTGCCCGGCTGCCGTCCGAAGTTTAGAGCTCGGAGCTGCGAGCTGCAGAGCAGCCAAAAGCACTGGCGCCAACAGCTGGGGGTGGAACCGGGAACGAGCTTCTACGGGGGCCTGTAGCAGCAAAGGCCTTCATTGGCTGGCGAAAAAGCTGGATGGTTCCAGCGTGCCGGGGTGAATGGCTCCCCACAGCTTCTGTGGTGACGACATTGCTGGGCCTGCACGGACTGTTTCCCGATGGAATGCGATGTTCTGGCTGTCTAGACTTATGTAATCTCGGTAATGGATTTAGCTTTAGTCCGAGGATCTCGAATTGAAGGCACCTATCCCCTCGCACGGCCGCTGAGTGGAGGCAACTGCGGGCAGTCACAAAGGGTGGGGGTCCACTTTCGCGGGGCAAGACCTGGAACGTCCTGGGAGCAGCACCTCTTAGGTCCCCGAGAACGCCTTCCTGCCTAGAGCTGCCAACCCCACCAACAACCTACCTCTCTTCACGAGGGTCTCTTGTTGTCGTTTATCATAAAACACAACAAACCAATCTCTCTACGGTATCATCTTCTAGTCTATTTCCAACCTGTTGCAGACTACGCGGGCCGGTCACTCTTTCCCTACTCTCTGCATGGTCAGAGCCACCGCTTCCCGCTAACACGCCATCTGCCGCCTCTCAACCTCTCCGTCTTCCTTAACCCATTTTCCCCCCGATCAAAGCATCAATCAACCCGTCAAGATGGCTTCCTCGAGCGTACCCGCGAACCCGACGCCTCAGACCGTGATTGGTCTCGTCCAGAAGCTCGGCGACGCGGACCCGGACTTCCGCTTCATGTCCCTCAACGATCTGCTTCAGGTCCTCGCAAACGGAAAGCCCGACTTCCTCCACCATGACTATAACGTAGCCGCGCGCACAGTCGACAGTATCATCAAGACCCTGGACGACCAGAATGGAGAGGTGCAAAACTTGGCCATCAAGTGGTGCGTGAATCCCTTCTGCCCCCTTCTGAACCGCAAGAAGCACTCGCTAACAGATGGGTAACCAACAGCCTCGGCCCCCTCGTCACAAAAGTACCGACCCCGATCATTGCGCCCATGATCGAGAAGCTTTCGGCGATAAAGCTTAAGAACTCCGTCGACAACGCCGTCCCGTCCCTCGCGCTACGCGCCGTCATCATGGCGCTGCCGAAACCCACACCCGGCCTGCCCCCGTCCAAAGAGGTCCAGGAGTCCTACGTCGCCGTGAGCCGGGTGCTGATCCCGCGTTTGCTGGGTCCAGGAGGCAAGGTCCAGGCGCAGTCTGGCTCCAATAACATCCAGCTCCCGCCTGTGCCGCCGGGCCTGTTGAAGGTCGACAAGAACCTTAGCGCGGAATCAGTTGACATTCTCATCGAGGTCGTCAGGTGTTTTGGAGTCATGCTCTCCCCGCTTGAGGTTGAGGCGATGCAGGACGCGGTCATCAGCTTGCTGGAGAACGACAAGACATCTTCCGTCGTTAAGAAGAGGGCCGTCGTGGCGATTTCTATCCTGGCGGTCCACCTGTCGGACGACCTGCTCAACCAGATGGTCACGCGCATGGCTAACAACCTAGGCAAGCGTGATATCCCCGCGGTCACGCGCCGTCTATACATCTCCATTACCGGCTCTATGGCGAGATCGATCCCCGCACGGTTCGGCACATATCTGAGCACCCTTGTGCCTTTCATCATGCAAGCTCTAAGCGAAGGCGAGCTGGAGCAGCACTTGGAGGAGATTAGCGATGGAGACGACGTCGGTCTGGACTTTAACGAGGTTCGCGAGTCTGCTTTGGTGGCATTGGAGGCTTTCCTCGCAGCATGCCCAACAGAAATGCGCCCCTTTACCGAAGACACTATCAAGGCGTGTCTCCGATACCTCAAGTACGACCCCAATAACGCTCAAATGGATGACGACGAAGACATGGAGGTCGATGAGGAGGAGGAAGAAGAAGATGCCGACGACGAGTTTGATGACGATGCCGGCTTTGATGACGATGATGACGCGAGCTGGAAGGTCCGTCGTTGCGCCGCAAAGGCTCTATACACTCTCATCTCGACCCGCGGAAGCGGCGATTTGCTCGAAAATGGCGTCCTTTACAGCCAGGCTGGCCCTACTCTCGTCAAGAGATTCGACGAGAGAGAAGAGAATGTTCGTCTGGAGGTCATCTCCTGTTTGTCCCTACTCGTTCGCAAGACCGGCGAGGGCATCTATCCCACCGATTTGTCACTCGACGACCAAGAGCAAGAGGCCCCGAGCCTGATCCCTGTCAGCCGGAAGCGTAGGCGCCAGAGCAGCGGCGGTGGTTCCATGGCTGCTCATGTTGCGACTGGTCTCACATCACCCACTCTCGAGCGAATCCCTTCGACTGGCCCTCGCGCCGACTTGGCTCGCTTCACCCCTACGATTGTAAAGGCGTCCACAAAGTTGCTCAAGGGCAAGGTTATTCCCACTAAGCAGGCCATCATTAACCTCCTTGACGACATAATCACGGTGCAGCGCGGAGGTCTGTCTGACTACTTCAACGATGCCATTGGCCCCATCATCGAATCTATCAAGCCTACCGGAGCCTCTGCTCTCGCTTCCTCCTTGGCCGCTTCTGGTGGTAATGCGTCTGCCACTCCCAGCACACTACGTGTTGCGGCTCTGAAGCTTACCAGTGACATTGCCAAGACTCACTCTTCAAGTCTACTCCAGCCTTACCTGACCAAGATCGTTGCTGGTGTGGTGGCGGCCGCCAATGACCGCTTTTACAAGATTTCCAGCGAAGCCATTGGCACGATTGAAGAGCTGGTCAAGGCTATAACGCCCCCTCGTTCCAAGATGACGGCGCAGAAGTTCAAGGGCGAGCTGCAAAAGCTTTTCGACACGATCATGGATCGCATCACCGCAACTGATGCCGATGCCGAGGTCAAGCAACGGGGTATTCACGCTTTGGGCGTCCTGTTGTCGAGAACGTCTGGCGCGGATGGTGCTGGCTTGATTGCTGCCGACAAGCGTCAAGCCGCCCTCGCCGCTCTGCTCGATCGTCTCAAGAACGAGACCACTCGACTTGCCGCCGTTAGAGCCGTCGATAACGTCGCCGCCTTTAGTACCAGCAGCGGGCAACTCGAGACGGCTTGGATTCGTGAGGTGGCTCTGGAGCTCGCCGGCCAACTGCGCAAGGCGAACCGATCTTTGCGCGGCTCCAGCATCCAGGCTCTGAAGCACTTGATCGTGTCTCCCACGTCCAAGGGTCAACTTGATGCAAACACCATTCAGGGCTTGGTCTCGGCTTTGGTTCCTGTGATCAGCAATCACGACACCCACCTCCTGGCCCCCGCACTGCTTATTCTCGCAACTCTGGTCGAGGAGAACGCAGGCCTTGTTGTGAACCAATCCATGGTCGCCACTATCTGCACTCTTCTCAAGTCGAGTTACGCAAGCATCGTTCTGGATCAAATCTTGATCCTCGTCACTAAGGTTGGTGAGAGTGGCTCTGGCCAAGGTCTCATGCAGGGTATTCTCAAAGAAGTTAGTATCGAAGGAGACCCGGTCGTCGTTGGCAAGGTTATTGGTGCTCTTCTCGTGGCCAGCGGAAGCTCGGCTGGAGTCACGATTGATAGCTTCATTTCCGAGCTTCAGAGCAGCACGCAGAAGAGGGATGACGCTAGAATCAGTCTTGCCTTGGCAGTGCTTGGTGAAGCCGGTCTGCGACTAGGACCCAACTCTCCTCTCAAGCCGGATCTGTTCCTGAAGCAGTTCCATGAAGAGCCCGACAAGGTCTCTATCTCCGCCGCGGTAGCTCTTGGCCGCGCTGGTTCGGGCAATGTGTCCCAGTATCTCCCGGTCATCTTGGACACCATGCAGAAGGGTGGCAACACGCAGTACTTGCTGATTCAATCGATCAAGGAGATCTTGCAGCAAGTTACCGTTCTGTCCGCCGAGGTTTCCAAGTTCGCCGCGCCAATTTGGCAGCATCTGCTTTCGGCGTCTACTATCCCCGACAACCGCGTCGTCTGCGCGGAGTGTGTTGGCCGCTTGACCATTATTGATACCCAGACATTCATGCCCCAGCTCCAGGTAAGTACCCAAGGTCACCTCTTGTAGCAATCTGCTAACAGCTTGTAGTCCCTTCTCAGAGATCAGAACCCCGACATCCGTGGCATGGCTGTGCAGGCTGTTCGATACACGCTGCCTGACAGTGACGACGCTTTTGATGCTATGCTCAAGAACGTCCTCGTTGACATGCTTCTCGTCATGCTTCAAGACACGGAGATGGACAACCGTCGCTTGGCCATGTCGACGCTGAACTCGGCAGCCCACAACAAGCCTGATCTCATTCTGCCCCACTTGGGCGAGCTGATGCCGTATGTGTTGTCCGAGTCGGTCATTAAGCCGCACTTGATTCGTGAGGTGATGATGGGTCCCTTCAAACATATGGTGGATGATGGCCTGGAAGTCCGCAAGGTAAGTATTTCGTGCTTCTCATGGGATTACGCTAACTCGCTTTACAGAGTGCCTACGAGACGTTGTACGCCCTCATGGAGACGGCATTCTCACGGATCAACAACATTGACTTCTACGACCGTGTTGTCGCTGGTCTTAAGGACGACAATGACATTCGCAGTCTGTGCAACCTGATGGTTTCCAAGCTCATCGTGCTTGACCCCGATGAGACGGCTCGTCGCCTCGATACGATTGCCGAGGCATACCGGGCGATCCTGTCGACCAAGTTGAAGGATGGCGCCGTCAAGCAGGACGTGGAGAAGCAAGAGGAGGCCAACAAGAGCGTCCTGCGTGTGACCCTCCTGCTCGGAGACAGGCACAAGAACAACAAGGCGGGCTCAGGCAATGCTGTGGCCAACGCCAACGCTGGAGGCGGAAGCCAGGTGTGGAATGCTTACTGGGAGTGGGTGAACAAGGAGTTCCAAGCGTCGCTTAGAAGTCTGCGCGAGGAAAGCAAGGAAGCCCGCGTGTTGTAAGCAGGGGATCTTTTGGCCGGGCTGAATACCTTCTGGCGTTAGTGAACATGGAGTAGCAGGAACTAGAACAAAGCATTACTCTATGATCGGTACTCGAGTTATCCGGGAACTATTCGTGCTGCTTCGTGAGAAAGCCATGAGCGACTGAAAAGATATCCGCGGTAACCCATCCGTAACGTAAGGCTGCATCGCTGTCCGGAAGTCACTACATAATAACCGAGACAAATCGGCGAGATGCTGTGTAGCGTAACAAGCTGTGATCCGCGACATTCCGATCAGCCCCATGCAGGGAACCGTCATATTACACAAGTAAGGCTGATCGGGACAGATTTACTGTCTTCAATGGTGGCGTGGGTGCGCGATTCCTGTTGGGTGATGGTGTAAGCCACGGGCTTGGCGGGAAGTCATGCTTGAGCGTTATGCTGGGGCCGGCTTACGTCCATCTTCACAGGCAAGAGTTATGGTGCCCACAGGATGGGAAACTTATAAGATGAGCTGCATGTCTCTAGGCATATGGTTTGAGTTTAGAATAAGAAGATATTTCAATTCGGTATTTTCTTCACCTTAATTGAGTGCAGCTCCATACACAAACCTGGGCTGCTGAAAAAACAAAACCAAGGCACCCAACAGCAACAGACACGTCTTCAACTTACACCATCCCTCAAAAACACCACAACCACCAACCAAAACTCAGCCATGGCAACCTCCCGCGCCTGGACTTTCACAACTCGCGGGGCACCCCGCTCCGTCCTCTCCCTCACACCTCGCCCGGTTCCCACGCTCCCGCCCGCAGCCGCCGTCGTCTCAAAGTCCAAAGACAGCACCGAGTGGCTCCTGATCAAGGTCGCCTACGCGGCTCTCAACCCAGGCGGGCATTTTTACGTGAGCATGATCCCCGCGGCCGCGAGGGCGAAGACGGCCGTGCCGGAGATGGACCTGAGCGGCGTCGTGGCCGATGTCTGGACCCCGTCTGCTTCTTCGTCTGCGGCGAAAGCGAGATTTCGCAAGGGAGACCGCGTCGCTGCCTTCATCCCCGTCTCTTTCGGCTGGGCCACGGGGACAGGCGCGCTGGCGGAGCACGTCGTCCTGCCCGCCAAGTACGCCGTCGCGGTGCCGCGGGGCGTGGGGCTGAAGGGCGCCGGGAGCGTGTTGACGGCGGGGTGCACCGCGCTCACCACGGTCCGGGCCGCGGGGCTGAAGAGAGGGGGCAGGGTGCTGGTCAACGGGGCCAGCGGTGGGGTGGGGAGTCTGGCGGTGCAGATGGCGAGAGACGCCGTCGGGCCGGAGGGTGTTGTGGTTGCGGTGTGTTCGGGGAGGAATGCCGAGATGGTCAGGGGGTTGGGGGCGGACGAGGTTGTGGACTACACCGCTACCGGCTCGGTTTCTGATGTGTTGAGGGAGAGGTTCGGCGGGGAGAAGAGGTTTGACGGGGTTGTGGACTGTATCGGGGTGCAGGATGTGTACGCTTCGTGCGCGGCGTATGTGGTGCCCGGGGGCGTGTATGCGGCGGTTGGGATCAAGCCGGCGGCGCAGACGTGGGGGAGCTTTTTCAAGGCTGTGTGGACGATGCAGATGAATGCTGTGTGGCCTTTGGCAGGGTGGCTTGGGGGCGCGGGGAGGGTTTGGAAGGGGACGACGATGATGGACCCCGGGAGGACGTTGATGGAGGATGTTGTGGGTATGTTGGCAGATGGGAGGGTGAAGGCTGTTTTTGATAGGGAGGTTGCGATGGAAGATGTTGTGGAGGGATATAATGTTGTCGAGAGCGGGAGGGCTAGGGGGAAGGTTGTTGTCAAGGTTGGAGAGGAGTGAGCTGTTGTCATAGATGAATGTGTTCGATGATTGTTTAGACGTTTTACACATTGTTTATTTCTGATTAGTTGGTTAACTTCTTAGCTTGAATAGAACCATTATGCCAAGCTCGTTACCCCTTTTCCATGCGCGTCCGCCAACTTTGGTGATACTCCGAAGAAGCCTGTCAATGTCTGCCGCATGACGAGATATCGACGACAGCTGACTTAGATTTCTTCCATGTCCTCTTCAGCCTGGTGATTCAGTGTATAGACCGTTTCAGCGGTTTCCTTCCCACGTGGCCCCTTTTCTAATCTTACCTTATCCTCCTCTGGAAGCGTCTGTCCGTAGAGGTGACGAAAGAGGTCCTGGCCCGCCTCGACATCAACACAATAGCCCCTGATCATGTCTATAGTCGAAAGCCACAATGACAGCCTTGGCGTACGCGAGCGCTGCGGCAAGAACCTAAGAACAATGAGCATCTTTCTTCTTCTGCTTTCACATACTCCTGTCACATCAGGGGCTTACCATTATATGCATAATCTGATGACTTGCCCCAAACAGATCAAACGTCCTCGGGAACCACAACTCGGGAAACTGCCTTTATCAGCGACCACACTCACTTTTTCAGGTGCAGGAAACAAAATCTCACCTTGGCCCAGTATATCAAGACCGCCAACGCATTACACCCAGCCGTCGCCAGTATCCACGGGCCACCGACCCGCGCCCACTCTTCACCAGCCCCAAACACCAAAGCACCATGCCCGATCGGCAACACAAACGCCGCAGCGCCAAACGTGGCAAACAGCGCGGCGCGGTGGTGACCCAGATGCACGGCGCCCAGGTTCGGCCTCGTCGTCGCCGCGGCGCACAGAGCGGCAAGCGTGCCCGTCAGCAGGACGTAGGCGTCGCGGGTGCGCGGCGAGCAGGGGAAGGTGTAGTGTGCCAGCGGCGCCGTGGAGCTCCACATCAGAGCCAGCACGCCGTGAAAGTCCGCTTTTATGCCGGCGAGGTAGTAGGGTTCGCTGTGAGACATGAAGGTATGGAAGCTGGAAGGGGAGATGTGTTAGTGTTAGTGATGTGTGGTTAACTGTCAGGGGGACATGTGAGTCAGTCACTAGGAGGCTTTTACATACGCAGTTGAGAGAACGAAACAGACTGTAACACCTGATGCGTAGATACTGCAGACGACGATATCTGAGGTGGAGGCGATTGTCCATCTCGGGGAAATGGGATTGCCGAAGATGAGGAATGGGAGGGATATAAAGAGGATCGCCCCGATTATGTGTGAGTAGATGTTGACTGTCCGTTGGTTTAGTCTCAAAGTCATCACTTGTCGTTGATCCCTGGGTTTTCTCACTCGTTTCATTGTGAACATATGTCCAGCTATGAAAGCACTCCCAGACTGAGAAGCATGCTGTTCTATGGTGGATGGTTAGTATCGCTCGAAGTTCCGGTCATGATACACACGCCAACTTACCGATAACCCGTCTTGATGTGTTCACTCCCACATCTCATACATCGTTAGCTGTCGCTTGAAGGAATGAAACAAACTCATCATGAACTCACTGCTGCCATTCCGCTAGAAAACTTGTCAGCAACTATACGCCCAAGTTTCGTCAAACGACAAACTCACGAAGCTCTTCCCAACTGAGCAGCGCGCTCACTTTCGTCTGCTTCTCCGGTGCCTCGGCCTGGCCGCCCCAACTCCGCAACCGCCTGCCGGCGCTCTCTCCGCCAAAAGCCTTCTGCAGCCTCCGTCTCAAGGCAGATGTCGAAAGAAGGGCCGCCATTTCAGTTTGAGAGAGAGTTCTGCCCGTCAAAGTCGCCCAGGTCGACGTCCTTCAATCGTTCCTTACCCTGTCGACGAGAACGCAATGCGCAAAGTAATCGATCCGCAACTCACAGACGACCTAAAAGTCATCAACGGGATCCGAAGCGCTCGATTGTTTGCAAATATCTTGTATCCATCAAGCGTAAATGACTATCGCGTCGACAAACATACTGCGCAACCAGAAACGAAAAGTTTAGACATGAAAGACGTTCGTCACATTTACTCCTCACCTCAAAACCCAACAATCCCCGTGCTGTTTCCTCCATGTCCCCCCTGCCGCCGCAGTCGCCGAACCAAATCCACCAACACGAAACCCGCCCCGGAAGCGCGCCGATCCGGTGTGTGTGTGGTCCCGCAGCATCGTCGCATCCGACCACCCGCTAAAAAATTGCGACGACGCTGATGCAGGCCCATGAATAATGCGCATGGCAGAACCAAGCGTGCTAAAGAAGAGAAACCAAATAGAAGAAGTCGGTTGGATAGAGCCTAAAATGCGCTAGTTGAGTTGGGTTGGGGCCAGCAGGTGGTCACTTGACGGGAGGGTGATGCGTTGCAGGGAGGGACCCTGAGTTTTTGGAGAGACCGTTGTTTCTGAGGTTCATGGCGATGTCGAAACGTTGCGGTGTGTAATGCTAAGACTTGTGTGATCGTGTTGTTTGCTCGATAGCGTGGATCACTTAGCTGCCCAGTTATGATATCTGAGGTCCGACTCGTGGACTCTGCATTTGATGAGAAAAGCATTCGGAAGGTAGAACCATTTAACATCTGTCTCTTCTCTGAGACGCTTCGTACGACGGCGAAGCTAACAACATCGAAGAGCCTTCGTCTGGCCCGGCCGACATATAAAAGACCACGAGATGAGAAGACCACGGAATTGACATGATGAAAGCGAAAGTCTCTAGTCCTATGAACATGCTCCCGAGGTTCAGAATGGACATTGTCCCATAGTAACATAAGCCAATCGTCCCATAGTAACATAAGCCAATTAACTATGTGTCTGATACCAGCGCTCCGTCCCTCATCATTGTCTAAGGTATTCGAACGCGAACACCCCGCAAATAACCGACACGAACAAGCGGATGCTTACTGAAGGCTCTCCGTAACTTTGGACACGAGAATTTTCAAGCCTCACGGGCAAAGAAATAACAAAACTCAAACTACTAGTCTCTCATCTACTGACTCGGCCTCCAATGCATGTTAAGCAAAAATGATGACGTCTTGCCGAATCAGACTGCCAACATGCAAGTTTCTTCTGTACCACAGACGCCTATCCATATAAAGTCTGAGTGATTCCCTGTTGATTCAAATGATTCCAAATTAAGGAGTATTCATAGCGAATATACATATCAGATCAGAACGTTGAAGGGTGATGCAGGAAGGTCTGTTTATCTTTGCTGTCACCTACTGCCTCTATGATTCAAATTAACTAGCATTAATGATCGGTACAAGACGATTTCTTCTGGCAAACACTGTTCTTCGAGAGCCGTGTAAATGTGACATTGATGCCGAACGAGACATGTGGAAGCACTGAGTATCATGCTGACCCAGATAGACGGGTCTGGGTTGTTGTGACGATGTAGCCAAATCCCCATCCGTCTTTCCCCATCCTCATGTATCGAAGAACCTTTAGTTGCTGCCATACAATTGAAGAAAACTTCACAAGAGATCTGTTCACCTTTTCCCAAACTTGCGACTCTGACACAATTGATGAGACTTGCAGACAAGAAGCGGCTGCAGTCTACAGCATGCCGTTTCTTAAGAGCATAGAAGGCGGTCTTCGCGAGGTCTGTCATTGTCCAGTGCCTATTCCTCTACAGTATTCCACGCAGGAATACATTCAGAATAGAGAGTTAAGAAAACAGACCCCTTGGTAACAACAGTAGCTATGGGCTCTTCTCAGACACAAATAACTGCCTCAAAGGTCCAGATGCTGTGTTTACAGAAGCGTATTAAAAAGTCAAGCTCGATTTTCTGTGCCCGTAAAACAAAGACACATAGCGTCAATGACATCCCAAACCCTATTTATTCATTTATAACTATTCACCATAAGTCCCGTAGTCAAGCCAAGGCACATATCTACTCGTGCCAGTATTAAAAGACCCAAGCAATCACCTCCACCTGTCGCCGGAGGCTTCAAAGAGGAGCCTCAGAGTCAAGATCAAGTGTCCCTCTCGCAAAGCTCGTCAGAAGAAGTTCATGCGAACAAATCGTCATCCCTCTCAGCCGCCTACATCCACCACATATACTCAGGAAATATACAGCGAACAGCTTCTCGCTGATTGAGTTATGCACTACTACAAAAGCAATTAAAAGGCAAACTACTTGGCAGCAGGAAAACCACTACAAGTCACAAGGCCTAAAGACAGTCACGCCCCACAAGATTTCGTCGTCAAGAGGCCCAAATCTGCCGCATACTCCTGCGTTTTAAAGGCGTGTGTATCACTGACCAGAGACTACATGAATAGAAGGATAAAAGTGCTAGTCCCAGGCAAATGCTATTTTCTAATCTAATCTATGGCAATTGCCCAGAGATTCCTCCCTATCAAGCCCCTGAGCATTGACAGGATTCATCAGGCCGGACTACCACCCCGTTACTCACAATTCACATGGACACCATCCGTGCAACTCTCTATTGTCTTACGCTGCCGTCCAGAGAGTATTGCCCTGGAGCATTTGCAGTACTCGCGTGATATGCCTATCACACCCCAAGCCAGCGCTTATACGTCATAACCGTCATGCAGCCAGCTATCAGAAGCACGTAGAATGCAGTGTTAATCACCTACCTGGGTTAATGCCAAGACATCGTCACTACTCCAGTGATGATCAAGTCCGCCACGAGACCACCTTATCTGGCAATACTCCCAAACCAAAGGCGGATATCGATCACGTCCCGGCCAGACTCGCCTTGTCCTTGACGTCTAGTTTCAGAGACATCCTTCTCTGTGTAACCTGGGCGCTGAACATTTCAAATACCAGGGTACGGCACCCTTTTCTGTGCCCCCTAAAACCCATTTGCGGGAGACAATAGACAATGATAGGTGACCAAAAGCGGCCAGCCCCTTGGACATAAGCAACGGGAATACCAGGGCTTGCCCACGGCAACGAAAAACATCCAAAAACAAGGGGAACGCCGCGCCGTTGAGATTCCATGGCAGTGGTACACTTCTGCTTCCGGTAGGGCCCTGAAAGACGTTCAGGATCTTGTTATCGACGCCTCCGTTCGGCTTGGCAAGCCTCTCGTGTAAGAGGCTCAGGGTTGACTGCAATACGCAACTTGTAACGGTTGCAGATCAGATATGTCAAGCCACCAACAGCCAGAGACAGCTGGGCAGCAGTCTAGAAGACGACCTCGTGGACCATCTTTTGACTGCTGCACGTAGGCGTTTACCAGATATGGAAGAGCTCGCCCCTAGGCGCATGGCCAACGGCATTACCGGAGCAGTGACGACGCTCCCAGACTTCTGGAACAGCACCATAAGCCATTGTAACGCTCGACTTCGTCGTCCAGCCCTGTAAGGTGGTCAGCAGCGTGAGCGGGAAAACCTCACCCGCTGACACAAAGCAGGGGTCGGCCGCCGCGAAGGGATCTCAGCCCGGATGCGTGATGAGACAAAGAAATACTCTTATCAGATCCTTATATCATCTCGAGCAACGCTGACCGGCTCTGACCATCAACAACTCGGAAGATGCCCCGGGTCTAGCAACGCCCTGAAGACATTTCCCCGATCTCAAGGCGGCCGCCGACCGCCTCTTCATCTGAGAATCGGCTCGACGGGACCCAGGCCGGGCTCAGACCGTGTATTGTGGATTCGAGCGCTGCCGAAGTCGCCCGCCTGACTCGCCATCGGGCCGGGCCAGTTGGCGAGCGACTCAAGAGGCCGGAAGCAAAGAGGGGACGCCAACACCGGGTTTCTGGGATTTTGATTAATGACGAGAGAGGGTTGCTTACGTGCAGGGTTTGTTGCTCCATGCGCAGAGGTTGCCTGTGGAGCGGGGAGGTAATTAACTCGTCCAAGGAGACGAGACTGTAACCTCAAACCTCGCGATCATCCTTCGGTTGGGGGTGGAGATGTCACTGTCCACCCGCAAAAATGCCCCCAAGACCCTCTCTCGCGGGAGGATCAATTTCAGGCACGAGGCGAGGGGTGGACTTTGCGTAACGGAACCTTGCCGATCCATTCTTCCGCGGCTGAAGCTGTGTTCCGTTGAGTCGGAGGAGAAATCTTTGGTCGACATTCTAGAGCTGTCGTGGGCGACACAGACCGAATACCTGGAATGGCGTTTGGTGAAGGTTCCTCAATGATGTGCAACGCGCCCCCCAGCTCCTGTCTCAGACATGTCAGCTGCTAGTGCGACCAGCTGCTGTGGAATCATCCAGGATGAAATGCCCGTTTGGGTGATTTCCGTCTTCTGAAAATTCAAGTGTAGGAAATGAACCGGTGATATGATGGGAAAGAGGCGAGCGCCCACAGTTTGCCCATCTTCTGGTGTACTGGGCCGCGAGTCAAGACCCCCCGCCTCTCCACGATTGGAAGGAATACGATGCCCCCAATGCTACCGTGGTTTGGTCTGACGCTAAGGAAAAGAGGTTTGTGCTCAACGGCAGGGGAGAGTGACTCCTACGATGACGGCGACGAAGAACCGTTAGAACGCGTTGCAATCGCATTCGTAGATGTGTCTGAGACATTGTCGAGACTAACGAAATGGTGGACGAAGACCGCGCGCGGCTGGGCGGGTGCTGTATCCGGATGATTGAAGACGGAATCATCCTATGCT
Organism: Colletotrichum sp. COLG25; assembly: GCA_009801095.1. Taxonomy (NCBI): domain Eukaryota; kingdom Fungi; phylum Ascomycota; class Sordariomycetes; order Glomerellales; family Glomerellaceae; genus Colletotrichum; species Colletotrichum sp. COLG25. The sequence goes on along the minus strand of VNWT01000012.1, from coordinate 5,063,655 downwards.
GGAAAGCAACGCATAGCTTGCGGCCAAAGAGGGTGTGCTGTCGCTGGTCGATCATCGTGACTTGCGGCCTCGGCGTGGGCTTCTCATGCAAGAATGGTGGTTGCGTGTGCTCGGGCTGGTAAGCCTGTGTTGCATCAGGAAGGAGCAGGAACGTGTCGAGTTCTTGGGCCGAAGCTATTGGTGCATGTATGTAAGCCAGCCACACGAGAATGCCCATGTTGGTGTACAAGTTGGCGGGACAAGCGGCATCGCAGCGGTTGCGCGGATCAGTCCAAGCGTGTAGTAGTAAGCTGGCCGTCGATTTTTGTCTCGTCCGAAATTGAGACTTGTAGGCGCTTTACGCTTCGCCACGCGATTGACAAGTCTCCTACGCAGATTCAGTTTGCTTAGCCGCGAGAGGAAAAAGAAAGCGAACAGCTTAAAAGTGTGGAGAACCCGATTCCACGCAGTATGACGGATCAGGGGGTGAACGAGGCACGACTAGACTTCTGGTAGCCGCAACTCTCCCCTTCACCGTTGTTCAAACCGTCTCAGGGCGGCTGGCAAGCCACATCACCGATGCCGATCAAGATGTGCAATGGGTAAGATCCCAAGACCATGGGTCGAAAGCTTCGTCTACATGCACCCAGGCTTGAAACCCGTGAATGTTGGCTGAAGATGATTGTTTTGATAGGCTTGTTCGGACTGACACTCCATCTTGAATCGGGGTTCGGAGAAGGCTGACACCAGTTCGGCGGTACATGCCAGACTCGAGGGGTGATATTCTCGCGATTATTGGTAGTGCCGTTGGGAAAGGCGGGAGGCTGGTGTATAGGCCTAGGCAGCTGGAAGCGATTGCGCTTGGGAACAGCGCAAACCCATCGGCGATGACGATACCGCCACTGATGGGAATGGGCAGCCTGGTCTGGCGTCAGCATGAAGGAATACCGTTGACACCAGGCCGTCATTCGGCCCCGGATTGGGGTGCTTTGTCCGCTCCTTAAACCCGTCTCTTATCAACCCTGATCCCAGCTGTTGCCGCTGTTGTTTGCGCTGCAAGATTGGCGACAATAGGCCAGGGGCGCATACGCTAGATGAAGCAGAAATATTACATTCAATGGTAGTGCGTTTTGATTCGCAACGAGGGTTATGTTTGGGCGAGCAATGCCACCATCACTCTGGGCGTTGGCAGAAACGGCAACGGCAGATGGTGAGGGGCGAGAATCGTTATCAAAAGGCGGCGTACGTATTCATCCCAGCCAGCAGATACGGAAACCGAGATGACGCGAGAGCATGGCAACCAAACGGCCGGAGCAACCAGCTTGATGGCTCTCGGGGTGCTCCTCTCGCACGGAGACACTTTAATCGGAATCGGGCTTACTGCCGAAGGAGAGGGGTGCCTTGGAAGAAAGACCAAAGTTGCTCCCTTTGGGAGTCGACTCGGTTAGGCTTCCGCGGGCATTTCCAATTTGAAGGCGACGTCGGCTGCAACGGCTTGTCCAAAGCAGGAATTGGTCCGCAAGTGATTGCCGGAAGTTCTGCAGCAGAGTAAACAAGTCGACACCATCTCTGAGGTTTGAGTGCTGAGAGCCCTTGCTCAGTTCCGCACATGACCAGATATTTTTTTGCCCGACAGGCCAGCTTTTGCCAGGGACGCCAGGGACGAGCGGCGTGGACTGGTCTAGCTCAGGAGGTGCGGATTTCAGGGCAAGGCACATTGATGGGGCCTCGGAGGTCTTGGTGCGCCGCATGCATTGCGATCTCCGCAATGGTGCAGAACCATGGCGAAGGAGCCGGCGAATCGGCGGAGTCAGGAACGGTTTGGACTGGCCACGTACAAATTTCAACCAGGCGTTGACAAAGTAGGACCTTAGTCTATGACGGTGACTAGTTGGTCAGTCCGGTCGGGCGCGGTGCGGTGCGGTGCAGGCTGAAAGTCAGAGAGGCCACATGGGCTTTAGCTTGGGTAGAGGTTAGCGTCGATGGATAATGCGATGCAACGCAATGCCATGCTAGGTATGTATGCCATGCCATGCGATTGTCTGCATGAGGTGCATATTTGAGGCGCCCGCCCGACTGCAGCGTCAACCGAGAAAATGTGATTGTGCCGGCCGGAGCTGGTGTTGGAATTTGGCCGGAGCTCCAAATACAGTACGCTGCAGAGTGCAGGCTGCGCGCATTGCCTGCAGCGAGAAGTGCGTTTGCGTCTGCGTTTGCATCTGGGGTGAACTGATGTTGGAGGGGAGCGGCGGAACGTGTGGACGACAGGTGGGGATTCAGAAGGGACGGTTCGGTCCCTGAGATCCGCAAGGTCCGCAGGGAGGGCTTATCCGCACCTATTTCAACTTGACTGGGCACGGCCGAGGCGAAGCGCGACGTTCGTTAGGAGGACGTTTTCTCTGCGGCGGTACGAAGAAGGAATGCGAGCGTGCGAGCGAGGGGGCGACGCCAAGCTGATCCAGTATGGTTCGATAGTGATGTCTCTCAAGTAGCGGTGGGAGCACGTATGGGGTTTCCCATCAGGCGATATGAAGGCATGTCAGTCTCTCCGACGACGGGTGGTTTTCATCGTGTCAACTGGCAAAAGGCTCCGAGAGCCCCAGTTGTTTGCGTCTTTCCCCCTTTCTTCCCGGCAGATGAGTCCGCAGGACAACGATCCACGAGTGATATGGTGTTGCATAACGGACAGAGGCTCGTGGACTCGGATGAGGCAGACTAACAAAGTATTGCGCAGTAGGCGAAGGACTAGCGCAGAGGAGGACGTAAGATCAGGTAGCAAAAGCCAGCAGCCGCGCTGGCCGTCCCTTAGCTGATGCAATGCGATTCGCGAACCAGAGTGGAACATTTTGTGGTTAGGACAGAAGGGAAGAAAACCCGGTACTTCGTACAACAGAATTTGGACTCGTGTTACCCGGGATGGTGGGAGTGTCGCCCGTGCCGCTCTTTGGAAACGCGGGAGGCCCTGAAAGACGGGATGAGGTCTTGGGATGGCGGTGGGCGGGCTGGGATGATTTGTTGGGCGAAGCAGTTGTTTCCGTCCTCTAGAGAGCAGGGAGTATTCGTATCTCAGGTCTATCTGTGTCTGTACCTGACACCGACGGACATGGCCCTCGTCGAGGTGAGGTCCAACGTGGAGCAGAGAGGCGAAGGTGAGTACGGCTCCACATGTATCAGGCCTTCCCGCGGTGGTGCAAAGGCGCCTCGGTACCAGCCCGGCGGCGATTGATGGATGGCGTCGAGGGCGAAGAAGAGGGAAGTGAAAGGCAGCGCGGGTGTCAAGACTCCTTTTCCAGATGCGGTTCCTGGGACAGTGTTGTAGAACCAGGACGCGGGCAGCGTCCCGCTTCCCGAGATGCACTTGTCTTGTCTTGCATAGCATGGCATGGCGTGGGAAAAGCAGCCTGAAACTGTACGACGGACGGTGCCTGGATGGAAGATGGAATTCAAGAAGGCAGAGACATACGTCAGTTGGGCCATGAGACGCATGGTTGGGACGATGCCATATGGGACGAGTGGTATCCGTCTTGGCCTGTCGAGACAACAAGGAGAGGTGAATGGCGCATACGTTTAAAAGGCGTCGTTTCTTTGGCGTTGGGAATGGAGACAAAAGACTCGGAGTTGGATGAAAGGAACACTGGCAGGCTCAAAGAAGACGGCGACGGGTCGGCGAGACATTGCATCGGGTGGATCGTGGAAAGATGGTGGTTGTGTGCTGTTTTCGGACAGTCTGATGTACGGTTGGCGCTGTTTGCAGAAGAGATGGGAGAGTTTGACGGGACCTAAGGTGCTAGCTGGTCAGTGGCCACTGGTCAGTGATGAGTACCGTACGTTAAGGTAGGTAGGTAATAGTTCGTCGTCGGTCGGTGTCTGGTGATGGAGGGCAGAGAGAGGGTAGGGGGGTGGGGGCTCCGTACCTGGGCAGGGACCCTGGGGGCCTTGTCACTCCTGCGCAAGAAGGTGAGGTAGGGGCCCAGGGCGCTGCATGGGGGCGGACAGGACCAAGGGCAGGCTAGCGTACCTGGCATGTTTCTCTTTTAGCGATGGAAGTTTTCGAGTGTTTCCGCCCCTCCAGTGGAAGCGTCGCGATGCGGCCCTTGTGGTTCCTCCGAGGTGGAATTATGGGTTTGCGATGGAGCGGCAGCCAGGTTGTCACTGATGAAGCCGCGTCCTCGTTGCCCTCGCCCTCGCTTCTGGAGACTGACAAGCCCGCCCGTGGCAGGGTAGCGAGAGTCAAGAGACAGGTTTGAGCCGTGGCAGTGGACACGGGTTGAGATGTCTCCTTGGGTCTTCTCCATTCTAGACCCCCGATATCCATCGTCATTGGGCAAGAGGAAATGGCAGTCGAGGCTGCCCCAAGATGCCGGACAAGAGAGAGAAAAAAAAAAAAAAAAAGGGCATTGGAAGCGGGGGCCCCCACCTTGCACGTTTTTTCCTTTCCTTTTTTTTTTCTTCTCTTAATTCTTCCCGTCCCCTTCCCCCCTTCCCTTCCATCTTTCTTGCTGACCCGTCCCGGCCCCCTGCACCCTGCCCCCTGCCCCCTGCTGCCATTCATGGCATCCCGAGTCGAGCGCGGCGAATGCACCTCGGAGGGGGCGTCGGCCAGGGGTCCCAACTGCGGCCTGCACCTGCGCCTGTTCCTGCACCAGGACCGGACCTGGACTGCAGCAGCCATTGATTGTGTTTGCAAATGGGTGCAAGGACCTCCATATCTGTAATTCCCCAGGTGCTACTCTGTTTTCTGTAAAGTCCTAAATTAGGTACCTTAGCACTCCGATAGGGAAAGGAGACGAGTCCAATGCATATGCGAGGAGTCAGTACCTTAAGGTAAGGTAGGTACGCAGTCACGCAGTAAGGTAGACTTGCCTACTTCATCGCAGGTGGACTTGACTTGTTACTTCCATTGGGTGCAGCATGTCTGGCTCGAGGTAATTTCGCCTACTGCATACTACCGCCGCTCCTGGACCAAGGACGACGGCATTGTACCTCTTTTCTGCTCACGTCTTTCTCCTGCCACCGTCTGCGACTCCATGGAGTCCATGCCATTGCGGATTGCGTGTGGACTGTCTCCTCCCGTCTTCAGTCCCTTTGCCTGGAAGCGTAATCATACCGCGCCCCCAGATCTCTACCCACTTCATTCGCCGTTATTAACGTCAATTTCAAACAACAAGATCCCCCCTCCCCTGCCTCTGCCTCTCCATGCAGTACTATTCGTAGCTAGACTCTGTCTGCCTCTAGGCTCAGGCTCAGGCTCAGGCGCAGGCTCTCGCTCTCTCACCGACAAGCCGCTTTCACCTTACCCTCCCGCCAAACCAAAAAGGGCCACCGCAAGGCAAGGTATCCGTACCAAATCCCTCCCAAGGGCGCCGCCGTCCGTGACGACGATAATAATACCACCACTACCTACCTAGCGGTACCTTATTACTTAGGTTACCTTGACTGACAGAGACACACTGACCGTCCTTCCTGCCTCTGCTTCACCTGTCCTCACCTCACCTCCTCTTCCTCCCTCACCAAAAAGGTACCAAGTCACCGCACCGCACCGCACCGCGCCTTGCCTGCCTTAGTAACCCTCACTTATTCCTTCCACCCACCCCTCCATTGTTGGCGCCGCCCCCCTCCTTCATATCCTTTACCTACCTGCCCTACGCCATCTTCTATCTCGTTTCTTCTTCCTCCAAGTCACCCGTTTCTCTGTTCCAACGCGAAGGTTGTTCATCCACGCGCAAGCCGGGGGCGCTGGGGAGATATTGGGAGCGTTTCTCTGTTCTATCCGGATACTGGTCCCTTGTGCAGAATCCGAAAAACAAAAGACGAAGAAGAAAAAAACAGCCAAACACTTCGACAATCCCTTTTGCATGCCGACTTCTTCGGCCCCGTCACACACGCAGTACCACTTTCTTCTGTCACCTGTCAAGGTACCTCACTGCATGCGCCATCGCTACCGCTACCCTCTCGTCAGACACTCGACACCCACAAGGCTCGTCGGCCTCTGAACCATTCAACTACGACAGCCTGCTCTCAGGATGCCTCTTTAATCCTCTACTTATTTTGATACCCAATTCTCTTTCTCTACAGGGCGACAGTGTCCCTTCCTACCTCGCTCCATCATCTCACCCGCATCACCTCGACAGGTTCCTCCACCATGGATACCTGCGAGGGGTTTCTTCTAACTCCTCCTGATCGAGGCCAAATACTGGGTCGCGCCATCTGGAAGGTATGTCTTCCCACACTATGCTCTTTGCTTTCTTTTCCCATATTTGAACATGCCTAACACCCTCGTCTCAGCCTCGATATGTCGTTGTCGGGGGCCGCAATGTTTCAAGAGAAGGCGTAACCAGCCCGACGTTCCCTCCAAGCGGCTCAACCGGCCGTATGAATGGCGCCCCTACCAAGATCCCGCCGAGGCCGATCGCGATCGACGACTACTACATCACCATCTTCAAGTCAAAGGTAAGAATCAACACGACAGAGTTCTCGGGCCAAAACCTAAGCCTTCCGAACTTGCAGGACGACTGGGAACCTTCCTATCAGTATCCCGTTAGCTCCGTCATCGACTGCCAGGTCCAAATGCTCGCCCACCGAAAACAGGGTCCTGTCTTGCCGACCCTTGTCATCACCATCAACGATAAGGAGAAGAAACGTCGTTCCAGCAGGGCTGCCGGCCTGATGTCCAGCAAAGAATCCTCGGCGACCACGTTATGGTTCCGGACACCTCCCGATGACCACCACATCAGCCTTCACGAATGGGCCCGCTTCATCATCTCGAGAAAGCTGCCCATGAGCCCCGAGGAGAGCCCGGCATCCCCTTCTTTCACGAACCCATTTTCGCCCCAGCAGCGGTCCAGAGATGCTTCCGACTACTTCCCTCGTCCACCAAGCGGAAACCCAAATCCTCGTACAACTCTACAACACAAGCCCTCGACTCAGACTTACTCGAGCCGAGACCGTCCCGTTACCTTCAGCTCCGATTCACCGAGTCTTCGCTCAAAGGCCAGCGATGTTTCATCTCCAACCAGCACCCATCACCCGGCTCACATGGGGTTTGCGTTGCCCGACCCTAACAAGTATACTACTGTACTCCCCTCCGATATACCATCTCCTATCACCACAATGAGCGACTACCAACAGAGCGACTTCATCGAGGGTTGGACAGCTGCCCAGGGAAGATCGTCGACCGTCAGCTCTCCCATCCGCGGACGTGGCAGCGTGAGCTCTGGTGGGCCACAGCCCTTTCCTGGAGCTGACTCTAGTTCGCCGCCGGCACCGCGGGAGACTATCCTTGACAGGGCATTCCAGTTGAGATGCATCCCTGGATCTGAACAAGAAATCCCCGGTGAGGAGAAGCTCACGTCTTTGGCTCGGTTCGATGCTCTCATGAGGGAGGCGGACTCGAAGAGACGGGAGCAGGTGAAGAAGGCTGAGGCGGAAAAGGCTGCCATGCAGAGCGCTTTCGATATGGACGAGGATTCGTCTGAAGAAGAGGAAGATTCAGACTCAGATGACCTCGAGGGATCTCAGGACGAGTATGCGCACGAGGGAGACGTGAACGGCAACCGACACACCTTGATTCCCCCGAATGCGGCGCACGCCCTTGCATTCCTATCCACTCAGCCCGACGACATCACGTCGCCTCGCTCACCAGTGATGAGGAGCTCGCCAGCCAACTTCAGCGTTCCGTTGCAGGCGCCTGCGCGCCCGCACACAGCGCACTCCAGAATGCGGCCGATGACGACGCACAGAACATACAGCCAACCTCAGCCCACGGGCCCGGAAAGGCTTGACGTTCCAACCTCATCATCCGGTAAGATATCCGAAGAAGCTATCTTCCGAGCCAACGGGGAGAAGCGGACGTCCGGCTCCAGCGCCAAACGACTCAGCTTCACCGAGTTCACCAAGCGTCTCTCCAGCACCAGCAGCTTACTTCTCGTCCAGACCAACACGAGCGGCGGGAGCAGCTGCGGAAGCAGCGAATTCGACCCAAGTCCATCACAGGCACCCAAAGGTACTTTGAACGCTAGAGGCGTTCCGCCGCGGCCCCGTGATATCGAGAGGGAGGAGCAAGAACGGCGCTGCGGATGGCGCAACAGCGTCGGGTTCACCGAGGGTGGCTTGATCTGATCGGCTGCCCCGTAAATCCAACCATCGACACAAGTCATCTTTTTTTTTACTACTTCCTTCCGACTCCCGTTCGACTATTGCGATATCGGACTCGAGCCAGACTTCTTCTAAGCCACCCTCACCAACTATCGATTCTATACCCGACTCATTCACGCCGCAACATAGTTGATGTACATGTTGTACGATTTTCGATCAGACGATACCATTTATTTGCATCTCATAACGACTTATGATCTGGGTTCCATAGTCTAGGACCTGGCGTTTTTTGATATCCGTTCTTATTCATTGTATTGCGAGAGCAATCAGCCTTTGTACATGGTTTCTGGTGGTGGAGGCATTTGCGGAGGAGGTAGCATCGTCATGATGCGAAAAGTCTGTGAGACGTCATATCACGAAGGCCTGATTTATATTTCTTGAAGTAATTTACGCGTTCAGATGAACATATAGATACGTTGTAGTACAAAGTGAACGACACACTTGAACGAAAAGCTAATGAAATATGGCTCTTACCAAAAACCACAATGATCTCGCCCGCAATTCATGTCATTATCTCCCTTGGCAACCGGGAGCAAAGTGTCCTTCATTTCACGCACCCTTTTACTCGACTCAAGTCCCCTGAAATTGTCATCAACCAGCGTTCCCCGGCATTGCAGAGCGGTCAACGGCATCCTCCGCGCCTCTCGACCCTTCCAAGTTCTTTCTCGGTAAACTGTTCGCCTGCCGCCCACTCTGCGCCCTGAGATCACCGGCAGCCCCAATTCCCGTCCCGATTCCCGCAGATCGACAACCTCAACTTCCCTCTTTGACCGCTCCTGTTCCCACTGGCCCAGTAGCCCTGCTCATCACCCGGGGGAGGGATGGCATCGGACCTTGTCCGTTTTGTTCGTTCGAGAAAGGCCCCAGGAGTTCGTCATTCCAGTGCAGATACCGGTGACGAGGGGAGAGGTGGAGGGGCGTGATGAGCAGCGGGTACGGATACGTAGGTGTTCATCCCATGTTTTCTTCACGATGGAGGAGGGCCCAGACGTCCTTGTCGAATCATCAACTACATTCCCAGGGTGAGCGAGAGAGAGTCCACGTCCCCAACCCTTCATCCAATCACGCGGAACCTATAAAAAATCTTTGTACGAAAGTACGGAGCACCCTCCCTACACCGTTGTCGCTCATCGTTCGCCACGCGGTCTAATATCGGTGGGAAGAAAACTCTTCCCTCGGCCAGCCAGCCTGCTTTTCGACTCGCGTGATGGCAGAGAAGCACGAGCCTCTTCTTCCGCAGACCCGGCCTCGGAGGGCCGTAATTGAGCCCCAAAGCATTTCTACAAACAATGTTTGAAACTACCTTATCTCTACGTTAGTCAGGGAAAACGGGTGAAACGGAACGAATATAATCAATTTAAATTTTTACACAATTCATTTCTGGTCCGCGCCCCCCCCTTAAACACTCATAAACGCAAGGCCACGGGAGAAAACTTCTAGAACGACGGGTTCCCCGTTCGCAAGCAAGGGACACCCGGGACGATGGGTATCCCGGGATCTAATGGATTTATGGATCGGAAGCGGTGTAGAGAAAGTACGGGACTCCAGCCAGGCAGAAAGAGACTTGTTGGGAGAGTTTTTCTGGAAGACCCGACCGACGTACGGACCACCACCGTAATCCGTACATGCGAATTAACACCCCCGGCCCCGGCCTATAGGTGCCCCGAGCGGGTACGGCCGCGGCCGGGGCCGAATGTCACCCTTCATGCCACGATGCGAGCGTTTACGTGACCGGCCGGGGGATGCGGATATATCATGTTCAGCGCATGACGGGCGTGTCGTTGTCTGGGACCTCGGGTGGCTGGCTGGCCTGTGTGGGTTTCTGGGGTAATGATGGACCGGCCGTATGATATGAGCGGTGAGAGATGCAATGGCATGATGGACATGGGCATCGAAGATCGGGATGCTGCTTATGTTGACTCAAAATGAAATGTTGCTTTTGTCTTCTCACAGCTTGCGAGCATATGACACTTGTCGGCTGTGCATGCCCCTATGAGACTATCTTGTGATGATCATGCTTTCGGGCATCTGGCTTTGTACGACTGTCTGTCGTCTCTAGGCCTGCATCTGACGATCTATCTGATCGAGCTTCTGATGTTCCTCCACCGCATACGCCTCATTACGTCTTTCCTAAGCGAGCTTTCCTGTCCACTCAACTCCCTTTTTTCCTGTTCGACGACGCTATCCTGCGCCTTTTGTCCCGCCCTACATTGTATTCGTCAAGTTCGCTCAAGCCTACTGAATTGGATGCCAACTGCCCATCGAGAAGACAACGTTGTCCGGTAGGCCCATTCCACCGCTGGGTAACGCCACTTATTGCAGATACTGCTGCAGTGCCTGCTGCTGCTCCGGCGTAAGACGTGTACTTATGAAGTTCACAATGGCTCCGTTGTGGCGCTGGTTGGCAGAGCTGATGTACGCGCTGACCCACGGGGCCACGGCAGTGACCTCGGGATAATCGTCACGCACAATCGGCTTGCAAGTGTTGAGTGCGGTGTACGACAGTCCGAAGCCAATGTCATCAACGTCGGCCTCAGCAATGATCTCGTCGCCAAGACCCGCAGTCATCACGGGTGGGTTCACAAGCAGTGCGAGAAGAATCTTGCAGGTGTTTGCCCAACCCTTGGCGAACTTTTGCGCAAAGGCCTGAGAGTCGCAAAGAACCTTGGTGAGAGAGATCACAGCAAGTTTGCGGTCGACAGGGCGCGCCAGCTTTTCCGTCTCACCGAGAACGAAAGTCGGGTAAACCTTGGTGAAGATGCCCTCTTGGATCTTCTCCGAGTGCTGCATGAAGTAGTCGGCGCCGTACCCGGCCTCAAGGCGGGCCGAAACGAGGTGGAAGAACCGAGCGAAACGCAGCTTCAGCGAATCGGGTGGGTTGCCCTGCAACTTGGCAAATGTGAGATTCAAAATCGTGCCAAAGTATTGGTCAAGGACGCCGCTGCATTTTGGAGTTAGCATGATTCATTTGGATTTGAAGGGTCCAACGCTTACGGCTCGAATGACTTCACAACAGCCTCCAGAATGTCAAAGGCGTACAACTGGTACTTCTTGAAGTTGAGGAGGCGCTGGAAGATACCAAGGATCGCCTCGAGCTTGTTCTCCGAGACGATGTAACTGGCAGTAGCGGGAATGACGGCTGACAGAAGTCGTGTGCAAGCAGGCACGTTACCCTTGGTGTCCCACAAGCCTGCCTCGAGCAACGGGCCCAGGAAAGCCTTGTAGTTGTCGGAAATAGCATCACGAGGGCTGGACTCCAGGAGCAGCGCGAGGATCTGGAAAATGTACTGCAGAAATTCTGCAAAAGAATTAGCAAGGCGTTAAGAAGCATCATAGGGAATATCCTACCTGAGACATCTTCCACCAGAATCTGGTTGAAGGGCTCCCACAACTTCTGGTTGAAGAGTGCTGCGCTCGTTGAAGAGCAGTATCTGACAAGCGCGCCCAGTGCCTCAAAGTGGTAATAGTAAAAGCGCGGGTTGCTAGGGTTCTGCTTGATCATGTTGGTGATAGCAATCAAGTGCGTGAGGATGCCCTCGACGAGAGGGGCCGCACCGTCCTTAATGACGATGAGGATTCTCATGACGCATCTCATCAGGAACTCATTCTCCTGCAACTTCGCAGGGGTTCTCTCCTTCTCAATCAACTTGAACAGGTGGTCGAGCAGGTCCTTCGCGAAAGGCTGAATATCCTCGCGAGGGAACATAGCCTTGCCAGAATCATCAGACAAGAAGAGAAGGCGCTCCACTGCAATTGCAGCGTAAGAGTAGACAACGTAGTTGTCCGAGGCCAGGTTCTGGATGAGAGGAGGGAACGCCAGCTTCCATTGCTCCTTCGTCAACTGACTACGGAAGGTATGCAGATATTTGATGGCATCAACCTTGGAAATGGGCTCAACGCCTGCGCTCGCCATCAGGTCAGCCGCAATGTGCTGCTCGAAGAAGTCAACAACGTTGACCAGAGAGTTGACGGTCTTAACACCCTGAGCAGAGGTGACGGAACCCTTGGCGGCGACCGAGATGAACAGGTAGACAGCAGTGTCCTTTGCCTTCCAGTCGGTCTTGCCCTGCTCCAAGTAATGGTTGATGTACTTGTAGACAACACCAGTGACCAGTTGCTCGTACTTCTCTTGAAGCCTCCGGAGGAAATCAGTGGCAGAGCGGCGTCTGGAATCGGTGTCGGAGCCCTCCAGATCGCGACGGATAAACTCGATGGGCTCATCCTCGAAAAGCTCCAAATCAGATTCGCGCAGGGCGACGTTGGGCAAAATGACCTTCTCGACCACTTGGCCCAGAACTTCCTCGTTGGCAAAGACACCAGAATGCTGGGATGTGCCTGCAACAGCGGTCAAGAAGTGCAGGGCCTTGCTGACTAGCAAGTCGTACTTGGTCTCGGCTCCGACATTGGAAAGCAGGTTCCAAGCATTTGTGATGAAAGGCTCGGTGTACTTGCTGAAGTCCTCATCGTACTTGAGGGTGTAGAGCTCCAAAGCCTCGCAAATGTCCGCCTTGACGGTATCGACGACACTAACCTCGGTATCGTCATCGGTTTCGAGGATTGGGTTCGAGTAAGTGAGGTACTTATGCAGGAGCTCGGAGATGGACGCCAGATGTTCTTCGAAGATGGGAGGCATGTCGTGTGACGAGAGATCGTAGAAGATCTTGATCATGAGACTCAGAGCATCGAACCAGTTCTTAAGAACATCCTTGTTCTGGGCGTTCTTGGTGATCTGCTCGTCGGTTTGAACCAGGAGACGCACGAAGGGCTGGGCAAATGTGCTGATGACATGGTTGATTTCCGTGTATAGCTCGTCGGTTCTGAAGAGGGGTCGCCAGCGGACAAAGATAGAGTGGGCGACTTCGAGGACACCGATGTTGATCTTGGGATCGACGGGGGAAAACTTCTCGACGAGCTCCTGCGTCAGAGATTGCCACCGCTCCCAGAAGTCGGAGTCGGCGATGATGCTAATGGCATCGCCAAGCTGTGTTTGGATGGCGGGAGGGCAGGCAATCATCAGCCCAATGAGCTGAGACTTGATGGTTTGCACCTCATCGGCGGGGAGCTTGTAGTTTCCGTCGGCGTCAACGTAGTTGGAGCGGATGAAGTTCTTGAAAGCCAAAGCAGCAGCCAGACGACTCTTGAGGGGCAGAGGGTCGGAAGCAACGATGTTGAGCAGTTGTAGCGAGTATTGAGGCTTGCTTTGCTCAGCCTTGAGGGCGTTCTCGGCTGTTGTTCCGTTTGTTTATTAGCATGCAAAGCAAACAAAGTTGGCGGGGTAGGAAGCAACGGGGACATTTAGGTACCTTTCTTGTGAGTGCTGGGGTCTAAAGTAGCGTCCAGCAGCTGGGCGATGGTGCCCATTTGGGAGGCCATCTTGACAGAGTTCGCAACGTCGAAAAGGTGTGTGGATGACGATGTGTAGGGAGTTCGGACTGTCGTGGACTCTGCCTGTTCTGAACTTTTTGGGGATGGGATGTGTTGCTGTGGGGGGCGAGGCTGCTAACGGCTGCCATTTGGAAAACAGATGGAAGGTACTGTGGGGCAACTGTCATTGGTTGGAGCCTGCTGGTAGGCACCCAGAACAGCTACCTAGGTAGCAGGAGGCGCTTGGGCCGGGGGAAGGCGCCGGGTTGTGTTGTCGGAAAAACCACGGCCAGCGGCGGGGCGGGGCTGGCCCGTGCTTGGTGCAAGACAGGAATAGGAACCCATTTCAGGGTTTGCTGCAAGAGAGACAAAGAGAGGAATTGCTGAAGAAACTTCCCTGGAATGAGGGAGGATCTTCTGACGTCGTCCACGAACGTTGGTTGGTACCGTAGCCGGGAGCGGCTTTGTTGAGCGTGGGCTGTCTTGGAATTAGGGCAACAGGGAGATCAGATTACGGATGCTCCTGCAGAAATTACTACTGCAATCCTGTGAGACAGAGATAAGGCATATCAAACCAATTGGTGCAGTCATCTCATGTTTCCATCACTATCGTCTGAACGTGTCTACTAGAGCTATTGATCTCTGGCTAAACACCGGCCATCAGCCCCCCGTGACATTTTGATCCGGGCCGGCGCCGACAGCGGGGCGTTCTCGGAAGGGTGGATGCCCGCCACGGAGAATGACGCCACGGCCACCTCACAGGGCAGATGACGGAATAATGTTGGTGCGAAGACACTGTGACCAGGGCCATTAAGAAGGAAGCATCCATTCCACGAGTGTCATTGGATGAGCATGAATCTCTGCGCCCGCCAGGACCTGGGACTGGATCAGCTGGCCATGTCGAGTGGGGGCATTTGACCACTCTAGGACTCTTTGGCTTAGGTAAGGCTAGTAAGCTACTTGGTAGGAAACCTGCAACTGCAACGGGAAAAGAGATGCCCTGCGCGCGCACTGCACCAGGGAGCTCACGAACTGTTGGTTCTTGCTGCAGGTACTTGTCGCCTTTCCTGCCCCCTAAAAAACCTGCACTACCTCCACCCCTACCGCCCCTGACCAGTGACGGTACAGCAGCAGCAGCCCGGCCCTGCACCGACAGAGGGGATCAGCGTTCAATTTTCCTCGACGCATTTTTCTGCTGCTTCCATATCTCTTAGTTGCACCACCAAAGAACTTCAACAAGTCCGATGCGCGAGACTATGCTGTGAGAGCGCATTAGCACCTCCCGAATCCTTGGCACCGCAAACCACAGACAATCGCCGGACCGAAACCACCACACCACCGGTTCTCTCGCCTCTCAACTCACGTCCCATCGACGGTCGTTCAGTCCCCCCTGGCCTGACTGAGGTGGTGGTTCCAGTTGCGCCGGGGGCCTTGTTGCTTGGTGTGCGTGCGGCACCCCTCCCACTTCGTCCAACTTATTGCTCTCCCACTCCGACTCCCACTTCGGGGCTATCTGGCCTGCAGCTCGCCTCGCCGCCGTGGATGGGGTTTTCCAGACCTTCCCAGCTGAGCCGATAGCAAGTTTGCCGTAAGTATCGTCTGCAGATACCTACCTCTTGCTTCCTTTTCCCTTCTCCAGCCCACACGTCCTAGCCTGCGTACCTATCCATCTACCTTGCTCCGCAAACTAAGTTTCATCGTCATCTCCAAAGTTGTGGACCCCCATGAGGCCATCATCGTCATTAGCGATTCGAATGACAGCATCACCTCGCTCTTTTACCTACCTTTGACCACTACCACGCCGATATGAAGCACACTGTGCTACAACTCGGCTAACATGCTCCGTCGCATAGTATCCTCCAAGAACATCCCCAGCGAGTCCGACCAGTCCGACGAGCACATGTCCCCTTCGCCAGGAGATGCGCCTTCATCGCCAGACTCGAGTCGCCCTGGCGGCCTGGCGAGCGTCTTCAAAGGCTTGACGGGTGCCAAGCTGACCAAATCTCCTCCGCCGAGCCTCAAATCTACTTCGTCGATCCTCTCTCCCATCGCCGACACCGTGAATGCCACCCGCACTACCCTGACTCTGTCGCCGAACCACATGGAGTCCTTTGAGTTGCTGAAGAGCGGGAACGGCACCGCCGCCGATCGCGTTTCTGCCGCAAACTCCCTTCGATATGCCGTGTCCGAATACCCCATGAACCCTGTCCAGGATATATGGTACGCTGCGAAGGACATGATCGATGCGACAAAGACAGATGCGGAACGTCTCGCTGGTTGGGAGCTTCTTTCAGAATGCGTCAAACACAAGGAGGCCTCGGACCTCGATCGCAAAGAGTACTTCCAAACTCTCACTGCACCCGCGAACCCGGACGATTTCCACCTACAGCTGGCTGCTGTCGTGGACCTCACCAAGCATGGGAGACAGCTGAATGGTTTCGATTACGATGTGATACCTTTACTACGAAGTTGGCTTTGCGACGCCTACAAGGCCGTCAAAGCCGCAAGGAAACAAGCTAGTCGAGATGCGAAGAAAAACACCAAATCCAGGGTCTCTGTCGCTGGAGAGGAAAAGAACCTGCATCAGCTATTCGTTTTCATCAGCGAGGTCATCAAGTTTGGATCCAACGTAGCCGATGAGGCTGCAATGTCCGGTTTGATGAAGGCGCTGGTCGGCATCTGTCTCAGCACCACTATCGAAGACGACCTACGGGCTTCAATCAGCGTTATTGATACTATTGTGACATTCGGCACCTTGCCTGTCGAAAGCTTCAAGGAGTGTGTACTTGTGCTGGGCTCAATATTCTGCCTGGTACCAAGCCTATCCAAGACCGCATGGCACACCATATCCATATTGCTGAAATCACACAATGGCCCCGCCGCAGTGAGAGTATTAGTCGACCTGTTGCGTCATCTCCCACCGGACGGCACCAGCAAAGGAAAGGACACCAGGGACATCCGCGGCGTGCTCGCTGTCTTGGAGAAACTGCTCACAAAAAGCACAGAAAAGGGATACCCGCCTGTGCCCTTTGCCCTACTCATCGATGGGTTGGTTGCTGCGGTCCACAGCACGGACTCAGGACGAGTTCACTGCGCAATTCTGAAGCTCGTCAACTCCCTGTTCCGCGACGGTGATGGAAAGCTTCATAATCTGATCATCGAGGAAGACTGGTCGACATTGCTGGATGTGGCCATGGAATGTTCAAAGAAGGCTTCACCAAACATGGTGACCGGTATCGGTTTAATAGCCCCAGAGACAGAACCTGACCGGCCAGACGAAGCTATTGGCCTCGAGCTGTTGAAGCTTATCGCGCGTCTAGAAGAGTTGGCCACTAATAAGTCCGGCGATTTTGTTCAGCGACAGATAATCATCAGGTTCTTCACCAACATTCATGCCCGACTTCCAGATTCTGCGGCACGGGTTGTTCTCACATACTTCCAGGAATTCCGATGCTGCTCTCCGTCGGATCTGCAGTGGGAAGAAAACTTATCTCTGGTCCTGTCGGAATTCTATGCCAATCGGAACCGAACTTCTCAGACTCGTCTTCTAGCCCTTCAGGCTGTCACCGAGTCTTACGACATGATGGACCTCATTGGAGAGGGTTTGGGCGATGACATTGTTCCGAATCTGATTAAAGACCTTCTGAGAGACATAGCTGATGAGACCAACCTGCTGGTCCTTGAGGCAGTCGTCTCATTTATGGTTTCTGTCTGTGTGTCTTCGGATCGTGAACTTTTCGACTATATCACAGACACGTTGAGAACAATTGTCATGAACGAGCGGCTCTTATCGCCAATCCCGTCGTCAACGACATCGCGGCCAACAACCCCGGTTATGGCTGATGCAGGTCCTGTCAAGAGCCATACAGCCTCTGGTGTTGTGACAAGGGGTTATGTTAAGCTTTTCATGCGATGCATGAACTTAGATGGAGCCAAAAGTCTCAAACTTTACGACGCACTCGTCAACATCGCGAAAACAAGCTCTGGCAAAACGGATGCTCGACTGGTAGCGATGAAGCTTTTGTTCCGTCTGAGAGCCGACTGGGCCAACAGGGTATTCTTGATCCAGGATACAGAGTCAGAAGGCTTGGCGGCGACATTGCAACACACAGGTTCGCTTCGAGGACGAAAGAAAAGTGAAGACGCTCAACCTGCTAGAAACACGAGAGCAGACCATGGCGCCGTATCCCGTACTACGAGAGGAATTTCTTTCAGCAGCTCGTCAACGCAAGACAGGAGCTTTCCCATGCGCTCTGCCAGCGGCGCCAAACAGACGCATCCTTACAAGCAACTATGGGTCCTGCCTGATCCCGAGGCTCTGCCTGAGTCTCCGTCCGCAATAGCAAGCCCCATACTGGTGTCTCATATCGAAGATTTGGACACTACGGTCACTGCAGAAGGCGAGATAACTGTCGCGGAGACGAAACAAATTGCATTGAACATGGAAGTCTGGCTTGACGCGATTGTTCACATTGTCGAGCAGGGAGGCGATTGGGAGGTCTACAGCATGGTATTGGTGCATTTGCCTTCACAACTCACGAACCATGCAATCTTTCGGGGAGCTGTGCCGCAAATCAAAGAGCTTCGGCGCGTGGTGTGTGAACAGATTCGGACGAACAACTTTCAAGAGCCGCCCAATTGTACGAGTCTGCGACGCGCCGATGTCGCCATCTGCCTTTTCCACAGCCTGACCATGATACTGAGCTATCACGAGTTCTTCCTCAAGGACCAAGAGGACGAGATCGTGCAAGCCTTTGTCAAGGGCATATCAACTTGGGAAAGGTGCGCCAAATACTGCATTCACGCTCTGTCAATCTGTTGCCACGAATTACCTCTGTCCACCAGCAAGACTCTAGTGCAAATGTTGCAGAAGATGGCGCAAATTATTACCCAACCACATGTCGCTATGCACATTCTGGAGTTTCTTGCATGTCTGAGCAGAATGCAAAATTTGTACGTCAACTTCAGGGAAGATGAGTATCGCATCGTATTTGGTATTTGCGTCAGATACCTACAGTACGTTCGAGACAAGAAACAAACCCAACGAGGCAGCCTCCACAGCGAAGCAGCAACGCCAACCGGGACCTCAGCGCCAGACATTTTGCATCCAAACGCGGCAGATGACCTGCCTCAATATGTGTATGCTTTGGCATACCATGTCATTACTTTCTGGTTCTTGGCCCTGAAGCTCCCGGATCGTGCCAACCACGTTGGATGGATTGCCAAGAATTTGCTCACAGATGTCGACGGTGGACAAAATCCTGAGGAACAAGCTTTGGTCACGCTCGACTTCATGCAAAGAGTCGCTTTCGCCGACGCCGATGAATCTTCGGAAGATTTGCTCTTTACGAAAGAAAGATTCGGAGAGATTCTGAAGCGCAGATGGCTCATGGGTAACAGCATCGTGACAATTGAACAGTCAACGACCACTGGGTGGTCCCAGATCACTAAGCGGCAACCTTCTGGAACGTCATCTTACATTGTCCACGAGAACTTCCGACCGCGTCCGGCACACCAAGCACAGTACATATCCGATGTTTCGAGAGACGGGCAATTGACCAACAACAATATCCTGCCTAGCCACTTAATGGTGCAGTTGATGACCTCAACCCCGCAGACCGCCGACGGAGCTCGCCCAATTCCCCTTCCCGATGATGAAGCGGTGCAGAGAGCTATGAGGGTGTTTGACCGCAATTCGACTGTGGACGGACACAAGGTCGGAGTGGTTTATATTGGCGAAGGTCAAACGCAAGAAGCCGAGATTCTTGCCAACGTCTCAGGTAGTAGCGACTACGTGACGTTCCTCAACGGCTTGGGCACTCTCACAAAACTGAAGGGTTCCAAGTTCAATTCACAAGGCCTGGATAGGGAGTACGACACCGACGGCGAATACACATTTTGCTGGCGCGACAAGGTTACAGAAATGGTCTTCCACGTCACTACGCAAATGCCTACGAACCTTGAGCGAGACCCAATCTGTATTAACAAAAAGCGACACATCGGCAACGACTTCGTCAATATCATTTTCAACGATTCCGGAACGCCCTTCAAGTTCGATACTTTTCCTAGCGAATTCAACTATGTCAATATCGTCATCACTCCAGAATCGAGAGCAGGATTTCTCGCCATGCGAGAAAACCCACCAAGCGAAAAGCACCCGCCTTTCTATAAGGTGCAGGTCATGAGCAAGCCTGGTTTTCCTGAAATCTCACCAGCGTCTGAGACGAAGATGGTCAGTCTGAGAGCGCTCCCAGGTTTCATACGCTTGCTAGCGCTCAACGCTTCCGTTTTCTGTCTGGTTTGGGCAAACCGCGAAGTCGGCGAGCATATCAGTTCTTGGCGTAACCGACTCAGGGAGATCAAGCGCCTTCGTGAGAAATTTGGCCCTAAGAATGCGCCAAACACACACGCTCCACTCAACCACATCAACAGTGCCTTGACACCATCACCGCCGCCCACCTCACTAGGCGGCGCTGTCGTCGGCCCCAACCCATTGGGACCGGATGCAAAGTCAGCCAGCGTGCGCGACAGCTTCAGCAGCCTCCGCCGATCCTCCGTCGCCACCTTCTTCACGAGCACGAGCGAACAAACGAGCCACCGCAGCTCAATGCTCTCCACCACAACCAACGATACCGAGATTGTAACAGCCAACGGACTCGACTCTCTCGTCGAGTCGGTAGACTTTTCTAAATGGGCGTAAATACGACATCGCAAACCCCATCACTCTTTTCTTTTCCACAACGTAGCAAGCGACATACAACAAAAGTTCGGCGTGGGCGTGTTGGGTACCTAATGAAAGAACAAAAGACGCAAAACGATGTATTAAGTTCCTCGTCATATGGCGTCTTTTAATGACACTTTTCTATGGACGGGGAGTGAAGGGGGCAACCACGGGGGGA
The DNA here is from genome assembly GCA_009801095.1 of Colletotrichum sp. COLG25. Taxonomy (NCBI): domain Eukaryota; kingdom Fungi; phylum Ascomycota; class Sordariomycetes; order Glomerellales; family Glomerellaceae; genus Colletotrichum; species Colletotrichum sp. COLG25. Next base: position 5,043,259 of record VNWT01000012.1, on the reverse strand, counting down.
AGGCGGCGGGTTCTTCGGAATGAATACCACTAAAAGTTTTCTGTTCTTTGTTTTTTACATGGACGCCTCAATCTGTATTGTATAGGCTATCGTGACGAAAAGACTCCCTTCCGCAAGACATTCTTGATTTGTCTCCTCTGCATTTTTATCCACCGTTTCACCGTCGCAATCGTGTTACCGTCGCCTTCTGAGCTCGACAGTCAACTTGGTGGACATTTGGACACATTTGATCACAGCCATTCTCAACCAAGTCCTTCCATCGTGTTGAGTCCTAGAAATGCTTCAATGAACGTATATATCGATATTCAGCAGTCCATCCATTCAATTCGACAAATAACCTCAAACGGACTCGGTCGTCATGCTTAGTATTTGTCTCCTTCACCCGGCTTCCGAACCCAACCACACAAACATAGCGTCGACACCCAGGCTCCCTGCCCGAAATACCCAGAACCGAGCGCGCACACAATTTGCGAGGGCATCCCGCGATTTCGTACATTCAGGACAGCTTCCTTTCGCGACACCCGAGACGTCGACGGCTAAGGACGGCGAGATCTTCGTTCTGATCCACTTACGATGGCATGTTGCTAGGTCACAGACTGTTAATGCACGAGTCCTGTCACCCACTCGATGCCGCCTCGTCCTCCTCGATCTATCCGGCTGCCATTGAGTAGGGTAATGAACGATCGAAGATTTCCGCATAACACTACCTGGACATTGTCCCTTTCAAACGCCCCAGAATATAAATGAGCCTCTCGCTTTGGCGACGAAGTTCCGACACTGGAAGTTCTCAACTACTCCTCGTCCTGCGACGGCCCATCCCCATGATTGTACATCAATTACTTGGACGCCGTGGCCGCTGCTTCTGCTCGTCATGTCTCCCTTTCATGGTAGAGGTAGTCCCCAAAGAGCACGGCTTCATCTTGGAAGATGGGCATTGTAGTTTCTGCATCATAAGTGATGCAAGTGAAATAGCTGGATTCGTATGCTGTCATCGGCCAAGAAATGGACAAAAACCGAACGACGAGGTTGCTGATGGCCTGCCGCAACAGTGTGTAGGAACATGGCCGTTCTTGTTTCTCTGACTATGACCTGCCGATACAGAAATAGTATCTCCATTTTTATCGGCCGTCCTAAGCAATAAAACTGCATTCCGTTGATATGATCTGCTTTCGCCACCAACGAAGCCATCGCCACAACCTGTTCCAGCCTCTATACACTTTGGCGGCTGCGCAAATTCAGCAGCATATTTTATAGTCATGCATATGCCTTGAGGCCATGGCGATGCGTCAACTCGACATTCATTTCATAATAGAGTCTTAGCGTGTAAACACAACTTTGGACTCTCCACTGATGACTATCATCTCGACTCAATGGCGGCGATTCCTCCACAACAGACAGTCGGGTCTGTTAATCATTCCTGAACCATATCAACCCAGGGAGCACGGGCAAGATCATCTCTGTTCAAGTAATGAAAGTCTAGTGCTTCACTTAAGCTCTCAGCAATATAGCTTTGGTTAGAATATTGGCGATGATTGGGAGCCCTTCTGAACATGTTTGGAGGTCTCGGGCACAAAAGCAGACCACTTCAGAGGTGTATGGGGGCCACTCCGCGATCTCTCTCATCATTCTGTAGAAACCAAAATGAGTGTGATGCAATGATGTGTCTGGGAAAAGTATACAATCAGTGGTACACTCGAGAGGTCAAAGTGACCTTCTTCGCGCGGTACAGGACATCGACAAGAAGAAATTCCAATCGCAGCAACTCCTCATGACTCGCAGATGAACGGCTGACCTTTTGTCCACGTCGTTCAATTTCGGAGTTTCTCCACGGCTCACGGCCATACATACGATCACAGCTCATTCAACTCTTTAAGAATCGTATGCCAAAACTTCAATCACGGCTGCACCTAGCACACAAGAGTAATCGATATCTGAACACACCAACCTATGAATCTCTCCTAGAGCCCGACTGTACACTCAAACCTTACCCCTCTCTACTAGTTCTTTCTACGACTATCCCGCCTATCCCGCGTATCGTCCACCGCACCCTCCCGACTCGGCGAGGCCTAAACACCTCCCAACCCGGTAATTCTCCGAAACCTTGCAGCATCGTGGCTTCCACATCCAGAAACCAGGCAACTCCAAACGGGCCCTTTGCTCCTAAGTCTCAAACCCCAATCTAAGCACCCAACGCCACACAATTCGTAGCAACCAATGGCACTGCCGCTTTCACGAAACCTCAATGCCGTAGACCGCTCCAGATCAATGGGGCACAGACAATCGAAAGCCGCACGTAAAGATTATATCTTTTGCCCTGCGTTCTTTTCAGTGGCCAAATAGTCTAAACGCGTCGACAATTCTATAGGTTTATATCGTAGAACTGTCTGAACTCACCGATATAGCTGCTATACATCCGTTTCGGCGGAGCCATGTTGGGAATGCGAGAGGCCGTTTTTAACGGAGCAGAACAGGGGGAGCCAACGAGATCCCGTTCGATGATAGGCCGATGACCACGACCATGCCAAGAACCAATTTCCAACACCAACAATCTTCACATACCCTGTCCCCTTTCTGGAGAAACGTTGCATGTTGGACTACTCCATACCTTGTCGATGTTCACAAAGCGACCTAGTCCGCAACGCCCTGCATGTGTCGACGTCAGCCCGTCTACCTTTTGATAAGCTGGCGCGCCTCTCTCTAAACATGCCCATTTCCTATCGGAATTTCGCCACGTCGAGGAAGTCGAGCGAGGGTAATGGCTCAAGCTGTCTGGGCAAAGCGTTCATCTTGCGGGATCATAGGTGACCAGAAATAGATAGGTCATGGCAAACCCTCATCAAAGGGTAACTTTTGGCTTGCCAGGCACGACTCGACTTAGGCCAGAGAGCCCATTAGAAGCTTTTGGATGGAAGCAGGGTTCGGAATTGTCAGAGCCGTGTCAATCCAACAGCTCAGTCTCGCAATTATATCATAACATTACACCAGACTAGCAGCAGGTACACACACTTCATTACCAGGCCCCAAGAACACACCTTCGCGGAGTCTCTCTGCCAATTCTTTGAATTCAAAAGCCCCAAGTGCCTTCTGCATATCAATATTTCTTCTAAGGCTTTAGAGACGTAAATAGGCCTTGTTTACGACAAACAGTTCACAACATTACCTAAAGGCTAATCGCCTTTCCAACATATTTACGCAATCCCATCGCCGGACAGAACACACATAATCATCACGCTATTATCAACCCACCGATCATATTTTTCACCTACAATTTACGTCACAAAGACGTAAACCTCAACCCCACCTCACCCTACGGACTAGGAAAAAAAAAAGCCAAGATGTCGTTTGATCTTTTGCGCAGGCGCATCTGTATCTGGGAGGGGGGAGTAGCCCGGCACACACAATTTCAGCAATCATCAACAACTGGAACCACAAGGTCTGCCCTTCCCTGCGCTGTAATCGCCTTGGCTACCCTATTCGAACTGGGGACCGGTGACAAAACGCACATGTACCTGTATGCAGAATGCCTTGATTGCATCCTCGTCACGGCTTAGTCTCAAAAAAGAACGTCTCGAGCCATATACCTAATCCGCGGTTGAGTCTTGGCCCGCAACTCGCTTCTTCGGCCCACGGCATCCCGAGATGTAACTCGGGACTGCCGAGCCGTGTTTGACGAAAGGAATCCCACAAGCCAGCATAGAAACACGAAATTAATACACACACTTCAATACCTTTTTCGCCTTCTTATCGTTTTTGGCTGCTGGCAGATAAAGCAACCAAGCAACCAGGACAAAGACTTCACCGACGGCAAGATACGTATACCGATGTCTACACGAAGAATACCGGAGAGGATTCCGCGGATATAGATTCCGAACTCAGGCGGGGACTAATGAGCAGCTCCCACGACCGCGGACCTTAACTCCGTAGCGTGACGGAGCACAAGGAAGGGGTACAAAATGAAAAAGACCGGAGAAATTGGCCGGTGAAGCTAGCTGGGGTTCCCAGCTCCTTGGGTTGCCAATTTGTCTGCCCACCAAAGGGCTTACGGCCGACAACATTATGGGTCACGATGTAGTCCCACTAAGTGTAAGTTCTCCTGTGCGAAAAGCCTACACAGTGTAAGTCAACCGATGGGAGTGTCAGCAACTATTCTGCCGGATGGCCGGGGGAGATACCTTCGCAATGGATCGTTGTTCTTTCCGGTCTCCGCGCCTCATCATCGAGGGGGAGGGGGAAGGCGTGACATCTATTCTCTATTCAGTCATCATTACCAGTCGATATAAAAATCCCCCAACGAATCAAGAATTGGCGTACCGCCCGAAGCGCCAGAACGGGTCGATTGTTCCACGACATGAACAAACACCGCTCCTGCTCCTCATCCCCCCACCAAAGAGTCTTTAATGGTGGTTGGTGTAAATCAATACGTCTGCACTCTCGTGGCACACACTCTCTCACACAAACCACCCCTGTCCTTGTCCGTCAGCAGTCCCCCCCGCTCTTCCTTCCAACAACGTCCGCTTCAATAGTTCACTTTGCGCGTCAGCGTTCGTTGGCCGGCGACCACTTTGTGCGGGCCGTAAGATGGGTAACGCGTCGCCCAGGCGGACTGACATCTTTTCACAGCGGCCGCATTTCGTGGGTGTGTGATGTGAGCCTTTCCTCCGAGGGCAGGTGGGCGCAAGCAGCGAGAGAGCCGCGTGTCGTGAGGGAGAGCCGGGATTACACTAGCAGTGACCTTGGCGAAACAGAGAAAAAAAAAAGTAGCTAGGGTACGGTCGTGTTTGAACGGTGCTGTTCTGGCAATATTGCACGGCTGGATTGGAAATCTTTGATCGCCTTGCAGGCTTCTAAGAATCAGCGCCAGTGCCGTCAATCATCAATGACGTTACATGGCACCGGCTCGAAGTATTTTCTTCGAGAAGAATTGCGCGAGCGCCTTTGAAAACGTGTGTGGGTATTCGGCACGACAGAGTGGAACCGTTATGCCCCTATCGAACGGGCCGGTCAGTCGATTACTCTCTCTTACTGACGTCCTGTCCACATGGCGCAGGTCAGATGAGAGTCTGACCGGCACAGATTGACAAGTGAGGGGTGATCCCGTACTGCATCTCCCAGTATTCGACCGCAGAAACCGCTGCTCAGGTGCAGCCTGCTTCGAACCAAAGCTCATCTCAGCTTCCACGCACAGGTTTTGGGGCAGACCAATAACGACATTTGTGTGATTCAACCTGCATCCTGCTCTCTGTGGGATAACGCAGCCGAGCAGGACGACCTGCGACCAGGGATCTGGGGAACAAGGATGGGACCGTGTTATTGGAGAGCTGTTTGGGTCGGTTCGTTGGTTGGGTCGCACGGAAACTTGAAAGTGGCAGCACGGAGATAACCCCGGCGATGTGACCGGGATACCGGACGCTAACAATCCAGTGCTAGTCGGCGTGGCTCGGCTGCTCCCGGCCTCCCGGCCACAGCGTTTGTTCTTCCTCCCCTAGACTAGACGGATGGTCCGCGGGTGGTTCATGGCTTCGATCCCTGGCCACATGGGAAACGTTAGGGTCTGTGTGTAAGCTCTGCATCAGGCCATTGGGAACCCCCCTTTTTCAAACTTGGCAGCCATCGCCCAATCTACACGAGACAGTCCGAGTTGCGATATCGACCTGCCTGATCGGCGGTGCTAAAATCGGTTTCTCTTTGGCATAACCTCGGGAGTGACAGGGTATGTCTGACAAGTCGGGGCCGAAGGTTGATTGGTGATCGTCGGTTGGGCTCCAATGACTTATTACTTGTTGCGGCTCTTAACAAAAAGATCGGGGTCCTCCGCCAAATGTCTCTCCATTTACATGTTTATCGACATTTTCCGTCCCCATGTTGGTTGGGCTCGCAGAAGTACAGACAACTCCCCAAATTTGTCATTCATGCTCAGTTGCCGTCCTCCCCCTCCGGTTACTGCGGAGAAAAGGGGCGTTGAGGTTTTTGAATGTAAACCCCTTGTAAAGAAAACCCGTCCGTGAGGAAAAACAGGCCTCCAAACCGCAAGAGGCAGTCTAAACCTGGCAAGCAGTGCTGTTGGTCATGGCAATCTTACCTAGGTGTCCACCCCGGACCCCTTGCTTATGCCGGGTCAAACCCAAATTGGCGGACCTTGTCTGGCTTGTTCCTCCTCAACGAGACCGAGCACAGAGGCCATATGTTAGCGGCTCATCCTGAAGAGGAGAGTGGTTGTTCGGGTTTGTCAACCCTTTGATAGCATTTTGATAGCTAGCCGATAGGGGAGATCCGAGGCCATTGCAGAGTATTACCATACATCGCATTGCTGACGGATGATGCATATGATAGGTGCCACGACTGTTCATCATGTGTTCTTGTCGGACATGGTCAGCAACGCAGAGGACCGCCATTGGGGCGCTCTGCTTACTGTCGAACAGCCCCTGTCTAGTGCTGCGGTGGGGGACAGCCACACTCCCGAGCGAGGAGGTTTTGTGCTGCGAATTTGACACGCACTTCAATCTTTAGGGCTCCTGGAAACAGGAACAAGGTGGTACTCGGAGCCGATGTATACAGCCGTCACTTCTGGGATAAGAGCCAGCACTAATGGTCGGCTGTCAGCCAACGGGGGAGGCACCCCGCATCCAACATGGAGGGAGCGGTCCCGGCATGCTGTGTACATATTTTGAAGGTCATACAAAGCGACGTCATGGCGGTGAAGATTGGCGAAGGAATCGAAAGGCGTGGGTGGTGCAAATTAGCCCAAAGGCGTCGTCGGCGATTGATATCATCTTATGTACGTGAGATCTTTGTTCAGATCTTTCGCCAACTGTCTTTGTATCTTGCCCACTCTCGAAAACCTTCGCCAGCGCGTTAGATGGGAACACGAAGTATTCGAAGGTTCTGCTTACCTAGACTCTGAAAGCCAGCATTGCCCCCTTTCACACCATCGATGAACATTTGCTGCATACCTCGGTCGGCCAGCAACTTGACACAGGTATCTAGCAATCGAATCATAACCGAGTCCCGGCTATTCACCATTTCACGATTATCATCTGGAGTGCTTTGAGTGAGCCACTGACATCGCGAGATCCTGATAGTGTTGCCACGAACCTGTGATGCAAATGCATGTTACGCCACCGACATCCGCGCCAATGGTCTTGGCCCACGGTAGGTCGTCCTCGGTTGGGCTTCCAGTGTTGGGGATGTACGTCAAAGCGACAGCCACAATAGTCTCGCCCTCTAGACCGATGACAACGTCCTCAATGTTTGGAGTGCCGTCCAGCCTCGCATATTGGTCATACCATCCCATGTTTCCCTTTCGTATCGCGTCTCTGTCTACAATTTGCAGAACTTGATGAAATTCCATAAAGTCGCACCGCCGAAAAGTTAGTCCTGCTGAGGATAGACTGGTTGCTGGCATATCGTCAAATCGGAGAAGCCAGTCCGAAACCTCCTGCCCATGCATCTGCCAGCCTCGGCGAGCAAACCATTCTTTTGCAAAGAAGTCTGACGGGACCCCGTACAGTAGGCGTGGGAAAGCCGTCCCTAGCTGAAGCCGTCTCACACCTCGTGTTCTCTGTAGCATCTTTAATGCATTGTCGTGTAGGCTCAGGCCTATACCTCGCCCTCGATACGAGCTTTTGACAATCAAGACGGCCAACGAGCCTAGAAGACTCTCCTGGTCACTGTCCGTAAATGTTGTGTATGTCGCACAGAAACCAACAATCTCTCGGGTGTCGGGGTCTCTCACGACGTAGTTCATCGTATATCCATCCCGCTTAAGAAGGAGAACAAGCGCAAATTGAGGCAGGTGATATTTTGGCGGTAGACATTCTGTCCAAAGTTTGTGTATTGGCGCCATGTCCTGACCACAAACCTCCACAGGCCAATGTCGTGCTGCACTGATGATGAGGTTTTGCACAGGTACGGCATTGACCGGCGGGGGTCGTTGATCTCCAAATATGATTGAAGCTGCGCTTTCGAGGTCCGATGGTGCAAATCCCCCGACTTGTACAATCGTGGCAAAGTTTTCGAGAACATCCGGATTTGCCTTGACATTGTAACATGCCACTAAAATTTGTGGACGTTCCTCAGCCAAGGACCGCGCGGTTTCCGCCAGCTCGACCTGCGAGACATCGCCGTCTAACGGTGGCCCGGAGATGACGAAAACTATCGTTTTTGCTCTCTTTATGAACTCGGAGTGAATATTGTTGATGCCGCCGCGTTTTGTATAGGGAACATGGCGAACCATAGAATGCCGCGCAGCAATCGCACGGCCCAGCGGTTCGAATGGATCTCGATCATTTTCGGCGTTTCTGCTGTATGGGACGACAACGGGCGTGAGGAGTACAACGACATCGTCTTCCGACAGACACCTTCCAAGTGGGATACAATCCTGCTGATCCCGTAGCAACATTGCCAAAGCCCCTTGATTCGGTTTTGGACTGCTCCTCGAGCCGACGAGACGGTCGATTTGCATGTCAGGGGAGTACCTCATGTCGAATATCTCAGACACCTAAAGATCGAACTCCAGCTCATCCCTACTAAAAGGTCAGCTAAGGTTACACAACGGTTCAGAACCAATGTTGTATCATGAGTATGCTTGAATGAAGCGATGTCAATGACTGAGCTAACCTGTACAGTGAATGAGATGCCTTGCACGGCATGTGGAGACGACAGTGCCGGCAATATCGTCCGTAGAACTGGCTGACTGAGCCTCACCAACTCGGTCGAGAAGACAACAGCACTTGTACAGCCTGAAGAGTTGTCAACATCGACAAGTTGATGCGTGCTCATGCAGTAATCGTGTGGTAGGTAGCGGGAAAGGGGTTCGCCAATCCTAAAATAGCTGTGATTGAAATGATTTCTGGGCCCGGGCGCTTTTGAATTATATGCGGTATGATCGAATAGACTCAAACCTTCGCATACAGGGTTATCTGAGGAAGTCAACAATGACTACCACTGCCGATACCGCTGAGCAAGTTGACGAGACAGGAGGCTCATGCCGAGGCAGCGTCAAGCCGAGGATGGAAGGGAGCGAATGATGCTGCCTGCTATTTCAAGTTAAAGGGCTGCGTCAGCTAACTAAAGATGATTGAGAAACGAAGTCGAAAGAGACGCAACGGAAACATTAAGGGACCCGCAAGTCTAAATGTTGACACTTGCATCGTGTGGGAGGAACAGGAAGGTTACACATACCGTGACGAGCTAGCAGCAGAAAAGAGTCTAAGAGACGATGTCCTTTGGTGAGCCCTTTATCCTGATAGGCGTGGGAAGAGCACTGCATGAGGCCAGCAAAGAGTGGGGTGTGTGCAAGAGGCGAGCGGCGGAGGAGACAGGGTCAGCCAGGCTGCCGGGTAGACTGTATGGAGACTGATGGGCAACGTGGATGGAGAAAATCTTGAAACGACATGCACACGGACATCATCAGCGGATTGCATAAATCCAGCGCTGAGCGACTGTAAGAAGGTAATAGCATGGTACTGTGGATGTATGTAGGTAGGACAAGACGAGCAAAGCGCGCAAGCGGCTAATGTCCATGGACCTCCACGCCTCATGCTGTGGGTGGTGGGTCGCAGTAACAATTAATCAATGAAGAGCGACGTGGTTCCTGGTCCGGGGGGCATCTGACTGATACAATAGCAAGTTGGCTGTGTGCGTATGCTTGTACGGACATAAAGAGTGTGTGGCCATGGACAAGATGAGGATGGAGGGACGGTGGGAAGGATGGATGGCTGGACGGGTGTATCCCAATGCAACCGCCGCGGTACGGGGCGGCACTAGGTCCGTTTGCTGGGGGTCAATCTATGGATAACGGAACAACGAGGAGCGGTCTTTTACCTTGATATGCTGACCACCGGGCAAACCATGCAGCTGCCACTTAGCAACACGAGGGGCTCACATAGGTTACACAAAGTAGCTGCAGATGAATTGACTCCGGCGGGTGCAAGGTGAGATGAGAAAGGAAGGGTAAGCAGACGCCAGCGCATGACGGTCGAACGTGACACAGAGCCAAGATGATGACAGGAAACTGGCACCAGACCTCGTGAGACTTGCTGCTCGATCAACGCAGCCCCCAAACCCCCCACGGTTGATGGAGCAGGAGACTTGGAAGACTTTGCTTCAGACGTAAGTGAAAGGGTGAGGTGTCTTCTCGATTTGGGCATAAGAAGCGGGCACTTGGTGCACGAGTACCGTCATTGAGTGCCATTCCAAGACCAACCGCAGTCTTGGAGCTCTCCAAGTACCAAATGCCCGGGGTCTGCATACAGAAAAAGGAAAGTCAAAAACGAGATTGCCGGGACAAAATAGCTCAGTCTAGGCTGTTGGTGGTGTAACTGGTGTTTGTCAGGGTGAGAAAAATAGGGTTTGCCGGGAAAATCCTACCAACAAAAGGCAGGAGAAGGAAGAGTCGGCACAACAGGGGCGGGATAATGGTAGATGTTGAGTCTCAATCGGGCGTCTCTCGGCTGTGGAGACGTCGGGCCGCGAACGATGGCACGAAACGTTGGACCCTGGGTAGGACCGGCGAGGGTCCTCGGTGACTTGATCTGACCCTAGTATGGCAGTGATGGGCATAGGTTGCAGTCGATGGACATGTCGACAGCTGGACTTCCAACTTGCGAGATTCAACGGCGATGGAAGCGATCGACGCGGCCTGGGGGAGACAACAAGGGACGATTAGACCAGGGCTTGACATAAACGCACCAAACCCGTACCGTGGGAAGGAAAATGAAAAAGAGAGAAAAAAAAAGCGGCGTAAGTGGTAAGCAGGCTACATCACCTTGCGCAGCGATGTGGAGGCGAAGAGAAAAGGTGGTTTGGTCTGTCATGGGTGGAAGTGACGGAAGGATTCTGACGAAGCATTTTGTGTAGCATGTCTGTGAAACAATGAGGTCGGAAGCGGACGTCAGTCGGTTTCGACCCGGCTTATTGGCAAAGCAACAATAGAGATATACCGTCGCTTCCTGTCCACACTGTCGATTGAACGACTTCCATGCGATGCGCCAGGAGCATTTGTTGATGGTGTCGGAAGGCGGCGGATAGTCGAGGAAGGTATGGTGCAGTGTGAGTGGAAGGAGTTGTAATACGGATACAGTTGCGGGACCAGAGGGGGTAGGCATCAAAGCGTACCTTAAGGTAAGGTAAGCAAGGACTTTGCTATGTGCTCCGCACCCGACGTTACGGACGGTGGGCGCCGTTCCCCAGAAGCACGGTGTAAGATGGAGGTGTGGGAACGGTTCGTCACCTTCAGGCTTCCATAGGTTCGGGCAGGCGCCAGTGCGTCAAAATGGACGTCCGTCAGATACGGGCGCAGGATGGCACCTTACCTACCTAGGTACGGATACCTTACCTACCTCACCTCACCTGCGGATACGGATGGAAACCCTGCCTTGCGCACCAGAGCTCTTTCCTTTGCAGAACAGGTGCAGATGCGGAGAGATGAGAGAAGAATTGAGCAGGCAAGAAGAGCCTAGGGAAAAGTCCGATTTCCATCTCATTTCCTTCCTCGACATCCACATGGAAGTTTGACGTCTGCATCTGCGTCTGTGTCTACAACACCAAGCTTCCTTGTCAATGGCCCGCCTTGTGCAACGCGAGGTGAGGCCACGACTGGGCCCTTCCAACCCTTCTTGTCGCCGTGCATCTGCCGGGAGGAGAGTCGTGCTCCTCATCTCATCTAAGACAATGAGGAGAAATGTCCATCATCGCGAGCGCTTTCTCAATTGTCCGTCAATGAGTCGCGAAATGCCGGTACGCCTCACATATCACAAAGCCCAACTTGGACCCCAAATTCATGGCCAACTTTGGAATAAGCCCGGTCGAATGAGCGCAGGTCATGGCAGCCAAGACGGCTTGTACGCCGCTTACATACCTTTACCTGGGGTCGGTCTCGGGGCCGCAGCACGCAGCAAGCATTCAACGTAAGGTAAGGTAAGCAGAGCAGCATCCGCACGCATACGAATACACACTCGATGGGAAAGCCGGTGAGCCCTCTTGTGCCAATCTTGCCCTACCATCTCTTTGCCTGCAGCTCATCTCATCATGGCCATCTCCTTTCCCGTGTCACAGTGCCAATGAGCCGCGGTCAGCCAGATGCGCAAATCGGGCATGATGCGACTTCGGACCCCAATCATCAAACATGATCAGATGCTCGGATCATGAGACATATTTGCCTTTGTTTTTGCCCAGTACCTGCCAGGAGTCGCAGGCGAGATGTAGATTCTTGCCAAGAATCTCGCCTAGCTCTTTCTCACCGAGCAATGTTCCCATTGGCACCTACCAATTTCGTGGTGTTCATGGATGGTTTTTTACCGGTGACCGAGGAGACCCCCACCCATGCTCGCCCAATCGACGGCAAGCACAGGCTTATGCTCGCTCACCCTCCCGACCGTCTTTCGTGCACCGTGCAGGTCCTCCGCGGGCCTCCTCTCCAGCCCGATTGCAGCCGACAGGAGCTCATTCCGGTTGCTGCACTGGGCCCCCGGCCGCTGAGGAACCGCAAGTGGGGCTCGTCCGGCCATTGACATCCACAACACTGTGAACCCATGCAAGGTGTGTGCGCCACTTTTTTCCCGGTCAAGGAAGACGCGCTCACCTTAGCTAGCTCTCTCACCCCGCGACGCGTCCACCACTCCGTTATTCGCGACCGACGAGAACCACACCACCATCCCGACCTCGGGACTGCACCACCGCTCACGGCGTCCCTGCAACTCCTGCGGTGCATTGCTCCGTTAATGCATTGGGGGTTTCCAAGGAACATAGGATACCGAAATGGCTTCACCCACAGACGACATGTCTGTAGATGGAGACAACGACATAAACCAGCTTGTAGAGGACATTGTTGAGGGTGAGTTGCACTTGTTGGATTTCATGTAAATATCAAAACACTGATCGATTCCAACTCCATAGCTTCCAAATTACCGGCCAAGAAGCGAGCTACGGCCATTAGACCTACCGTGGACAAGGTAGCTTCATCGGCATATGAAACCGGCCTGTTGCCTGAGCCACTCAATGAGCTCATAGATCTTCTCACAAGACCAAGCTATCTGGACCAAGGCAGCCTCAACGCCTTGCTGAAGAGTCTCTACCCTGCAACCAAGCTATCAAACGATGTTGTTTGGAGGGTAGTGGGTTGCCTGGGACACGGAGAGCTCAAGCCTTCGCTGAACTTGCAGTCAAATCTGCTCAAATGGCTGATCATGGCGTACCATGTTATTGAGAATCCAGCAGTATTATCGCAAGCATATGCTGTTCTTTTCAACCTCCTCGATACAGCCGCCATCAGGTTGGATTCCCCTGGCTTACTTGCTGAAAAACTTAAGGCGCTGACGCCATCCAGGCCACAGCTCTGTCATCTTCTTGCTCTCATAACACGGAGAAAGCACGTTCGACCTTTCAGGATACAACTCGTGTAAGTATGCATCGCTTTGAAGGGCGCAGGTGCAAGACTGACTTGATCGTTAGCCTAAACCTATCTCGAAATACCGGCAGCGACCCAGCTCTGACTGGTCTCCTCCGGGTATACAAGGACTACTATCCCGAAATCATTGTCAGCGATGCTCTCAGGGGCAGGGCCTCGGCGTTCAAGGTACAGCACGGTTGATTGTCCGTTTGGAAGCTTGTTCTGACTTTCGCAGCATCCCGACATGGAATGGAGAGAAAGATTGGATCAGATTCAGAGAGACCATTCCCAACGAACTGCCGATGTTACCGGCCAGCCTCGAAACGGATTTAGCGTCAATCACTCTGCTTTGAGAGCTCGCGGTAGGAAGGGGACGCATCTCCCCTCAGTTCATACCTCGGCCGCTACAGAGGTGAGACCATCATGTCCGGGCAAGATGTGGTGTTCCCATGAGACTAATTTTTCCAGAACTCCGTCACGCTGGAAGAGATTGACAGTGCCGACCGGCTCGCCCAAAATATTGAGAAAATCGAGCTTCCCAACCAGCTGGCAGCAGTCTTGGCAGACCCCTTGCTTCAGAAGTTCATCGCTTTGAAGAAAGATGATGCCGCCTCGAGACGTGTGATCCATTGGGTGAATGCTATTCTCGAGGACGTACTGAATGGGAATGCCGATGACAAGCTCTTCAATGAGACGATGGAGATATTGGAAGACTATGTCACTCGGGTCAAGGTATGTGCTGTCACAGTAGTCGAAGCAAACCAGTCTGACCATACAGGAAACCCCTGCCGTCGTCTTGAACTTCCTCGCCAAGCTCTTCACAACCTGGAATGGGGTAGATGCACGAGGCCCCATTCTCAACATACTCTCATACGCACCACTTGCTTCCTTTGAAGGTATGCTAAACCTGATAGTTTACCCAGTGCAGCACTGACGATTTCAGAACTTCGCAACTTCCTTTTCCAGCCGCTAGAAAGATGTCTACCGCCAACGCCAAATTCCCAGCTTTCTCTTCTCAAACTCTACCAAAACCTCATTCGCCGCTGGACCTTTGTTCTCCGCTCCCTCAATCCGATTCCCCCTGAAGCTCCAGTCAGCGCTTTCTACGACGTAATGGAACACGCAGGCATCATCGCTCTAAACCTGGTGCAAGCTACACCCAGCGTTGCGGTCCATGGTGCTGTATTAGACCTCTACGAGCAGGCGGCGACCAGCATCTCCGATCCAACTCTCCAACCCCTCCTCCGCATCGCCAACCCGCCCGCGCAGCTCATATACCTCCTCTTCTTCGGCCACTCGCTGTCTAACGTGTCACGTCTATGCGCCGTCCTCGCAGTGTACAAGAAGGGTTTCGAGACCGCCATGTCCCGCCGCCAGCCGACCACGTATCAGCCCAGCTACGTTAACCACTTCAACGGCTTCCTCATGGACGTCTGTAACTGTCTCTGGCGCGGCAAGGCCTTCAATGACGCGGACAAGAATGCCCTCGGCTGCCTCAGTGCCCGTCCCGTCACCTTACGTTTGCAGCGCTACGTTGAGGATCTGGGAATGGACCTCGCCCTGCCGACGCTCTTCGGCTTCTCCTACTCGCCCGTGCTGAGTCTGCAAGCCATCGACTGCATCCGCGAACGGGAGGACAGGGCGCTGGCGGAGGATGAAGACGCCATTGCCACTAGGCACGGTGGCCCTGTCACGGCCAACAGTCTGGCGAGGTTGGCTGAAGCCCGCGGCATCCGCGTGACGTGGTCCGAGTATAGAATACAAGTGCTGCACGCGCTGGAGGGCAAGGGCTTGGGCGGCATCCCGGCGCTGATGAGGAACACGATGAAGGTCCTTATGGGCTCTCAGCCACCGAAATGAGCAAACCGCGAACCTGCATCAAATCGGCAAAGGTGTTGAGGTGCAGAGTAGTTGTGATACCCGCCGCGAGCGACTCGCAGCATCAATCGATATATGTGTATTTGATACAAAATGTGTGCGACGTCTAAATGTCTGTCTAGTTGAGTCGACGAGACTTCTATCGCCAGAGATGTAAAGCCCCCTTCTCGGTTGAAGACGCAGGGTATCAAGAGCCGTGAAAATCCTAATAGAAAAAGCCCGGGTATGCTGTTGTTGAACATGTATGCAACCAAACGCCATAGGGCGGGCAAGTTGAGAATGCCCCCCTTTTGTTTTATAACCCTCCTTCCTCTTGTGGTTATCCCTCTGGGTGTCGTTGAGAGACACCGAATGCCGCCGTATGACCCAATCGTCGGGTTCATGTTGAAAGAAACGCCCTTCGTAATGCAGTTGAGTGCCGTCTGCGCCATGGCCCAAACCCTTCGATCCTGTTGAACGCGAGAAAAACAAAACGAAACTACCTCTCCAGGCCCAATTGCAAGATTTATCGCTTGCCAGACTCGTCACCGTAACCTCCGTATCCACCAGCGTCGTACGTCTTGCCCTCAGGCGCGACGCGTCCCTGGCTTCTCGGCCCACGATCCTTCAGATCCTTCCTCAACCACCCCAGCACCAGCTCGCCCAGGGTGCTGTTCCCAGTGCCCCCTTCGACATCCTTCAGGAACTTGCCCGCCGTGTCCCACTCCCTGACGGTGCCCAGGTGCATGTGCACAAGATGCGTCGGCCATCCAGCGAGGTTGTCCAGAATGTGCGTGGCGTACACGATCGTACACTCGCGGATCTCCGTCTCGCGCTTCAGCCAGCCCAGGAACTCGGCACGGCTCAGCACGTCGAGGTCGACAGTGATCTCGTCCAGCAGCAGAATCGTCCACGGGCGGATGAGACCCATGGCAAGCTGCACGCGGCGCCTCTCGCCGTCGGAAACGGCGTGCATGCGCCAAGCCGTGTCAATGTCCAGCACCGAGACGAGCTCGTCGCGGCGGTCCGGGTAGGCGTCGCCGCCGACGCTGCGGAGGAGCTCGACGACGCCAATGTCGGTGCGCACGATGGGGTTGAGGACCCATTCCAGGCCGAGGTAGGTGACGCCCTCAAGGCCCTCCTTGAAGGGGTCGACGCCGCCGATGGAGATGCCGCCCTGCGGGGCGAGGCGCTTGCCGGCGAGGAGGCGGAGGATGGTCGTCTTGCCGGCGCCGTTTGCGCCGATGAGCAGGGTGCGCGAGCGGGCGGGCACGGAGAGGGAGATGTTCTCGAGGCCTGAGGAGGAGTCTGGGAACTTGTAGTTGAGGTTTGTGACCTCGATGGTTGGGGGTCGTTGGGCGGACATTGTGGGCGATGTGCGTGGTGGGCGGATGCAATTGAGACTGACTGATGTTGCAGGAAGTGGGAAGAGAGAGGTTGTGGTGAGGGAGAGTGTACGCGACGAGGTAGGAAATTTTATGAGGAAATTTTAGAGTCACGATACACACCGCCCTGCAACTGAAGGCGTCATGACCCCGATGGGATGAAAGGTGGGATGGTCTCACCCATCCCGAGCTAATCCCGCCCTCGTGTCGCGGGACAGGCACAGCTAGAACTCAATTGCCCCTCCATCCCAACCCCGCCGTGGCTGGGACCGACCGCCCGGGCCGGGGACCGCCGCGCGAAAGCCACAAGGGACGCAGCAGGAGATGGGCCCCTAACCCATGGCCCATTTACGCCAAAATACGCGACTACACCAGCCCCAGGTCCTTCGACGCGTCTGCGCATCGCAGCAGCCGAGCTTCGTTCTTGCACCCACTGCCATTGACACCCCGCGAGAGCTTCTCCCAAACCATCACCAGCTCGATAACACGCTCTCGGGTCTGGAGAGTCACAGCCCCAAGATGGTGACCCTCGACGAAGCGACAGCGCTTCTACAGAAACCGGCGTAAGTCCTCCCACCCTACTTCTGCATCACCATTCCATCACCCCCTGCCGAACATTGCCTTTTTCTGATATCGCAACAAATGACTGACAAAGCCATAATCCAGCGACGCAGCCGCAGCCTCCTCAACCCTCGTCCGCGCCCCCTCGCAGTACAAACCTCTATCGACCTTCACCCTTCCAAAGGAGCGTTCCTACCAACAACAATATGCCGACGTCTACTTCCTGCGCCTCACCTCGATCAAACCCGCAGTCGACGCCGTCGCCGCTGAAGCCTGGGACGGCACAGTCATAGGCGGCGAGGAAGCCCGCCATGTCAACCGCGTTCTCGACGTCCGCCAGGGCGAGCTGTGTTGGGTCACCGGCACCGTCTATATGGATATGCCCCTGAAGCCCAACATTCTGGAGGACGTGTCGAAGGACGTACGTATCTCTCACATATACCAATCCCCTCTTCCTTGATGATTCCCTATGCTGACAATCCTCACAGCGTTGGATCTCCGCCCCCATCTCCACAGACCGCTACTACTCTGACGACGTCGAGAAGGACCAAATCATGCTCGAGGACGACTCAGGCCGCATCCGCCTCGTCGGCGACGTCCTCAAATCAATCCACCTCGTGACGGGCTGCATCATTGGCGTAATGGGCACCGAGAATGCCAGCGGCGAGCTTGAGGTCATCGACGTCAAGTTCCCCGATCTCGCACCTCAACCCTCCCGCTGGTCCCTCACCCAACCACCTCCATCCTCCGAAGACCACGACATGTCCGGCACAACGCCCTCCCAACAAAAGCCCTCCTCCAAGATCGCCATCGTTTCGGGTCTGTCCTTCTCCGGCACAGACGCATCCTACGCCCTCGAGCTGTCCCTGCTCCTCGAGTTCCTCCTCGGCGAGGCCCTCTCCCCCGAGACGCAGTCCCAAATCACAAACATCTCGCGCCTGGTCATCTCGGGCAACTCCATCTCCACGACGGCCGCGAATCCGGCCCTCAAGACGGACGACGCTACAAACGGCAACAAGAAGGCGACGGTGAAGAAGTACGGCTACGACGCGAGCGCGTATAACCCCCTCCCGGGTCAGCTCTTTGACGAGTTCCTTGCGGACCTGCTACCCTCCATGCCCGTCACCCTCATGCCGGGCGCACAGGACCCCGCCAACGCGAGTTACCCCCAGCAACCGATCCACTCGGCCATGTTCCCGCGCGCAAGGCCATATGCGGCTGGCCCAGATGCCAAGGAGGCCGGCTGGTTCGACACCACGACGAATCCGTGGGAGGCCGAGGTTGACGGGTGGAGGATGCTGGGCACAGGAGGCCAGAACGTCGACGATGTCTTCAAGTACGTCGACAGCGACGACAGGTTGGGCATGATGGAGGCCATGTGCAGATGGCGATGCAGCGCGCCGACGGCGCCGGATACACTCTGTGAGTCAACACCCTCTTTGCGACCCAAATATGCGTTGATCGTATCTAACACGTTCCCAGGGGCATACCCATTCCAAGACAATGACCCGTTCGTGATGAAGGAAGCTCCCCACGTCTTCTTCGTCGGCTGCCAGCCAGAGTTCGGAACCAGGGTAATTCAGGGTGCTGACGGCCAGACGACGCGGTTGATCACCGTTCCTTCATTTTCAGAGACCAAGGAGATCGTTCTCGTTGACACGGAAACGTTGGAGGTCTCCAAGGTCAAGATTTCGGCGGCATCATAAGGGAGAACAGGCAGCATATGTTGAGCACAAGACGGTCATGATTAGATATACCCACTGAGCTTACGAGGATGAGGTGAAAAGCAAAAAAATTGACGCTACCTAGAAGCTAGGCTCCATGCAGAAAAGCAAATCGCTGATGAGCAGACGTCCCCAAAGATCGTTACTCGCCTCTTCTAATATGTTGACGGCGATATGTTGTGCCCCTGTGCCACTCCCGCCGGGCCAGATTGGCCTCGATCCAAAGCAATCCTTGATTCCATGACGCCCAGTAACAGAAGCAAAAGCAGCGCATCATATCGCCCTCCTCTCGATCATTATCCTGCCCCCAAGAAACATCAAAATCATCTGCACCCTCAGTCATAGTCCTGTCCCCAGAGCATATCGCCATCCTCATCTTCTTCGTCATCGTCGTCTTCGTCCCCTTCGCCCAGCATTGCCGGGCCTTGGGCCTTGTTCTTATCCTTGGGGCCGTCCCAAAAAGCGCGAATAGATTTAGGGATATTGTCCAGCTGCGCTTGTGCCTCGCCGGCCGCATTGATCCTGTAGTTCTCCATCTGCAGATCACCCTTCCACGGGTCATCCTCGCCGCGGCGGGCACGTCGCACTTTCGCAGCGTACTTCATGTTGACCCGGATGCGCTTCTGCTCCTGCCTGTCCGATATGTTGACGATGATCTCGATAAACTGGCAGGGCAGACCGCGCAGCGCCTTCATCACCTCGGACGTCTTCTCGAAGAAGTTGAGAAACGTGAGGTCACCCGTCTCGCGGTCGCGCGAGGGCGTGATCTCGATCTCGATGGTGTGGATGCGGCACTTGATCGGCTTGAGGTTGCGGAAGACGGAGATGGCGTTGGCCATGCTCAGGAGGTAGCCCTTCTCGGTGCGGTTGGGCTCGGCGAGGATCTTGATGTGCCGGAACTTGTGGCCGTACCGGTGGATGTCGATCTCGACGTGCGGGTTCTTGGATGCGCCTGGGAGGGGCATGTCGTCGTTGTACTCGTCGTCATCGTCGGCGTCGTAGTCGGAAGAGTACTCCTCCATGGGCGCGAGAGGGTGCTGCACCACGATCTCGTCCTCTCCGTCGCCAACCTGGGAGACCCTCGCAGGCGCCGTCTCTCTGAGAAGGTAGAGGAACTTGTTCCCGCCGTAGAAGATGTCGATGGCCTCTTTCCAGATTTCGTGGGAGGTGCGAAGGATGGCGGTATCGAGACAAGGGCGGTTTCTGGGATAGAGCGTGGACCAGCCCTGTCGGACTTGCACGGGGTTGTCGGCCACGAGAACAAACCCGTAAATTCTATCCCTGATCTCGGGAGGGAATTTCATGAACCAGATCTTGCCCGTTGGCATGTCTTGATCAGTGAGATCAATGACTGAACAATGCTTCAGCTTGGTTGGAGTTGGATCCGGACTGGGAGGACCGTAGATATCATCATCGTCGCTCTCATCCAGAAAGGGCGTTGCGCCTTTGGCCTTCTTCTTGCCCTTTCCTTTGCCCTTGGCAATCGTTGCAACGACAGCTTTCTTAGGCTCAGGGGCTTTGAAAGGAGGCGGGGTGAAAGTCATCGGGGCACCCCAGGTGTAATGAGCCGTTGACTTGGCCGCAAATGCTGCGCCATAGTCTCGAGGAATCGGCATCTCACGCTCCGTGAAGTCATCCCAGGTCTTCTTCTTGTTGGCCTTCCTGCGCTTTTGAGAGGGCTTTCGCATGCCATCGTCGTCGCTGTCCGTCTCGGCAAGCTCGAAGCCGCGCTTTTGGGCGTACTTGAGAACCGCATCAGGTATTTGACGCTTGGGGGGTTTCTCAGCAGAGGCTCGTTCCTTCCCCTTCGATGCCTTGCTCCTCGACTTGGAGGGACCGGTAGGAGCGGACTTGAACGAGCCAGATGTGACGAATCTTTTCTTCTCAGAGGAAGAGGATTTGGACTTCTTTCCGGGAGCCATCTTGGAGGTTTTGTTGTGTAACTTCTGATTTTATCAGTGATTGTTGCCAGGAAGATGTCAGAAAACTTACTTAGATGAAGGGGGTATATGATAATATTTGGAACTGCTGAATTAGATGGTCAGTGTAGATGTCGCAGTCTTTGAACCCCGTGAAGTTCCACTTGCTGCCTTGTTGCTTCTTCACTCGTGAAATAAGTCTTTGTGGTGGTTTGTCTCTTGTGTTGCAAGTAAGACACTTCTGCAACGAAAGTTGACGTCAAAGAGCGATATGTCATGAAGGTGAGATGGGAGGTTGCGACCTTCCCAATGGGTGTAGCAGAGGAAGTAGACGAGAAACTTTTGAGGCAATCGTCAGCTCTCTCCAGAGTTTATGCCTCTGGTATTGGCAAGTCCCTACTTGCCAAACGACCAGGTAGTTGACGAAATGAAGGAGCAAACTCCACAAACATGTATTGAAGTTTGGTGAAACTTGTGAGCCACAGACGAAACTTCAATGCCAAAATTCAATGCTAGGAGAACGAATGAAAACCGCGAAGAGACTGACGAGGAGTGTTGTGTTGGTGGAGGATAGAGAAGATCCACGCTGGAGTGGTAGTGTTGATATAGATGCTGGCTCAACTCCAAGAGGCAGCTTCAGAGAAGTGATGCCTTCCCTTTGCGGCCGATGTAATGAGGAGGAGCGATTGAAGTGGTGATTAGAAAATAAAATGATTCCATCTTTGGCTTCTACGATGGCAATGATGAATATGGCAAGAGGGCTTTTCCGTTGGACATGGTCTTTCTGAATTCAGCTACTAATGTTCACAACGTCGTTTCAACTTGTTAAGTACAATACATTCGAAAACCCGAGATATGTGCTACAGCATCTGCCTCGCCATAAAAATTATGAGTAAATATTCAGTCAGATGAGGCCATCATGTTGGTATTAAAAAAGCGAAATAAAAACAGATTCGCTGTGCAAACCGAGAGACAATATCTGTTTGCCGATATACTGTCAATCTGCAGATGGTGAGGATGCCTCGGGCCAGCCATGCAGATCACGAAAATACAATGAACCCAAGTCGTCATACGAAGGGTGGCTAACGATGTTGGCAGAAAGGATTCCATCCATCATGTTCCATAACGATCCATGTCGTCTTAAGGGCTGACTGCATACACTAGTTGGAGTTGTTGTTATCTCATCCCACCGGGCGGCCGCTGCGACCCCGGCTAAGACCCTGTACAAGTTTGACATGCGCGCCCTTTGGTCTTTATGCCCCTCATCCTCTAACACGGCGATCCACCGTCGATTACGACGCGGGGTTCTTTCAGAAATCAATATAGGTCTTATTAATTAGGAGCAATTGACCAATGATCAGAAATGATACCTAGTACCTGAATTTCGATCTAAATGTTCCGAATACGCGGCTGATTCAAGAAATCGTCCGAACTATTGTCGATCCTGGCATCGGAAGCACTTCCGCTCCCCCACCTCGTAGGTCTGGATTTTTTCAATGTACACCCGAAAGCGAAGTTCTTTTCTCTCTTCAACCATCATCTTCCATTTCGCAGATTTCTCAATGAACGCTGTTTTTGCTGTGGTTCTTAATGCGCAGTAACTTCTGATCCCCTCGTTGACTCAATTCCTCTAGCTTGAAGGATCGCCAAGTCTCCACATCCGTCACCCTAGTGCCGTAGACTCGACGTTTCCTATAAACATTGTGTCTTTACTTTCTTCGATCAACTTGGCTCTTACTTTCATCGCCGAACACAAACCACCAAATCACCTTAGACATCAACCACAATGGGCTCGCTCGATTCAGACACCAAGAAGCCATGGATCCAAACACCGTGCATTGCATCTGCACCTCTCTCTAGGATAGCAGGATGGTACGTTTCAAAAGCGCCATCAACCCAAACCAACTAACGGAATGTCTCAAGCAACATCTTCCTTAAGCTTGAGAACCACCAGCCCTCGGGCTCCTTCAAGTCCCGCGGCGTCGGCAACCTCATGTTCCGCGCCGCGGCCGCAGCCCCCGGCGCAGACGTCCACTTCTACTGCTCCTCCGGCGGCAACGCAGGCCTCGCCTGTGCGACCTCCGCCATCGCCCTGAACCGCAAAGCCACCATCGTAGTACCCATGATCTCATCACCGCTGATGATCTCCAAGCTGCGCCTCCTGGGAGCCGAGGTCCATCAAGTCGGCGAGAACTGGCCCCAGGCCGACCGCTACCTGCGCGAGGAGCTGCTCGCCAAGGATCCGGCCGGGGTCTACGTCCCGCCGTTCGATCACCAGCACGTTTGGGACGGCGCATCGACCATTGTCGACGAATTGGTATCTCAGCTGCCAGGCAGCGACATCAACGCCATCGTCTGCTCCGTCGGGGGCGGCGGCCTCCTCAACGGACTCGCACAGGGCGTTGAGCCGGAGCGCTGGCAGGGGACGAAAGGCCGGGAACCCCGTCTGATGGCCGTCGAAACGCGGGGAGCCGACAGTCTAAATGCGAGCGTGTTGGCTGGCGAGCACGTCACCCTGCCCGGTATCACTTCGATCGCCTTTTCTTTGGGCGCCACGAGAGTCTCTCAGAGGACGTGGGAGGTCTCGCAGAAGACGCCTGGTTTCCGGAGTGTGACGGTCAGTGATGCGGAGGCGGCCATGGCAACCGTGCGCTTCGTCGACGATGCGCAGCTAGTGGTTGAGGTTGCATGCGGCGCGACGATAGCAACAGTTTACAACGGCATGTTGAGGAAGCAGCTCGGCGCGGGGATGTCGGATGAGGAGTGGGCGAAGCAGAACATTGTGCTCATCGTCTGTGGCGGTTCGAACATCACTCTTGAGATGTTGAATGGATACCGTGAAAAGTTTGGCGACGCATTTGAGAGCGCATGATACTGGAGACGGAATGTTCTCTTTTTAGACGATAAAATTAGATATACACTGCCAAGACATGAAATAGAAGCTGATAACCAGTATGAGACGGTGGCTTTGCCGTTCTATGTGTCTTCTTGTCTTCTATCGTCATGTGCTTCGTCTATCTCGCATAAGCCACCTCTCGCGATTCCTCTGCTGCCTTCAACCCAGCAGGAGATGCCACAAACTGACCCAAGTCATTCAGCACCATCGTGACCTCCCCAAAATAATTGACTTCTCCTTTCTGCGTGAAGCCAACCCTCTTGAATAGCGATATGCTCGCTGCGTTCCCCTCTTTGATCTTGACCATCAACCCCTTCAACTCAGCCTTTCCACTCTTGCCTTCGCCCTCAACATACTCCTTTAGTATGCGCTCTTGGTTGCGGTGAACATACACCAGCAACGTCGTGACAGCAGCGTATCCTACACCCTTGCCGCGGTGCTCCTTCGCCGCCACCATAACGTCCACTTCACCGACATAGGCCCCCTCGCCCTCTTCCTCGTCGTCGTGTGGATAAACGAAAAAGTTGATGTCGCCAATCATGCGTGCCGCCGCATCAACCTCACCAGCCTTTACGCTGGCCGCATCAGAGGTCGCATCCAGGGGTTGGCAGATGATGAAGGTCAGCTTGTCATGGGACGTCCGCCACGACTGCTGGTTCTCGTATTCCTCGTCCAGCGTCAATGGCTCAGAAGCCGTCGCTTCTTGGATATCCTGTCACAAAAATAAGCATGTGCTTGGACGAATCGGCGGGTACTTTGGTGCGGCGTTTTGCTGACCGGATCACTCATCCACTCATGATAACGCTCCACATGTCTCGCTTCGTACGGTACAAGCGTCACCGCCGGCGTCGCGATCGCT
Source organism: Colletotrichum sp. COLG25 (assembly GCA_009801095.1). Lineage (NCBI taxonomy): Eukaryota > Fungi > Ascomycota > Sordariomycetes > Glomerellales > Glomerellaceae > Colletotrichum > Colletotrichum sp. COLG25. The sequence goes on along the minus strand of VNWT01000012.1, from coordinate 5,018,671 downwards.
GTGGTCTTGTAAGTCCCTCGCATCCAAACGACCAGCCTCAACCAAATCAGGTAGTGTCCTCAAAGTACATGCCTGTAATCTCATTCAATCTCATCGTGAAGTATGCCAAGGGTGTCCGTCTCAGGCACCAGATCCCCCACTTGCACCCTCGTCACAAAAACTAAAAATGCGAGCGAAGCCGGTGAGCTGGCCAGCGTCCCCGCCCTGCGCTCCACGTCTGCGTGCTGCCGCTGTCCGAAAGGGGCAAGCAAACGACCCCGTCCGCGGAAGCAGACGCACGATGGCCGCGAGGTATGGACCCTCCGAACCCCTGGAAGTCCTCAACAAGAACAAGTGTCAAGGTGCCAGAGTGGTTAATGGGCTGCCCTGCTACGGAATGCCTCGGTTTACCGAGACAACCTAGCTGCCAGGCAGTGGCTTCGGTCGCGCAGGTTCGAATCCTGTCCTTGACGTGTTTCCTTTTTGCGCTTTTGAGAACGGCCGGTTGAGTCACTCAGTGGTGTAAGTTGCGAGCCGAGTTTTTGGCTGAGGCAGAGTTAGTGCCCCGAGCTTGGTGAGCTTGGGCTTGGGCGGGTGGTCGAGTGGGTGGTCCACTAATGTCGCTTGCTGAGGTGATGTGGAAAGGAACTGCGGGGTACTTATTGGACATTCCGCAGCTACTTATTCACCAACAGTCAAGGTGCCAGAGTGGTTAATGGGCTGCCCTGCTATTGTCCCTAGGATGATCGCTGCTCAGGCAGTGGCTTCGGTCGCGCAGGTTCGAATCCTGTCCTTGACGATTCTCTTTTGCTCTTCTTGATGAATCCGAGTGACACATTCTTTTTAGACCGGTGCTGCTTGTGCTGGCCTTGTTGCTGTGTGCAGCAGGTGTGCGTACTGTTCAGGACCGAGCGCATGCCCTCATCGCATCTACTTACAACTAATTAAATACCTAACCTAGGCATCTCGAGTTATCCTGTAATTTCTGTGTCAGAAAACTTCTCATGATGTACTGGCTGACTTAGTTACCACCCGCTAATTTAAACAAATCAAGTTAGGAAGAAGAGGCGGCTTCGTTTTGAGAGAAGTCACGCTTGATGCCTGGCTGACCTGGAGACCTTCTCTATCGTTCATCATCATATAATTACAGCATCTTACACTTCCACCAGTGATAGGGAGATTTACATTTACGTTCAATTCATAGAGAACCTGGGAACGCCTAGACTCATTCCTCAGCGGCCTGCGGAGGGAATAAAGCGTTCCACTTCCCTTCCTTGCCTGGATCGCGCACCGGGACACCGTATGTCAAGTCTGCGCCAAAAGTCGCATCCTGGAAGCGCCGCTTGCCGGCGTCAACACCCATGGTATCCAGCAGAAGCCCCATCTTGGTCGGCATGACAGGCTGGAGCAGAATGCCCGCCACACGCGCAGTCTCCGCGGTGTAGAAGATGCACTCGTGGAGCGTGGCTTGGTCTTTGGGATCCTTCGACTTGACCAGCTTCCACGGTGCCAGGTGGGAAATGTACTTGTTCGCCTAGGAGCCTTGTTAACATATTGTTCGCAAATCATTTCCAGGGAAGCGCGCTTACGTCGGCGAGAACATCCAGCACACCACGGATGGCAGCATTGGGATTCAACTCATCCATGCTCTTTGACATGTCAGACGCCATGCTGTTGATACTTGCTTTCAGCTTCTCACTGCTCAACAGAGTGGTGCTATTCTCTTCCGACCACACGACAGAGCTCAACAGAGAGGCGCTATTCTCTTCCGCCCACACGACGGAGTCCCTGAGCTTCCACGTTTTGCTCTTGGCAACCCTGTTCATCAAGTTGCCCACGGTCGATTGAAGATCCTTTTGATACCGCGCCACGACCAACGAGTTCTCGTAGTCAGCATCCTGCTCGATGCCGCCGTCGCGCATCATGAAGTACCGCATCGTATCCAACCCCCATCGGTCGACGGCAAAGAAGGGGTTAACGACGTTTCCCAACGACTTGGACATCTTCTTCTTCCCCAACGTCCAATGCGCATGGCTTAGCAACTGCTTCGGCAGTGGGAGATCCAGCGCCATCAGCAGCGCGGGCCAGTAGATTCCGTGGAACCGCACGATATCCTTTCCGATGACGTGCACGTCCGCCGGCCAGCCTCCCTCGTGCTCTTTCCCAGGCTGCCATGTTGGGAATCCGGCTTTCGTGAGGTAGTTGATGAGCGCGTCCACCCAGACGTAAATCGTCTGCGAGGGATCGTCCGGTACGCGAATGCCCCAGTCCAACCTCTGCACGGGTCTTGATATCGACAGATCCTCGAGGTTGTTTTGTACCCAAGCGATAACTTCCTTCTGCCTCGCCCTTGGTACGATCCAGTCCGGGTTCTCCTCGTAGAACTTCAGCAAGCGGTCCTTGAGCGCCGTCATGCGGAAGTGATAGTTCTTCTCCTCAACCCACTCAACCTCGTTGCCCGTCTCGATCGACGCCATCACCGTCCGTCCCGTCGACGGCACCAACGTCCTCTCGACCTCATTCGCGGCGTAGAAGCACTCGTCGCTCACACAGTACCACCCCTCATGCTTGCTCTCGTAGATATATCCCTTCTCCTTCAGCAGGAACCAGAAATGCTGAACAGCCTCCATATGGTCTGGGTCGGTGGTGCGGATGAAGTAGTCGTTGTCCATGCCAATCACCTGCGCCAGGTCGCGGAACTTCTCGGCCGTCGAGTCGCAGAACTCTTTCGGGGCCACGCCTTGTTTGGCCGCTGCCTGCTGGACTTTGGACCCGTGTTCGTCGGTGCCGGTGCACAGGATCGCGGGCCTGCCCTTGAGGACCTGCCAGCGCTTGAGGACGTCGGCGAGAAGCATCGAGTACATGTGGCCGACGTGCGGGGCTGTACATGTCCTCATTAGCTCGCAGGTCTCCGTGATTGCGTCGAAACATCTTCACATACATGCATTGACGTAGAAGATGGGCGTCGTCACATAATACGGCTTGTCGCTCTTGCTGTCAGAGCTCGCGAACCGTCGCAATGTCGGCCCATAGCTGCACGAGGGGCAGACCCAGGCCGGTCGCAGCGCTGGTGCATAGCGGCGAGTGCGGAAGGCCGAAGCTGCAGGTAGTCTTAATTGTCTCATTGCGGCTGTGTTCGTCAAAAAGCTACCTTTGGAACAGCATGTCGCCGTCGAGCATGCATGTAGATCATGAATCGAAGGGTGCGACTGATCACTGCCTCTCGAAATGTTCTGACTTTCTGAGGGCACCGTACCAATTGAGTCGGGCGATAACGGTAGAGAGCTCTTATCGGTGAAAGATCCCTGCACCCCGCCGTAATTCTGACCGAGTCCCCTTCACCTCGACAACTTTGCGACAACCTCGAGTAAACAACAACGCTGCGCATTCGAAAAAGCTCCACGTCCTTTTCCACAAAACATAGTCGAAGACAGGATAATACGATGTCTCTCCCATCTCGCGAAACGGAAATGAGGGCCTCCTCAGACGGTGCGCAACCATCCAGCCCACCACCACCAGCACCACACTGACGCAGGCGCCCTCCCCCAGCGGCCTCAAACTTCGCAGATGCCTACTACGACGCCCTCAACCGCCGCAAGCTCAAAGGCACAATGTCGCAGTTCTACACGACGGCCTGCTCAAAGTACCTCACGCCGCCCGACATCTCCGTCAACGGCGCCGTCCTCGCCAGCGGGCCCGATGAGTACACCACCCTCCTCGACACCCAGGGCCCCGACGTCCGCTACGAGATCGAGTCCCTCGACGCCCACGTCGTCAACGCGGACTTCTCCCTCGGCTGCCCCGAGCACCTCCAGGGCGGCGACAAGAACGGCGCAAAGTGCAGCGTAATGGCCCAGGTCACCGGCCGCGTCTACTACGGCAAGGGCCGCGACGCCGCCGCCAAGACGTTTAACGAGGTCTTCGTGCTGGTGCCGAACTGGGACACCTTTGGCAAGAACCCCCCACGCGGCGTCAGGCGATGGTTGATTATGAGCCAGAACTTTCGCGCGCTGTAAGGTTGTGGGTGGATTGGCGGGCGGAGGATATACCCCAGAATGAAGACATGTCGAGACGACCGGATTGCTTCACAATTCGTAATGAGATAGGTACGGGTAGTGACATACCGGTTGCTAGAGAGCTTGCTAACTTGGCAACAGAATTGGATTATGGACAAAAATGGGAGCCATGGTAGACCCCTGTCACTTTTCGGCAGCATGAAAGCGTGGATGACCGTCTTTTAAGAACATCCCATAAGCGTGTGCCTCGGACAAGATAGCTCAATAACACATCAATTATCACACAAACACGCTACCTATGCAAGCTGCTGCTTCCTGTACTTCCAGTATCCCGCCCTCACGGGATCCCACTTCTCCGCCAGTCGGTCGAGGTACTTGCCCGCCTCCTCCTTCTGGCCCTTCTCCGCGTACACGTCGGCCAGGAAGTCGAGCGCATGCGTACTGCGCACCTCTTCCTTGTCCTCACCCTCTCCGATGCTGTTGACAAACTGCGCCGCGAACGCCTCTGCAGTCTCCAGTTTTCGTCCGCCCTTTACCAGCACACCCCTAAGGTAGTTCCACGCGGCCTGGTTCTGCGGTGCCAACAGCGCCTTCTCTTCGACGTACTTGACCTCCCGGTCCACGATGTCTGCGGGGACCTTCGGATCGTGCTCCGTCGCGTGCGAGCCCTCCGTCGAAGCGGCCGGGTCCGAAAACACGAGGAAGAACCGGTGCGACCAGGCCGAGTTGTTCCTCACGTCCTCCTCGATCCAATTCTGCGTCGACAGCAGCTCCTGCAGGTTCCACAGCCCCAGCTTGCGCACGAGGTACTGTCTGTAGCTCCACACGTGGTAGTTCTTGGTATCCTCGTCAAGCATGCGCGTGAGGAACTCCGTTTCAGACCTTCCGAAGCGCTTCACCTCGTCCGGGCTGCCCTTGATGTGGTTGTAGTGGTGGTCAAGCAGCAGCTGGCGGTGGTGCCAAATCTGGTAGTTCTTGATGTGCTCGAGCGACACCTCGTTGAGCCACTCGATCTCATCGATAACGGAAATGTCGAGCGCCTCGACGATCTTGAACCGGTACAGCCATACGGTGTAGTGTGCCGGGTTCATGGAGATAACGTGGTCCGTCAACCGTAAGCACCGCGGGCTGTACTCTTCGGCGACCATGACGGCGCGCAGGTAGCTCATGACTGGAAAGAACACGCACAAAGTCAGTGGGACATGATAGATGAGCAGGATCCCCGAGGCCACCGTTTTCCGAAACAGAACACACACATCGGTGCAAGACACAAAAAGAAGAAGTGAATTATTTACCCTCAGCATAGTCCTCGGGGTAAGCAATCGTAGCCAGCGCGCCTTCGGGCTCCTCGGCGGGGATGGGCACGACATCGTCCCACTCCGGGTCGGTCGCGTACGGACCCATCTTCTCTCCGTAGAGCTCCTTCCTAAGCGCCGCCATCTCCCGTCGTCTCTTCCTCTCTTCGTCAATGTCCTCCTGCGTGATCTCTGTGACCTTGCCCTCGGCCGCGTCCGGAACGCCGTCTCGCGCAAACTCTCTCCGCTGAAGAAACCTGCGGTGCAACACTTCGAGCGCCGTAAGCTGCGCCTGTTTCGCGGCCCGAACGGTGAATTGGTCGATTGGGTAGTCGCCCAGGTCGCGCCCGTTCTTGTCCTTGCCCCAGTCGTAGACGACCTTCTGCTCGGCGCTTCTCGGCTTCTCGAGTCGGCGGATCGGCGGCGATTCCCTGCTAATCTGCTTCCAGAACTCGCGCTCTGCCTTGTTGGTGAGGAAGAACTCTCTGTTGGCTACACGGCGCACCAGGCTCGCGTTGACCCAGGACTGTCGCTCCGCGGGCGAGAGGGCGTGCAGACCTCCGGCTTCCTCACGTCGTCGCTCGTGCGGATTCGTCTGGTGGTAGCGCTGGAAAGACCGCTCGTTGATCGTCTTCGGGGGTTGTTGGGTTTCAGCCGCAGCTTGCGCTTGTTGTTTGCCTATGATGGAGGGGAGACAGTCAGCTTTGGAGAACGCCATCGAATGGGATTGATGCATCAGGCCACACAGTAGCTGTGCGGCCTTGACAGCAACGTAGAGAGATGAAAATCAGTTCAACGTACTTTTGTTCTCAGCGTCCTTGGCTTTGGAGCTGGCCTTGGATTTGGCGGGCATGTCTGCGGCTGGCTTGGTCTATGGCGGGGTTGAGCTGGCGGCGAAGTATGTCCCGGACATGGAAAATGTTCGCCCATGGCTCCTACCCCACCACGGGAACGCCCACCTGAGACCCTTTGATCCAACGAAGCCACCATGGATAGCTGTTGCACGACATCAGGCACGACAGCAATGTTGACACAGAATTTCCGTTTGCAGCTTTGGAATAATAGAATTAAAAGGAATTTAGCACCGCAAGGTGGGCTTCTAAAATTTGCACGCCGATTATATCTGATACATAAAGCCCCCTCTCATATTCCCGTCTCCTGCGCCATTATCATGTCGTACAGCGAATAAGCTGTAGTATCAAAAACTTTTCCCGATTCTGCGCCCTGGCAAAGCCGTGAAAGTGTAGAAGCAGATTGAAGAGAGTGAGTCGCCGTGTTCTTTACCGACTCTCGACCCTCCAGAACTTCCAGCCCTCCCTCTCACCTGCACCACCGTGGACGCCTACCAGCTTCTCAACGCCCTCGTTACCATCGGCATTCAAGAAGCTGTCCAGGTCGATCTCCATACCACCTTCGTTGTCTTCCACGCCGTTCTTGAGAACAGCAGGCCAGAGCACGCCAACGCCATCGCCGCCGAGAGTTGTCTCAAACTTTTCGTAGCCTTCGTCCTCGAGTTGAGTCTCAAGCCGCACGAGCTTGTCCTTCGGCACATCGGGCTTCAGCAATGTGATAGAGCAACCGCCACCGCCAGCACCAGTCAACTTCGTCCAGCCAATGCCTTCGTGGTCGACAAGCTCTCTTATCCGCTCGAGGCGAGGGTGTGATACGCCCAAAGAGACGAGAAGTCCATGATTGATGGTCATGAGTTCTCCGACCTGTTGCAGGCTTTCCTCACTCTTGTTGTCGAACTTCTCATCGCCGATAAGGCCGTCTGCCGTATTCGTCACCTTATCGATGGCGTCCAAAATGCTTCCGACCAATTTCGGGTGGCCGCTCTTCAACTTGGCGACCTTGGCGACCTCAAAAGCAGTTGACTTAGCCTGCTTGGTATCGACCAACAGAAGCGGTAGCTCAGGGAAATCCCACAGTGGGCGCACTGCTGGAGGCTTGTTGTAATCTGTGCGCTGGAAGACCACGGCCTTGCCTTGGGTCGCAACAGTATTGTCCACGCCTGAGGGATTTCCGTGTATGCACATCTCGCACACGAAAGCCCATCTGTTGATTCTCTCCACTTGCAACCTAGCCTCATCAGGAGGTTGGTCGGGATGTGGGCCCGACAAGGTACGCAATTGCAAGAGAAGAGCGGCCGCCAGGCACACCGCAATGGAAGCGCTGCTACCCAAGCCTGCGCCGATGGGAATTGTTGACCTCAGAGTATACAAGCAGCCCGTAAACGATCGGTCGCCGAGAGCCAGGAAGATGTAGAGGAACGCGGAGGCCGAGTTTTGATGCACTTTCCGCACATCGTCGGGCTTGTGTGGTGAGACCTCGTTCAGATGTGGCTGAATGGCTGCGACAAGGTCTTGATCGAGCTCCGTAACCAAGTCATAGTACGACTTCTTCTTGGAGGGGTGCTGGAACGCCGCCCACGGGAGGTCGTCAATGTTCCACGTGTGGTGCAAGTCGATGTCTGGGAAGCGCAAGGAGACAGTTCTCCTGGATTTAGATAGCGATGTGACAAGGAGATACGATCGTAGGGAGATAGCTGCGGCGATTGCGGCCTGTTGGTTTCTCAGATGTCAGTGAATGTGCCAGAAATTAGGAAAAGGGGGGTTTTCGCAACTGACCTTGCCGTGAACGACAGCGTGCTCACCAAAAACAATGACCTTGCCAGGCGCTGAGACCATGAAGGCGGGCATCATGGGACTTGATTGTTTGCGATCCATTTTGAGGCGATGAGATAAGTTGCCGTTTCCGTTCACAAAAGAGGTTGTCGGTACACCGTTGACGGCGACAGCATCTAGGGGGTTTCGCATCTCTGGAGCAAAGATAGCCATGAGCGGGTTGCGTGTGTTGAAGCTGCAACAGCAAGATTATTTGCGTGCTGCTGGAGGGGATCCGTTGTTGTCGTGCAGTCGTGGAGGAGGCGTGTTATCGGCCAAGCATAGTATCGCGGCTCAGGGTCCTTGGGCGCGGTCGTCCGTCTCTTTGGTGTAAAGAGGGGTCAATTGGTGAGTGGCACTAATAGCGGAGCGAATGGAAGGCGCAGAATGGGTCGTGATGGAGCGAGTCGGCGAGTCGTGTGGTTGTGCCAGCTCAGAAGTGAAAGTGGACGTGCCGAAAAGTCTATGGAGAAAAAGTGTTGGGAAGGAGAGGAGGGTGCAGGTGCGGTGACGGGTGACGGGTGACGGGTGACGATGGCGGCGCGCCAGGCGGTGGTAGCGGTGGCAGCAGCACTTAAAGGCGTAATTTGGCAAGTGTGTAATACAGTAATACAAGCACTTTTATTAGAGGAGGAGCAGGACAGGAGGGACGGGACACTCGATTCAGTTAGCCAATTTAGCTTTCCCAGGTTCCGGGGGGTGGCCGGACAAATTGGACAACGTGGTGGTGGTCCTGGGCCTGGAGATGGAGGATGGAGCCCCCCTTATCAGACAGGAAACATGGGGAAAGCAACTCAGAGAGAGGGTAGAGGTACTTACGGATACGGGAAAAAGGAATCGGGTCAATGACAAGCACAAGCTGGGCGTGATGTAGTGGAGGAGGGGAAGGGTTGGGGCGGTTGGAGGCGTGTTTGTCCAAGACACAACGACGGTAAATGGGGGTAAAAGGTCTTGGGTTTTTGCGGGTTCTAGCCGTTCTTTGTAATGTGGGAATAAAACGTGTCGCAAGTGAGACTTGATTTAGATGAGCAGAGGGAGCGCCGGGGTTCAAGTCTGGGGGAGGAATTCTGTTGTTCAAGTCCACCGCCGGGAGGTTTTGGGAGCAATGCAATGGAAGCTCCGGTGGAGGCTTTTCGTTTTCGATGGACGGGGGAAAAGTTAGGACGAAACTGGTCGCACTCCAGACCCCAAAAGGGGGAGCAGCTGGTTCTATTCAGGGATACTGCGGAATACCAAAAAAAGTTCTTTTTTTCGGTGATGGAAGACAGGCTGCATTACGCAGAACTGATATCTGAGCCCCAGGCACTGCATATTTTCTGGCGGCCGCGTGATGTGTGAAGTGAGAAAGAGATGTGCCTGTCATCTTACAATCATCTTACTATCTGTCATCTTACCTAAAGGTACATGCTGTTGCCCCAACCAACAACCAACAGCAGGTCCTGATTGCTACTTCAAGTTGTTCCTCCAGGTACCGCCTCATAACGCGTTCAACTTGCAGGTACCCTCCATTACTGCAGCTAGGCTCCCAGGCGGCCGGCCCTCTGCGCCTTACCATTGGCCCTGCATGTTTCCCCTGGGAGACATTCCCGGTCTGGCGGGTGTTTCCCGGCAAGCACCGACCTGCGGCAGCAGGGGTATCTGCAGGTGAAAAGGGTGGCCGCCCGGGCGGTGTTGTTCTCCCTCACTCCCTGTCGAGCTGTGTTGCGTATTGTGCGCCTTACTGGGAAGAGACAGGTACTTGTGTAGCTTCCTCACCTCGGACTCTACCTCTACTTGGGCACTGGTAGCTAACCCAACACGCAGCTTCGAGAAGCGAACATCGAAAGTTCCAAAGACGACATTGGTGATTTGTTAGGTTTTCGACGGCATGGAACCTTTTCCCATTATGTGCGGCTGTTTATTGCTATGCAGTAAGCTTGGGATGGACGAAAGCCACCGACCACGCCGTTAACGCCATCCGCCGGCAATGACTTGACAAGCTGTCAAGCTGACAAGCTCAACCATCACTTCCTTCGTCCGCCAAGCCCGTTGCCCCAGAACACACCTTACTGGCTCTTCTGGCCTTCAGCACTCCTACGAGATTGCTTCGACGATAAGATGCTGACCGGCTTTCTGCTACCGCTTCTGCCGCCCAACCCACAGCAAACATGGTCCAATTGTTTGCTTAATTGAAAAGCGAGTCGCGATGACCAATGGGCGAGTGAAGCTACAGCCAACCAACACAGTGGACGGACAAAGCGGCTACCAAACCTCGGCTGGAAAGCTGCTCTACGGCAGAGCTCCGTGCTTTACGATGAGCTACGGCACGAGTACCCAGCAGTCTAGATACCTTGCGCTGCGCACGCCAGCAACCTGACACATCCGTCCGATCATGACTTTCGATCATCAACGACATTTCGCCATCGGTGCGACCGAGCGTCGTTTCGTCTGAGCCTCAACACGGGAAGGGCTGTGTGTTACTGGCTCGCTGTGTATCCCCAACTGCTACCCGCCTGGTAAGTTGGGTCGCCTGGTTCCGTTAGGCGGTTTGCTGGTCAAGTATTGGGCAGTCCGATGCGATAGCTGCCTGCTCCCGCCCCCGACAGCGGACTCAGCATGCAGACACCGAGCAAAGCGGCTGCACCTCCGCCGCTGATGGCACCTTGCATCACGAATTCTCTCTTGCGGTTGGGTTCCAGGCTGCACTCTTGACTCTTGCCAGTTCGAGGCGGTGAAGCGGCCAGGTTTCCAGAGGAATGGCCGCCTAACTAATACCACGTCGTCACATGAGCCCTGAATGTCTCCAACTTGTCTCTCGAGTCAAGACTCGACTAGAAGAATTCCGTAATCTCATTTGGCAGCTCCGTGTCTCGGAAAGAGAACAGAACCGTTTTCTGCTGCGTACTATCTCCGACTGTTCACACCGAAGGACTCGTTTGGTTTCATGAGCCCCAAGTTGCTCGTGGAGACACAGCTATGCACTCGAGCGCCGTGAACCACCCGCTGAGATGATGAGGAACTCATCTGCAGGCGGCTTATGCCCCAGGCGGCTTATCCCCCTGCCCTACAGCGCGGAGCCTACGGAGATTGCCTTATCGATAGCATGTTGCTCCCAAATCCCCTCAGCTCGGCGAGTGAGGCGCAGGTCGCCCAGCGCATAGCGGGTCAAACCATCCGCACTCTTCTCCTTATCGTCTGGGCAGACGACTTGTCGTTGATCATCGGGACCAAGCAAACACTTGGCAGGGGCAGCGAAGTTTGAAGTAACCGTCCAGCGTCGCCGATGTGTGCAGACTGCGAACGACACGTTGGAACCAGTCATCGGGGAAGCTACCCCAACCTCAACCCCGAGTTCCAAACCGACGGGTCTCTTAGTCAAGGTTACATCCATCCTCCAAATGTTCCCTTTTGAGGGCAATCAAATCTCAATGTAACTGGCCTTCGAAACTGGGCGATTTCGGTTGTGGACTAAACATATGACCCAGCGGCATCCAGCAGGAGAACATGAAGGAAGGCCCCGAGCATCATGAATGTCGCCTTACCCACAAGTCCCTCTGCTCCTGTACCTGCGGCGCCCGAACACGACGGCGTTGCGGCTTAGCGCCAGACGGCTTTCATCTCCGTCCATCGTGGGTAATCAAAACATGCCGACGGTTGACGGGCGGTCGAGCTGAACCTAGTTATGTCTCGCAGGCTGGACAGAAGTTTATCGATAAAAACGAGGCAGCAAATCAGGGACACTGCAAAGCGGTGCGGGGTCGACCGGTTGCAGCCACTATCCAAGTCCATCCAAGTCTTCCTGAGCTTTGGCTGGTGTCTTCTTCAGAGGGGGGACGCAGGCACAATGCGACTCGAAGTCTGGGCTGTCAGACAATAGAGCTTATTAGCACCGCCCTACCTTGGGTACTTCACCTTGGGCTCGGTCTGTGCCGCAGCGCTTGTTTGTGGTCGACGTCACACCCAGACCTCTGGCCTAACGACGTCGAGACTGCAGCCTTACTGCCCCGCTGAGCTGGATCTATGAACTTGCAACCGGAATCCCTCGGAATATCCGACTTCAAGCTTCCAGTCAATAAAGGAGAATCCAAATTCCAGCTGAGCGCCGCCATTCTCTCTGCCCCAAGTTCAGATCGTAGACGAGCGATCCCAGTCACCAGCCAACCGGACTCAAGCTCACACCCCAGTATTCCCGGCCCGCACCGAACCCCGCGCGCGAGCGAAAGCAAGCTCACCATCCTAAGCCCCCGCCTAGAGCCCCAGATAACGCTCTCCTATTCCTCAGATTCGCAGCTCGAAAGACACCAATTCCTGCAAATTCTCGATCGCCTGCCACCCCACCCATCCGACCAAACATTCTGCCAAGATGGCCGTCACAGAGCTCGCACTCCTCCAATTCAAGGAGCTCCCGAACGAGGAGACCAAGGAGCTCCTCGACTACTGCCAGACGGTCCAGGACACCTGGGTTCTCCGCCAGAAGCCCGGTCTGCCGCCGAAGCGTGTGGAACGCGGCACCGCCATCCTCCAGCAGGTCGAGGACCCGAGCGTACTGCTGCTGGCCGCACAATGGGATTCTCCTGAGGCGCACCACGAGTGGATCGTCTCGCCAGAAAACCAAAACGTCATGGGCAAGCTGACGCCGCTCATCCACCGCGAGGGTCCGCGGGCAGTGCTATTCTTCCACATCGATACGCCCATATTCGTCCCGGGGCAGAGCACGCCGGCAGCAACGGCGGATGGCGAAGCAAAGACGGGGGGTGATGAAGCGGCTGCTGCCGCTGAGTCGGCAGAAGCGGAATCGAAGGACAAGGAGCCGGAAGCGCCGGCAGCTGCAGAAAACAAGTCAGAGGGCAAGAAGAAGGCCGAAGACGAGCCGCCTAACTTGTTGACGGCGCCGGTGGTCAGCGTTGGGCGCTTCGGCGTGCGGCCTGAGCGCAAGGAGGACTTCGTCAAGAAGTACGCCGAAGCGAAGTGGGTGGTTGAGGATGCCTCGAAGCCGTACCCCGTGCGCGGCGGTTGGCGAATCGAGCGGGCTGTGGACGGCACGGAGGAGTTCGTCATGTACTGCGGCTGGTCATCGGTCGAGCAACATAAGGCAATCGCGCAGCACGAAGGGTTCAAGGAGTGGGCAGGCATTCAGGAGTTTGTGACGGGGACGGACATCTGGCACTACAAGAGGATCATGTAGAGACGGTCTCCCTCGGTATGCTCGTTTCGACAGTGGAAGCAAGCGGGCTGGAGTTCAGCGAGACGATAGGCCATGGCCCTGTTCCTGGGATAGACGGGCGAGGATCAGCGGAATCAACGGCGTCCTAAGAGGGCCAGGCGTGCGCGACACACGACATGGAGAGAGCCCATCAGCACATGACAGTTTCCCCGGTTTGCTTTTTTTTGGTGTGTTCAATGGTTGCTTTTCTTCATTGGACAAATGTCTGCTAGTAGACAGGAGACAATCCATCCATCATTGCAATTGCCTAGGTAATCCCTCGACGCCATATCGTTTTGATGCTACGGTTCTAGCTTCCTTTTTCACCTCGTCATGGTCTCTTTCGGGACATGACGACACTTGAAAAAGGACGAAAAACCGCCTCGTTCCCAGACCGACCGGACCCAGTGTTGTATGTATGCGAAAACCAGAGGGGGACAAATCATTCCATTGGACCTCAGTGTCAGGCTAACTGACAAAGTTCTAGCAACTCCGCCCCATCGAAGACATTTTTTAATCCCTTTTTTTGTGTCAAGTTATTCGGCGTTTTCGACTCGCTTATGCGGAGGCCTTGCCGCCCTTGGGGTTCTTCTTGGGAACGTCCTTGATCTGGAGCTCTGTAGGAGGGAGGAACCCGCGGTCAGCTTGGGTTCTTACAATGGTAGTTCGTCCTCTTCGATCCCGGTTTGGTCCAAGGGGGGAAACGCAACAAGGCGCAAACTTGGGAATTCGGGTGGGAGAATGCGACGGGAAAGACGTACGAGGAGGGAGGGACTGCTTGAGCTTCTCGGCCTTGTCATTGTCCTTGAGGACGAGGGTGTACAGGTGACGCTGGCAGCGGACCTTGAACTTGATCTGGGAGCTCTTGCGGTTACGCTTGATGCGCGCGGCTATTTTTTTCAATCGTTAGAAATCTCAATTCCCCTTTCTCGCGATCATTAAGTCCAAATTGCCGCTGTTCTCCGACAACAAGACTCGTTCTCGTCGGTTCGCGGGCGGTGGTGGTCAGGGGAGGATGTGGGAAAATGCATACAAGAGGCGTCCTTCCTGCGGGCAATCTCAATGAACTGCAAAAGACGAATTGTTAGTCAAAATTTCCCCTGGAAACAAGCCTGGGAATTGCCCAGCATGACGACGTCGACCGTACGAACCTTCTTGATATCACCGATCTCTTGAGGCATCTTGGCGGTATTGATGGGGGTTTTTGGCGACAACGAGGGGGTCTATGTCTGGTCGATGGGTGGTTTTGACGTAGAACACTTTCGTGGGTGGTTTTTTGGTGTGAATTTGATTTTGTGGGATGGACCCCTGGCGCCGGACCGCGCGAGCTGCCAGGCGGGTGCACGGGCCACTCGAGTTGTCTTTCCCTTCTGCCTCCCCTTCTGCCTCCCCTTCTGGAGCTTTTCCGTTCCTGGGCTGCGACTGACATCGGGAGATGTGCACCGATCGTGCCGACGGGCTCTGCGTGGGGTCCGACTGGCCTTGCCGCCACAGGCAGCAGCGGGTGTGGTCCAACGTCACTGTGGCTTGACGCGTCACCCGGAGCTGTTCGCCCAGACATATTCGGCCTGTACCTTGGCGTGAGTTGACGACGCTTCAACTCAATTCTGCTTGCTAACACGTTGCTATTAGTCTATATCTACGTGTTATTTTTCTCATATAAGTCTAGCCAGATTAAATCTTGCAACAAGCCTGAGGTTCTTTCAGTTTAACCAGCAAACGCACCGCCACACCTAGTTCCCAAAATGCCCACCCCACTCGACAATGCTATGAAGTCAAAGGTGAGTCTTCTGGGCTTACGTATGTTTGTATTGGCTAACATTTCACAGAATGCAGTCCTTGGTTAGTTCTGACGGGAATGTGTATGAGAATTCTTAACTAACGAACAATGAAGCATTCGGAGGCTTAGTTACGGCTGTTGCCGTATGGGCCATCTACGGCGGGGACATGTTTCCGGCAGGCGCCGATCCAACTGGCAACCCCGAGGAGTGGACAAGAGAAGAGATGAGGCGATGGCTAGCGGCAGTACGAAAACTTCTTATATCTGATCGCTGAATTTCATGCTGACCTGTCGGTAGCGAAACTTATTTCCTGGGGAGTCAGACACGAGGGAAGAGTTGCTTGCAAGGGTCATGGCCAACATGAGGGCCCCTAGGCGTTGATCGTGATGGAAGCATTGGTTTCAAGTTGATGGATTTTAGGACAAAAAGGGTGGAACTTTGACAAGCGTCATGATTCAACTACCTTCCTCCTTGATGGAGGCCAAAACCACTTGCGCAAAGTGGGTAGTATAGTTATTCTACATGATAATTTGTGGAGTTTTCGCTCCAGCATGGTGTGGCAAGATGCCTCTTTGATCTAATGTTCCAAAACCGCCTACAACTCATCTCTACCAGTGGTCGTTCCGACGGTGGGCTCGTCCTTGGTGACCTTGCCCGTGGACTTCCAGTTGAGTGCCTTGAGACGCTCGGACAGATGAGGGTGAGAGAAGTGGTACGTGGCGTAGACCCAGTCGGCATCCATGGTGCTGAGGTTCTGGATCTGGAGCTTGAGCAGGGACTTAGCCAGCTCAACGGAGTAGCCAAGCTTCTGAGCAAAGGCATCAGCCTGGAACTCGTACTTGCGGCTCAGGATGTTCATCAAGAGCTTAACAACAGTGTCCATGGGCGAGAGCGCATCAGAGAAGAGGATGAAACCGATAATGATGGGGTGCTCCTTGAGGAAGCCAAAGTCGGCGTACAGGGAGTTGTTGCTGATGAAGACCGAGAACAGAGTGAAGATGTACAAGAAGTGGACCTGGAGTGGATTAGTTGCTGAAAACATGCTCATGAACGGCTTTAGGAACATACCTGGGAGATGCCAAAGAGACGGGTAGTGTGACCCAAGCTCCAGTGACCCAGCTCGTGAGCCAGAACAGCCACGACCTCCTGCGTCTCGCTCTTCTCGATGAGGGTGTCGTAGATGACAATGTGCTTCTTCCAGGGGAGACCAAAGAAGTAGGCGTTGCTGTGGGCGCTGCGCTTGCTTCCGTCAATGACGTAGAGCTCGTGCAGGGGGAAGTTCAGGCTCTTGGCGAGGCTCTCGACACCGGTCTTCAGCTCGCCCTCTTCCAAAGGCGACAGCTTGTTGAACAGAGGCAGGATAGCGATCGGGTAGATGGTGATCATGAAGACCTGAAGACCAGCGGCGAACAACCAGAGGTAGAAGAAGAACTGGTTGCCAGTCTTCTTGACAATGGAGAGGAAACCGGCGAGAATGGGGGGAGCGATGACAAAGGCGAGCAGCTGGGACTTGATCATGTCGGTGATGAACAGCTTGGGCGTCTGCTTGTTGAACCCGAACTTTTCCTCCAAGACAAAGGTCTGGTATACCGAGCTGGGAAGCGAGAGGATCTGCTGGATGACGATGAAGGCCAGGACGAAGACGATGGAGTGCGATATCTCGCCGGTGAAGCGCGCCGGCGCGAACTTGAGCAGCAGGTTACCGGTCCAAGACCACAGCTTGGGGAGGACATCGTATTGGATAAAAGCAATATTCTGGATCTGACCCCAGAGACCGTTGACGAATTCGAATTGAGCTTTAGCGCGACCGTAGGCTTGAGACTTGTCGAAAGTTTCCTGTGAGATTTCTTGTTCGAGGACCTTGGGGGGCTTTGTCTTCTTGAGGACTTGGTACTGGCGCAGCGAGAGCAGGCTCTCGAAGACGAACTGGCCGACCGAGAAGCCGAGAATGAGACGCTTCCATGGGAATAACGGGCGGTCCAAGAACCGGGCGAGGCGCTGGAGGAAATCCATCTTGCTGCCTCCGTCCTTGCTGTTGAAAATATGTCAAAGGAGGGACAGGAAATGGAGGTGTTGGTTTGAGGAAAGAGGGACAGGCTCCGGCCGTGTCGCAAAGCAATCAACCCGGTCAGCAGCAGGCAAGCTGTCCACAGTGAGCTTGGCCCCCAGACAGCCCAAGTGGGGGCCGCACAAGCTGAAGTTCGGAGCTTGCGGGAGTCGGCAGGGGTCATGATTCGCTCCAAATTCTCCAGGTTCTTTCTACGTTGACTGGCTGAAACACCCGGCGAACGCAACGTTCCGCCCCGTTTATGGATAGAGCCCCTTTAGGTGCATGAATTGCGGCAACTCCCGTCAATCGCAAGAAAGTCGGCCGCAAAATCTCAAGCAGCTCGTCGAGGCCGATATCGAGACGTGCGAGATCTACGCCAGCAGCACAGAGACAGCACAACCGCTGCCAAAATGATGCGCCAATCGGTCACAAGCCTGGCGAGAGCTTCCCTCGCCCGCCCAACTGTGCAGCCCGCCCGTGTGGCGCAGACTGTCTCCCAAAGGTGACGATCGAGATATACCGAATCCCCTCCAAAGAAGCAACAAGGCTGACTGGGCGCCCCTCCAGGACATTCTCCTCTTTCCCCTCCCTCCGTCCTTCAATTACTCCTCTCACATCTGCCTTCCGCCGGCCAGCGATCACGCCGTTCGCCCCTTCAACAGCCAATGCCGCCGATGTTGTCCCCACCAGTGCCGTCACGCAACATCCTGCCCTGGCCTCCATGCAGCTCTGCTTCGGCCCCCGTAACACCATGAACCGAAACACCCGATTGATCCAGAAGCGAAGACACGGATTTCTCTCTCGCATGAAGACGAAGGACGGCCGCAAGATCATTGCGCGGAGGAGGGCGAAGGGACGCAAGAAGTTGGGCTGCTAAGACTGTGCGCCACTTGGAGTTTTTGCGACTGTGACCGAACAAGCGAGGAAAGCAGGACGCCGGCGCATGCCAGAGAAACAGCATCGAGAACACAACCTCGTCCGTTTGGCGGGATTTGAGCCATGCATGCAGCATGTCCGCGCGGTGTTGGATGCTGAAAGGGCGACTTTGACGGCTCAAGATATAGAGTCGAAACTTCTCGAGAAGCGGGAAGTATTCAATATGTATCAATATGAATTCAATGTACAACAATCATCCCTACACGTTTGCTGTACACTGGCAATTGGTTGCCGCCTTCAGTTGGTCGAGGTCCTCCGGATCAGTGTCAATCACACCAGAGCTCAACCCAGCGATACGTGGACACTCGTCCCTGAGTACATTGTGAAAAGGCACATTGGGATTGAGGCGCGCAACGTTAAGCCATGCAGCCTTCAGACTTGACGGTTTATCAAGCTCCTAGAGCAGAATCGCTTTGCCGGTTCTACCTGAGTCCTACATCTATAACGAAAGCACCGGGTCGAAAACATTGGAAGGAGAGAACCAAATAGCATCACATCCTAGCCTTCCATACGAGACCGTCTGATTTTCCCATGTCTGCGTGGCTACATTCTCTGCGTAATGATTTCGGTCAAAGACAATAGTAAATCAGTAATTAGAGACAACGACGATGCTGACGATACAAGAAACGAGGATAATAGCGATTGTAACAACGATTGAGGCGATTAGAGACGACAGCTAGCACACAGGAAAAGTAAGAGCTCTAGCACAGGAAAAATAGGGGAACTCGTCTATAAAATGTACGCAAGTTGCCCGGGAGTATCAAAAAGCACATGCACGCTCGTGCACCTTATGTTCGTTAACGTCTTGCTGCATGTTCCAGAGGTCTCGAATGTTGTTTCCCGCATCTTCTGTCGGTAACTGGGCCCGAGAAAGAGGTCGGCTTATGCAGCCCTACCAGGGTCTAAACATAAGCGACGTGCGGATGGCTCACAGCAGTCTTCCCAAAACGGACAACAGCTATCGGCAATTTCCAACCGTTCTTTAAACTTTGATATCCTTGACCATGATCATCAATTGATTTCTCGAGGAATATCTAGAACACTCTGGACATGCTCGCATCACATGATCAGACGCGGTCAGGGATACAGGGTCCACGGCTCGAAAAACATTTCGTCATGGCAGGATAGCTCAACGCGTTGATTCGCGTCGAAAAAGCAATTAAGGGTCCTGGGGTGCTATCTACGTTTGACTTTAGGGGTGACGACGGTGGTTACCCACCTGCTTCAGACAAGAGGAGCTCCCAAAGCCTTTTAATCCCCAGCTTTCCTTCTTCCGACGTTGAACGGTTTTTGTCTCTGTCCTTGACAACCCATCCTTGCCCAATTGACTTATACCATTATTCTTACCCAATATGCCTCCTAAGAGACGTTCAGACGCGAGCGACGTCTCGGACTCCTCGAAGAAGACCAAGACGACCCCGGAGGCGTCTTCCTCTTCAGAGAGTGAGCCTCCGCGTTGGGCCGCCAAGAGTCGCTTCACCAAAGTCTCCAACACGCGCAATTCAGACCGCGACTACAAGGAGAAGATGGCGGAGGCCAAGAAGGCTTTCTGATTCATCTGCAGATGTCCCTGGGGCACTAAGCGTAACCTTGGTGGTGAGGAGGAGGAAGAAGATGAGTGGGAAGACGAAGACGAGGAGGACGAGGATGAAGATGAGGAAGAGGGCGACGGGCCCAAGCCCAAGTGCGACCTCGGCAAGACTTGTCTCTGCGAGAAGCCCGCTGCGGACCACCCTGATGCTCCCTATGTCATCATGCGTGCCGGCTACTACAAGCTCATGAACCAGCAGCCCAACGTCCAGGTCCGCGACCCGGACTTCTTCGGCATGCACACCTACAACGACCACCGTGCCTACGGCATTATCGAGATCATTCAGAACCTGGTCCTGGATTTTGATGAGGCCAGCGCGAACTGGAAGGAGCAGTGGGTCATCTGCGAGGCTCTGTCTCCCTTCATCTGGTACCTCTCTGGGGACGACTTCGCGATGTGAGTTTCATTCTCAATCATTGTTGTATGCAAAGTACTAATCTCATAATAGGTGCGATGACGGCGACTTCGCCAGCCTGACAGCCAAGCTCGTTGGCACTCTCTTCTTGTCCATGCTCGCCCGTCTCGAGCGCATGGGTCTTTTGAAGCCAGACTCTGAGGTCCGCGACCTTGGCATGGTCATGGCCGGCTTCATTAAGTGTGGCCAGGCTTTCCGCGGCTACTCTCTTTTGGAAGACGATGACAAGACCCGCAAGTCCAAGGCGCGCCCCTTCGTCTATGTGCCCTCCCACTTCGACAGCTACGTCGCCGCCTATGCCGCGAAGTACAACATCAAGTTTGGCGGCGTCAAGGGACTCAAGAGCCTTCTCGACGATGTCGACGAAGACGTTGACCTGCCCACGGAGAAGGACGGCGAGGACCCCTGGGGCTTCAAGGCTGCCCTTAAAGAGTACAAGGCCGAGCGTGGCGGCAAGATTGGCGGCGACTCTCTCGACATTACCGGCTGGTCGTCGGCGGAGCGCAAACAACATGCCTTCCGCAAGAAGGACCCGCTTCCCAAGGACATTCTCGACGGTCTCAAGGCCGGTGAGGTGATTGGACTTGCCTAAACTTGAATGCCTCTAGTGATTGCCTTTGTATCCTTATGTTGAAGTTGTGTCGTTGTATGTTGTTGCAAGCGAAGGATACCACATCGAATTGTAGATTGTCTTTTGGGATAAAGATTATGGATTGGAAAATGTATTATCACTTTAAGAGTCAAACATTAGACAGGACTAGTGAGACCTCCCTCGCACGACTTGGAGTCGGTATAACACGCCAAAAACAAGCGGTCACTCGCATCACCAACCCAAATCTTGTACCTGCCCTGGGTGTTGGGGATCACCCAGTTCTGGCTGACCACATCCCACACGCTCAAATCCTTCCTCGTCAACTGCAGCTGCACCGTGGTGCTCTCACCAGGCGCCAGGTTCTTGGTCTTCTCAAAGTCTCTGAGCTGAATCACCGGGGTCTCGGGGCCGCCGCTGGGGAACTGCACGTACGCCTGCGCCGAGGCCTTGCCCGAGTACTTGGACCCGGTGTTCGTGACCTTCACGGAGACGGTGAACATCACGTCGTACAGTGCAGGGTTGCCACCCTGGGCACCGCCAGCCGCGGGGCCGGGCTTCTGGGTGGTGCTGTAGCCCGGAGGGTACGGGTACGTCTTTGTCTTGGCGTCCTCGACGGCCTGCTTCGCCTCGCCCTCGGTGCACCAGGAATAGATGTATCGGAAGATCTTGTTGAAGCCGGAGGGAACGACGCCCTCGGTCCAGTCGGGGATGGGGGCGTCGTACACGAGCACGTCACCCTTTGCGGGGCGCGCGGGAGGGGTGGCGCTGAGGGCTCCGACGGAGCTGATACTTGCGTCGGTGAAGGAGAAGTTGGTGTAGCTGAGCCCGTGGCCGAAGGCGAAGCGCGGCTTGATGCTGTTCTTGTTGAGATAGCGGTAGTCGATGTACAGACCCTCGGTGTACGTGTCCTGGGGCTGGCCGGTCGAGCCGCCGGTGAGCTTCGTGACGGAATCGGGGAGGTCAGACTCCTGCTTCGTCATGCTGTAGGGCAAGTGGCCGGAGGGAGAAGCATCGCCGAAGACGACGTTCGCCAACGACTCGCCAGCCTCCTGGCCGGGGAGGTGGGCAACGAGCACGGACTTGACGCTGGGGAGATCGATCCAGGAGTCGACCACGATCGGGCCGACGGTGTGGATGACGACGACGACGTTCTTGTACTTGGTGGCGGCGTCCTGGACGAGCTTGTTGCCGTTGTGCCAGGCGTCAAGGCCAGATGAGCTTCGGTCACCGTTGTTGCCTTCGACGACGTACTGGTTCTCTCCCGAGTCGGAAGTGATGAAGACAAATGCGACGTCGTTGTCGGTGGGCGCAGGGACTGACGGGAAGCTGTCGGTGTTGTAGAATGTTACGTTGCTGGCTCTCTTCTTGAACGCAGTGATGGGGTCGTCCAGGTAGACGTAGTCGACGGTTCCAGAACCCCAGCCAATACCGAGCGTGCCCTTGTTGCAGCTCCTATCGGCACAGGCATTAGGTCCGTCAGAGTTTGTCTGGGCATCAGTGCCGAAGACCTTGATCGGGGCGGATGTTGTAATGGGGAGAAGGCTATCCGCGTTCTTGAGCAAGGTAATGGCCTCCTGAGCAACCTGCCTAGCAACAAGATAGTGGTCGTCCTGGACTTGGACCATCTCATTAACAACGCCGCTGGGGCTGAAGGGCCAGGCGCCCGGATACAGCGGCCCCTCGCGATCCCGAGTGCCCGTGGCGAAGTTTAGCTTGGGGAAGCCCTGGTCTTGGCCCATCTGGTACCAGGTTGCCACGATTCTCGTGGTCATGTCGTTGAGACGGCTCATGGGGACAGAGCCGTTGAGCACCGACCTCGTGAGGTCGTACATCCAGTAGCTGTAACCGAAGAGGGGGATCTGCGTGTCGCCAGGCATGTTCAGGTCGAGACCGGCGAGAGCAGAGTCGACTCCTGACATATGGGCCAACCAGTCAGACATTACGGTTCCTTGGAAACCGAGCTCGTCTTTCAGGATGCCGTTGATCAGATAGCTGTTCTGGCTGCAGGCGGATCCGTTGACCTATGGTGTTGTTAGTTGACGTTGCCAACATATGACTTTGCTACCTGCATACCGCGTTATAAGCCGTCATGACGGCGCCAACTCCTTCTCGAATGCCGTCTGCAAACGGCCAGAGGTACAACTCATGTAGAGTGCGGTCGTCTGTTAAAAGAGTCAGCATCTGAAGTCTGCTACAAAGCCAGATGGTCAACTAACCAATGTTGGAGCTGTAGCCCTGCTGGAGCGTGTTGTACATGCGGTACATCTCCTGCTCGTTCCCAATAAGATGCTTAATCGTAGCAATAACACCTTGCTCCTGGACGCCCTTGATAGTCAACGCAGCGGCTTTGCCCTGCAGGACGGGGTCGGAGCCGAAGCCTTCCCAGTTTCGACCGCCCCTCGGCTTGCGGCCGATGGGACCCACGCTCGGCCCAAGATATATGTTGGCGCCCTTGCCACGGAACTCCTTCCCCATGGCCACTCCTCGAGCGTACATCAAGTCCTTGTCCCAGGTGGCCCCGGTGGTTATACCGGACGGAAACACCGTGACGTTGTCGGCTTGACGAACGCCGGTTGCCGAGTCTGCAAGACAAAGCTGAGGAAAGCCGACACGCTCGGCGCTGCCCGTGTTACCAACGCAGCGGCTGTGCAGGTTAGTTGATGTTCGCCATGTAGCCTCTCGAGTACGTACCCTGCGATGTGTTAGTCTAGCGCACTTCACGTTCAAACTCTTTCACATCTATCTTACCCATGAAAATGCCGGAGCCAGAGGTGATGTTGGTCTTCTCAGCCAGCGTCATCCTGTCAACGAGAGCTTTCGCCCTCTCATAGCTGTCCGCCCAGTCCGCCGTCCAGCCACCAAACGGCGCCGGGTAGTAAGACGCCGCAACATAGCCGGCGGGAACTTGCCTGACATCGATCGCAGCGGCATCACTCCACGACACCTGGCTCGCAAGCGCGACAAGGGCAAGAGACTTGATGCCGGCCATGGTGTTTGCCGACTTGTTCCGAGCTGGTGTGCTGAGAATAGCACTGGCAGAAACACACGCACAGAAACAGCAACTCAAAGCAACGAGGGAGCAGCAGCAGAGCAAGCTGGCAAAACACACAAACACTTGCGAATGGTATCGCGGCCATTACTACTTAACTTATACAAAAGTCGGGCAGAGTGGACACACCCACTCACGCAGATCTCCGGGCGCCCGTGCCAGCGCTAGATCCGGCGCCCTGCTTTCAATCTTTCAATACCATGGTTGCATTGCACTTGGGGTAGCGCCCATCCTCATGACTCTCCCGTGGGCTCACATCTCAGAACGCTTCCCCTTGCCTGTCACAAGGGAGAGCTGGCAGCGGGCAGCAGGAAAAGGGGTGGCCCGCGAAGCTGAACTGCGACAAGCAAGCGATCACCCCTTGGCGACGCACCCACGATGTATGTGACTGACGTCGGCCACGAAAGCATACAGCACACAGCACACATCCGTGTATGTGTGTGTACCCGAGCTGTTCGGGGGCGGAGAGAGGTGTAATGTCACGATAGCAACCGAAAGGGTCCATGAGCATCAAGCAGGCACATATAGGACAAGCCAAATATTGCAACGCATCAAGGTTGCGGCCTGTTCCTTTCGGGCAGCTGGCTTGGCCGTGAAGTCGGGCCTATGCGTAACCAAGAGATAAGTGTAGTGCGGCCGATCAGCATATCGCGTAGAGCGTAGCGTTAGAGTCGAGACTAGAGAAGAGTCGGTAAGCGGTATTCGCAGAGGGGTGGGCAAGGGACGTCTGGCAGAAGGCGGGGAAATGTGACCCATAGGGAACCATTCAAAGACGTTTCTAGAGCTTGGGATTCAGTCGGGTGAGGGACCGAGAGCTGCTGATTAGCTGGCTGGCTCGCTCGCTTCGGGCGGGAGTTGGTGTGCGGACTAGTTGGGGGTTCAACCTGGAAGCGAAGCGGCATTTCGTGTGTGGACGTTTGGGGGTCGCGTTGCGTTGCGTCGTTGCCAGTGACCGGAGGAATCTTCAGGTCCGTTGGGAAAAAAACACACTTGGGAATAATGCGGTGGATATCATGAGATTAGGGGAACATGGACAGACGGACCCACGACCGAGGCCCAAAGCAGTGACAGGTCCGGAGACGTTAACCGTAAATGTCGACATACCCCGTAAGGGGTGACAATAATTGCAGATCTCCCTCATTGCTGGAAAGATGCGAGGAATACGCGCAGCGCTGAACGCACGCAGCCGGCTGGGGGGATGATCATCGCCCATCAAGCGGTCTGCTCTAGGAAGGCCGACCTCTGATCCGGCTCGGCTCCGAAGCGGGGAGGATGGAGTGGGCGAAAGGTCGGTCACTGTTAAATCTGCATGCTGGTGTCGCATTGCGGGCGTGATCAACTGAGCAAAGGTGGCAGTTTTTCTTGATAATAGTGCATGCGCAACGGTAGAAATGGGTGTGTAACGATGGCGGTAGAGGTGGGAAACATCTTGACGCGTGACCACCCTTTTTTTGCTTCCCATGTCTTTATGGTCGGGCATACAGCTCTAATGAGACTAGAACGACTTAGAAGCGAACGAAGCGAAGAGCTCCAAGCGGTTGGAACCCCCAAACTCGGTCCGGCAGCGGGGACCAAAAACAGGGAACAGGGATGACACTGCACAGATTTCGGCTCTTGACTGCACGGCAGACCAGGTTGATTGGTGTCGATACCGGCGGGATTCACTCACTGTGTGTTTTTTGTTGTTATTCTCGCGCGGGATGAAGAGCGAGTACATAGTATCATCGAGTTGTTAATTATGGCGTGGCATTGGTGTTCTTGAATGCGACATATGACAGCGATCGAGGAGCTGTCGTGTGGTGTGTGAGTGGTCACCAAGTCAGCTGTCGGTGATAGTAATTGCAGATAATTGACTCAAAGATTGAATGTCATTGCAGGGGAGATCGGGAAAACCATGCCGGAGGTCGAAGCAAGATTCAGTGTGTAACCCTCAGATCAAGCAGCTAATTGAGGTAGCTGTCCGTCAAGTTCAGATGGCTTCTAACCTCGTTGAGGCAAGACTCAGGGCGAGCAGGCTGAATGTCTCAACCCCGCGTTGTTTTTGTTACCTCGTGAGCATCTGATCTACAGGCACCGGAAAGAAGGATGGATGGGAAAGTCAGAGATGGGTGACTGTGGAAGAGGGTTGATTATAGGTAGGCGGTGGATGTGACGAGAAGGAAGCTCCGACTGGCTGTGAGATAAAGCGGTAAAAGCAGGATGACATAGCTTTGCCGCCGAGCCAAGCCACTACTAGCCACTACTAACCTCTATTTCGCGCCGCTCTCTCGCATTGGCGTTGCATCTGCCACACTTCTTTAGCTGCTGCGGCTTCCCGTCTTCAGCCAGATATGCATACTCTTTGCACGATCCAACTTGGCGTCACTTCTCATCAGGCATTCTTGACGGGCAACATGCTCAGCTCACCGAACGCCCGACTTGCTTACTCGAATCGTCGGAGTCCGATATGAGCGCGGTCCGCGTGATGGCACGAGAGGGACGAGAGGGGGCCCCCTCATCATCGAGGGCGCTACCATAGCACCAATACACCGCAACGAAACATGCAAAGAGGGGTGAAGGAAAAAACAACGCGTCGGTATTACGGCTCTTTTATTGATTAGTGTGATGGAGACATTTCGAGTCTCGATCCGACTTTGATGTAAACGGCAATGATTTTGTTGAGCATCGGCGGGGACCTCGTCCGGGGGAACAAGTGACCACTGACGACCAGCACCAGCACCAGGCCAGGGATCGATGATGGATCGTTTCTTCTAGCCAGGAACCCGAGCAAACAGCCCGCCTCGTTCGACCGCAAAGGGCCACCGGTTCGCCGTTGACCAGGACCCGGTGCTCCAGCTTTTGCCGTTGGCCTCGTTTTTTACACCATCGGTTTGCACGCTATTGTTTCGACAACACCCAACAGAAGTGGGAACTGCCCAGCTACACCCCGGTTTTGCGCTTCGACGAGTCCACCACCTAATCGACGTTGTTCAATAAGCGGCAAGCCCACTCACCGCGCTGCTTGGCTCACCTTGGCTCACGTGGCGCCTAATGCGACCCCAGCTTCTCAGACTGATTGCTCGAGACAACTTTCTTTCCAAGTTTTTGGCCCTCTGCCGCTCTCTCTGGCACACTCTACCACTGCTATTTTGAAAAGAAGTTCAAGGGGGCTCTTGGACGGTTGAAGGTTCGCACGGGCGTCTTAGTGTGTGTTACCATGTTACCGTCCCTCCGTCTCCGCGAGATGACATCCCATCTCGCCCACGTGGGTTGCCTCGAACATGATTCAAGTCAATACTATGGTAAGCAATTCTCCCTCTTTGGGCACCGAGTTCTGCGTGCTTCCAGTTCCACAACTGTGGTTAATATTGTTCAGGGAACAAGGCCTGATACGCCTGCCATCCGATTGAGGGCCGCCTGATGGCCAATGCTGTGTCTCTCCCGCACGTTGGACCCCGGCTCCAGTCTGGGACTGGGACGTCTCGAGCCCGCTTCCCTGCCGATGGAGGCGCCGCCTCCAAAGACGCCAGCCATTCCCATCACCTCTCTCCAGTCTGCAGTCTCCTCCCCATCGCGACTGGCGCTTGCTTTCCCAATGCCGGTTCCCGTGGGACCTGTGCCTGGCGCGATCTCTCCAACATGCGGAGGACTTGCCGGAAAAGAGCAAGGTCTGGCTTATTGTTTGCTCTAGTGCGAGATTTTTGCCCATCTCCCCCGGCGTCCACGCAACACCGATGGCCGATGTGATTCGGCCACGAGGCCCAACCTCTCCGGGCAACCTGTTGGAGGCAGAGTGGATGTGACTACGGAGAACGGACTCTCACCGCAACCCTGACAAACTGCACCAGGGGTTACGACTCGCTGTCGATCCACCATGGCCTCTACACCCTGTTGGCGGGCTTCTTCAACTTACCTTACTTCGAATGTATAAGTTGTTTGCGGCTGCATCATGAGGGTGCAGGTTTCCCCTCGATCTCCTGTCCGGTGTGCCCTACGAGCGAGTTCTCGAGAGATTCCATCACTGTTGCCCTGAGTCGTTGCTCTGTCCAGCCGTCACCATGTTGTCCAAGTTGGCCCTCATTCCTCTTCTGTCCGCCGCCGTCTCGGCATCGCCCATCGATGTCCGCG
This sequence comes from Colletotrichum sp. COLG25, assembly GCA_009801095.1. Lineage (NCBI taxonomy): Eukaryota > Fungi > Ascomycota > Sordariomycetes > Glomerellales > Glomerellaceae > Colletotrichum > Colletotrichum sp. COLG25. The sequence goes on along the minus strand of VNWT01000012.1, from coordinate 4,991,015 downwards.
CCCCGGTGACCGACCTGAACGGCAGAGGTAAGCTCTCATATCATGATGATCCTGCTCTCACACAACCATCAGACTAACAAAGAGCAGCCGTCTCAATCACCTCTGAGGACTTTGCCAACCTCGAGTTCTACACACAAGTACGTACAAACCTCCCAACACGTTCACTCCAGACCCCGAGTCTAACACACATGCGTGCAGTATGTCCAGTCGACTGGTTGCAACAGCGACGCCGCCGCCGGCGCAAGCATCGTCTGCAGCTCCGACGCCTGCCCCTCCGTCGAGGCCAACGGCGCCAAGGTCGTCGGCACCTTCTCCGGCCCCGTCTCCGGCGTCGAGGGCCTCGTCGCCACCGACCCCGTGAGGCAGAACATCGTCGTCGCCTGCCGCAGCTCCCACAACGTTCGCAACTGGATCACGAACCTCCTCTTCGGCTTCGAGGACTGCGACTTCGCCGACGGCTGCAAGATCCACTCAGGCTTCTCCAACGCCTGGGACGAGGTCAAGGACGAGATCATCGCCTCCGTCCAGGCCGCCAAGGCCGCCAACCCGGGCTTCAGCGTCGTCGCCACGGGACACTCCCTCGGCGGCGCCCTCGCCACCATCGCCGCCGCCGAGCTCCGCCGCGAGGGCTACCCGACCGACATCTACACCTACGGCAGCCCCCGCGTCGGCAACGCCGCCTTCACCGACTTCGTCACCGTCCAGGCCGGCGCCGAGTACCGCGTCACCCACGTCGACGACCCCGTCCCCCGCCTGCCCCCCATCTTCCTCGGCTACCGCCACACCAGCCCCGAGTACTGGCTGTCCACCGGCAGCACCACCACCGTCAACTACACCATCAGCGACGTCAAGATCTGCGAGGGCGACGCCAACACGAAGTGCAACGGCGGCACCTTCGGCCTCAACATCGACGCCCACGGCTACTACTTCAGCAAGACCGGCGCCTGCAACACCGACGGTTTCGAGTTCCGCGAGAGGGAGGAGGAGATTGCCGACGCCGACCTCGAGAACCGCCTCAAGACCTGGGCGCAGATGGACGTTGAGTTCTCCAAGGGTCTGGGCTTTTAAGTAAACAACACAAGGAGTGACGAGGAGTTGAAAAGGGAGCATCAGGGCAACATCATGACCGCGTTATGATCACAAAGGGCAGGCAGGAAGCGGGCTTCTGGAGTTTTTGGGAAGGAAGCAAGGACCTAAAAGATACCACTTGAGGACGCGGGGGAAAAGGGATGTAAACGTCCTCGTGGCCGGGGCATTATCATCGTTCAGATGATGCTATTCACGTATATAATTATTGTACTACATAATCCAACACCAAACAATTGCCCGGCGCGCTCACAACATATTTCTCCCATCCTTCTCCCATCAATCAACGACTTCCACCGCGATGTGGTCGGTCCCAACGGGGTCCCGAGCCTTCCACTCGCTCACATCAGGCTGCGCTTACGAAACGCGCCGTCGGTTTGGTTCCGGGGCAAATGCGTCTGAATGACTCGCCACAATATTGCGCAAAGAGGCGAAAGCTGACGATAAGACTGGGGTCGTGGTTACCAATTGAGCGCGGCTGACCTAAATCAGGGTCTTAACGAGAAGAGTAAGTGTTTCGTCTCCTAGGGTCCCAGAAAGGCATGGCTTTTGTTCCATGTAAATGAGCTGCAACGTCCTGCGCTTGGCAAAGTATTGAAATAAAGTTGCAACCGTTCACCTGAAGGTGTGGAACCATCACCAACACAATCCACGTTCATGGAGCACTGGATGCTACCTAATAACTGGACCCGTCGCCCAGTTTTCCATTGTGAGATATTGTAGAAAGCGTCTTTGCTAAGACTCTATCTAGCTGAATGCAATTCTGAGAGTCATACTCATACAGGTTTATAAAGTGCCACTCCATGATAGCAGCCATAATGCTGCCGTAGAAAGGGGTATAACGAAAACGACGAATGCTCGATCCGGGTACGCCCCAGCCGAGGCCAATTCAACCTTTCTTTCCTAACGCCCCAAAGAAACCCTTAAAAAAAGTTCTCAAAAAAGAACACTGGAAAAGAGCTGTAAGCCAGATCATCTAAGAGCCTCGGAAAAGGAACTGCATGTCCTCCGGACTGAGGGACTCCATTGCTTTCTCGTCAGAGTTGACGGTAGAGTTGATCATGTTTGTCTTCTTCTCCTGAATCAGAACCATACGACTCTCAACAGAGTCTTCGATGCAGAGACGAGTGATGGTGCAAGGGCGAGTTTGACCGATGCGGTGGCAGCGGTCCGCGGACTGCCATTCCGCTGCAGGGTTCCACCAACTGATAATCGGCAAATCAGCAAAAACCAGCAAGTCGGGGCGAGGGACAAAAAACTTACGGGTCAACGATGAAGACACGGGATGCCTCAGTGAGGTTAAGAGCCACGCCACCGGCTTTGAGAGACACAAGGAAGCATTCGACCTCGGGCTTCGTCATGAAGCAATTGATGGATGCTTGACGCTGCGCGGGGCTCATGCTACCGTCCAGCATCACAGTGGTAATGCCAGCGCGACGAAGGCGCCACTCAATCAACTGCAGCATAGACGAGAACTGCGAGAAGATGATGGACTTGTGAGAGGCGTTGTTGGAACGCAGCTTGTGGAGCTCATGAACAAGCAGCTCAATCTTGGAAGAAGATGTCCAGTTCTCCATCTTGATGCGGTTGATGATGGACGACTTCTTGACTTGCGTCTCATCCTGCTCGATTTCGGGCTGCTCAAGATCGATCGCCAAACTAATGTGGCACTGCGGGCAATCAGGCTGGTCAGACTGCATAAGATAGCTTCTAGCACACGCACGGCAGAAGTCGTGCTTGCAGCGGCTCCTGATTGCATCTTCGGCAGCCTCGTCACAGATACAGCAGACGAGAGTGTTCTGGCCACCCTCGGCGTTCTTCTTGAGGATGAGATCGGGGTGATCGGCGACTTGGCGCATCTGCATAATGAGTCCGAAGATGTTGGCGTAGTTGTTGAGCAAAACACCCTGGGAGACGTACGTCTCGAACTTGCGCTGACCATTGGTCATGATACTGTTGGCGAAGTCATTCTCTACTTCGCCAAAGAACTGTCGGTTGACGTAGATCTCCTTGACGGGAAGCTCCATCGCATTGGTATGATCTTTCTTCTGGCGACGAAGCATGATACGACCGGTCATTAGACGAAGCTTCTCGAAAGCCTCGGCCCCCGGGCCATAGTTGCCAAACTTCTGAATGGGGTTGAGAAGCTCTTGGTTGAAGACGGACACATGCTGCATACCAGCATGGTTGCAGCTCTTGCAGCGGTGGTCGTCATCCAGACTCCATTCCAAGCCAGCACAAGGGCACTGCTTGCACAAGTAGGATGCGTATGGCGTAATTTCGAGAAAGCGAATCAAAGAGAAGAATTCGCCGATGCGGTTCTGGAGGGGAGTGCCAGTCAAGCACCATCTGTACTGCGTCTTCAGAGCGAAGCAAGCTTTGGCCGTCATGGTGGTTCGCACCTTGATGCTGTGAGCCTCATCGAGAATAACGCGGTGGAAGTCGATCTGGTGAACCAAGCTCTCTTCCTTGTGAATGCCGTCCTTGCGGGTGAAACCCTTCTCTTGCTTGCGGAACATGGACTCGAGACTGTTGTAGGACATCATGATGACATCAAACTTCTTAAGCTCTTTGAGGGTCATCTGCTTTGCCTTGGCGAGGGAACCATGGTAAACGAAAGTCTTGAGAGTGCCGTCGGTGTAAGAGGCAATTTCAGCCTGCCATTGCATCAACGCAACCGGTGGGACCAGAACAAGAGAGGGCTTCTTAGCAGGATAGTCGGACATTATCAACGACACTGCTTGAATGGTCTTGCCAAGACCCATCTCATCCCCAAGAAGACCACCCTTGTAGTCCGTCTTCTCCATGGCGATCATCCACGCGACACCCTCGAGTTGGAAAGGCTTTAGTTGACGAGAGATTTGCGCTGGCTGGGCGATCTTCTCAGGCCTTATGGGAGGAAGGGCCCGAAGCTCATCCCACATCGTCTTAATCTCTGGATGGTGCAGCTCGAGCCTGTTACGCTCCATCCTGCCTCGGCGACGAGAGCCGTGCTGATAAGCGCGGCGGTGACGAGACTGTCTGGCGATGGCGGCTTGCAGATCACCATTGTCATTGTCGTTGTCGTCGCTCGACTCGGTTGTGACAGAGGCCTCATCCGTGTATTCATCCTCGTCGATGCTGGATTCTGGAAGCATTTGAGGAGTAGGACGGCGCGTGGACTGTCTGGCAGACTTCTTAGCCGGCTTCTTGACAGGTTTCGACGTCTTCTTTGGCGGGCCGTAAACGTCCTCCGAGTCGCTATCTTGGTTGGACAGTGACAATTCCGACAGAGAAGAATCAGAGTCGTCGGCGATATTGGAGGTCTTTTGCTTCTTTATGGCAGGCTTCTTGGCGGAAGCTGCGTTCTTAGGACGGCCACGACCTCGTGCAGCAAGAGGCTCGTCATCGGAACCAGCCTCACTAAGGCCAGCAGCGGAAGACTGGACAGTCTGTGACTTCAGGTTGCGTCGACCGCGCAGCGAGTTACCCACCGCCAGCGGAATCTGAGAGTACTCCTCTTGCTGCAATCGCAAGGCGAGATCAGCATCAGAAACTCCACTGGTGCTCTTGGCACCGAGCTTGCTGTCTTCTTCCTTCTGGAGGCGGCCAGCAACAATGGGATCAGGAGAGCCGTCTGAATAAAGTTCGTCGTCTTCGCTGTCTCCAAGCTCGAAACGCTTGCGCTTGGGCTGGGCAGAAACACCATTGGTGCTCTTGACATCGAGCTTGCTGTCTTCTTCCTTCTGGAGGCGGCGAGCGACGATGGCATCAGGAGAGTTGTCTGAGTAAAGTTCGTCGTCTTCGCTGTCTCCGAGCTCGAAACGCTTGCGCTTGGGCTGGGGGTTGAGTGAGTACTTGCTATGTCGCAGAGCGCGCTCGCGAGAGAGATCCGCGGCAGTTGGGAGTGCTATCTCGAAATTTGCAGCCGACTTGCGAGAGCGCGTGGTCTGCCTCAAACCTCCACCAGCTGCTACAGACGGAGCCGGGGTAGCGACATTGCTGGTGGCGGGAGTCGAATCCTCGCTAGCTGAAGTAAAATCGGCAGAGGCCGCAGCAGAAGGGGCCGAGGAGACGGACTCGGCGGTGGCAGCAACCGATTTGCGAGGTCTGCCGCGACCTCTAGGGGCAGCAGTGGGTGTCGAGGTGTCAACCTCGGGAGCTTGGGGACCTGGCAGATTCTTGGATGAAGCAGATCTAGTGAGACGACCAGTAGTGGAGGCCAGGTCGGGGGAATCTGAAGATCGTGTTAGTATTTCGATACTAACATTGCCTCTGGTCGCACGGCAGCATCTTTTTGAGATGGAAGATGGAGTTGCGATAAAAAAAAATAAGAGACTCAGATCGGGGTACTCACTGGTTCGGGTGGAAGCCAAGCTCTCAGCAAGAGAAGGACGACCACGACCACGACGGCCGGTCATTTTTGCAGGTTGTCCCTTTTGGCTCGGACTTCCGGTCGAAGAGGCAGGAGATGACGGGAGTCGTGATCTCACAAGAAAAGGATGAAATAGTCTTCTCAATAGTGTGATTCGCGCGGAGGTGAAGGTTTGACACCGGACAGACAGAAAAGTTGGGATGGGGGAAGGGCGGGACAAAGCTCGGGATGTGTGTGTGGCAAACCGTAGCGTCTCAGTCGCTTATCGCCGAAAGTAAGCACCCTGGCTGGTACAGCTGCCGGTTGACAGATTGGGCAGTGAGAAGGGGAACTGTGACGTGAGCAGCAGGAGCAGGAAATTGCTGCAGTCTGCTGTGGATGCGAGAAAAAGGGAAGAAGAAAAAAGAAGATGGATGATGGAGAAAAGTGAGTGGTGAATGGCGATTGCCACCTGTGTGCTGCTACTCCTTTTTGTCCAAGCTGAAAGGCCAATCGCAAGAGGAAAGTGGGAGAGAATCTGGAACGCGCTGAGAGCAACCCCAAAAATCGGCCTCACGAAAAAAGAGGAGCCTCTACGCGCAGTCACATGACCTTCCCGAAGTCCTGTCAAGGGAGGAAGGCGTCTAGAAGGTGTGTCTGCCTGAAGTTTGGGCTTAGAAGGGTTAGCTGGTGTGCTGGTCTCTTTGAGCGTGCAGGGTGCTTTGAGTACCTACCTACCTAGGCGGGCGAAAGCAAATGGAAGAATGGAAGCATGTAAGCACTTAGACAGCCTCCGCTGGGTGGATACTGTTGGACTTTTTTACATTTCAATTGCCTCTCAAGAATCGCAAAAGGAGGATATTTTGCTTTTCAATCTACTAATCTTGTAATTGCAGCAAGAAAACCTTCAGTCGAATAGCCTGCTGCCAAAGAGTGATGACGCTTCAAGCTGAACAACCTCTCGATCTCCACGCCCCTGAAGCTCCAGCGAAGCAGTTCGATTTGGGGCGATCGATCACCCCGGCCGGTCCCCGACGTCTCCGGTGCAGTGGCTCCTGCCCCACGCCTTCCCGTTGACTTGCCTACCCCACTTCAATTAAACCCCCTGGCAGCTGCCTGGCGTACGGTGTGCATCTTGTAGCTAGAAAACCACTTTACACGGTATGAGTTCACCACTATCCTCTGTAAAGTCGCCGAATGGATAAGATTAGCGATCAATTGCACAGTGTGACTACAAAGTGGATCCCACCAGAGGCCGAAGGGATAGACGGCAGGTAGGTATCTGGAAAGAAGGCCATCGAGAAGGAAACCACCCCTTGGCCTGTCTGTATCGACGTCTTTGTCGCCTTCCCAATTTGCCCCCCAAGACATCACGATTTTTTCCCCCTTCAGACTCGCCCAGAAGCGTCTCAAGGCAGTGTAAACACAAGGACGGCATTGACAAACACCATCCGACTTTACCATCAATTTATCCATTTGAGGTTAGTCTCTCTCTCTCCCATTCCCTACTTTCCGCCCATTCGCAATATTGTTTGCTTCCTTCGCCACTCACAACTGGAGGCACTCACCTAGAGGCACTCATATCTGGAGGATCTTTCCATCAACACCAAGTCTCCAAGTCTTCAATACTGACTTCTCTTTTCTGTCATCCACTGCAGGCTGTCCTAGCTGCGAAATTTATCAAAGCAATCAAGCATCTGGGAAGACCATACGCTTCTCTGTTGCAAACAGCTAGATTGAGATCAAAAAATCTCACAGCTGCTTAAGCAACACTGTCCGATATGGCGCGACCTTCTCGTCGTAGAGGTCAGCAGGCGAACCAGCCTCAGCCTCAAGCACAGGGTCAGAATGGGAACCAGCCCCGGCCTGCCCAGCAGAATCAAGCTCCTCAGCAAGCCCAACCCGCTCAGCAGAACATGGCACCGGCTAATGTCCGCCGCCACATCTCTGGACCGTGAGTACTCACCTATTGTGATTTTGTGTTCTTGGTCGCTAATATCTTTCACAGGCAGTCAGCTTTGACTGATTATCTGGCCGTGAGATTTCCTTTCATGATTATCGCATGGCGCATACACTGACCACTGCCACAGTCTCACAACATCTCTGCTAACCAGATCCGCCGAGATGCTGATCGTCGTCGCGCTGCTGCTGCTGAAAGCCAGCAGCAGAACCAGCCGGACGAGGAATCTGACGAAGAAGCCAGTCAACCTGCTGCAAGCACTCGCAAGGAGACAGAAGCCGAGAAGAAAAAGCGCCTTCTGAAGGAGAAGCAGGCCATTGCCAAGATCAAGGCTTCCAAGAAGTTCAAGAAGCGGAAGCGCGACGCAGGCGATTCCGAGGACGACGATGACATCGCTCGCGCCTTGATGGAGCAAATGTCTCAGCCCCTACCTGGCCAGATGGACAACTGCGAAATTTGCAAGAAGCGTTTTACGGTGACGCCCTACTCCAAGACTGGCCCTGACGGTGGCTTGCTCTGCGCCAAATGTAGCAAAGAGGCTGCTGCCAACGACAAACAACCAAACAAGAAGCCTCGGAAGGCTGCTGCAGGAGGCGGAGGTCGCCGAAAGGTCCAGAGCAACATCCTCGACGGAACTTACCACACTGGCGCGAAGAGATTGACAACACTCTGCATAGAGACCTTGGCCAAGAATGTCGACCTCGCAGACAGCCTCGGAGAGCTCCCTGACCATATCGTCGATAGAATCGCTCGACTGTTCTCCAAGCGTCGGCTCTTGAACCCGCAAACCCTGGCACTCTTCCTCCAACCCTCTTCCTCGTTCATCAATATCTATGATGGCGCAAAGCTGGGCATGGATGATTACATCGGAATCTTCCAGGTTGCGGCGAACCTGAAGGGATTCAAGGCGCGTAATTCGATTCAGTTCAAGGATGAAGTCATGGAGTATCTTCTCGAGCGCGATACGCAGCTCACATCTTTCTATCTCCATGGAGCCAACCTGCTTAGCGATGATATGTGGACCAGGTTTGTTCAGGAGAAGGGTGCTTCCTTAGAAGAACTTCGCGTCTACTACACGGACAGACACTTCGGAGACGAAATCCTGGCTTTACTCCCGAAGAACTGTCCCAACCTCACCAGACTGAAGGCCTACCACAACCAGAAGATTACCAACGCCGGCATTAAGGAAATTGGTGAGGTCAAGAGCCTCCGGCATCTGGGCCTCCACCTGCAGAACCGCATTGATGCCAAGGTCATGGCGTCTACGATACTAAGCATTGGAGGAAATCTGCAGACGCTTTCTCTGCCATTGTTCCTCGACGCTACGGACGAGGTCTTGGCTGCTATCAAGAAGTCCTGTCGTTCTCTCAGAAAGCTCCGGATCAACGACAGCGATAAGCTTACCGATGCTGGCTTCGTTGATCTTTTCACCAACTGGGCCAATCCGCCGCTCGAAAAGATTGATTTTCAGAAGTGCTGCCATGTTGATTCCACCAACCCGCGGGAGAACCCAGAGAAGGTCGGTCTTTGCTCTGACGGACTTCGTGCTTTGATGAAGCACTCGGGTCGCAAGCTCAGGGATCTCAACATTCACGCCTGCCGTCACATCACGCGCGAAGCTCTGGAGGACGTCTTTGGGAAGGACAACCAGTACACAGAACTGCTCAAGCTCGAGATCAGCTTCGTTGAGGAGGTTGACGATTACATCGTCGGCTGCATCTTCCGCAGCTGCCCCAACATCAAGGAGGTGAACGTATTCGGTTGCATGAAGGTCAAGGACGCCCCGGTACCCAGAGGCAAGGTGCTCGTTGGCGTCCCCAACGCTGTGGGTATGGTTACCGAAGGCAATGCGGACTAGATGCATCCTAGGGGGGCCTTTTCCTTTCTGGAAAGTGTTTGAGTATACTACATGGGTCGGCGGAGAGGCATCATTTGGAAGATGCATTTGGCACAGGCGAGGACTCTATACAAGCAGGCCATAACAATTCGCAGTATTATACCCTTCTTTCAACGAAGGTTCATCAGAGAGTCGGTGGTTACTAGTGTGTTCCTGTTCATTAGCAGGCGTTGGGGGGACTTCTTTTCTTTGCTCTGTTCAGCTAGGAATACCCTAGACACCAATGAGGAACAAATCGTACTTGACAGTCTGATAGCTCGGCTCGGCGTAGAGAAACTCGGCGTTTCTGCGTGATGACTTGCGCTTCTCGGAACTGACTCTGACAGTAAAGCCGATACACACGGAAGAACGCAACGGAACCGTTTCTAACATTCGGGGTTGTGGCACCAAAACACACTCGGAACAGACGGGAACCCGGGCTAAGGTTGGCAGACTGGACAGGACACAGACACCGCCACGAATCCACCCGGAGGCGGTAAAGGTCAGCTTAGCTCAGCCTCAGCTCCCTGCGTAAGGCAGGGCCCAAATGTAACGGGGCAGCGGCTTGCGGGGCCTTTGACTGCAGCGTGCTGCGTGCCGTGCTGCGCGAGCGCACCCTTCGTGCTGGCGTTGAGTCTCCACTCTGAGTCCCGGCACCCTGCTTCGTGGTGGTGCTGGCCTAAACTTCCCCTGATTATTCGTATCCAACCAGCAAGCAGGCCGGTCTGAAGCAGCGCACCACTACCTACGGGCCGCCCCTTCTCGCCCACGACCTGCCAGGCATTTGCCCTTTCTCGAATCCCTCCCCTGCCGCCCCCGACCGCCATGATATTTCTTCCCTTTTAGTCTCTCTCCGAGTGAATTGGATGGATCTTGACCCTCCACAACCGTCGCCCGAAAACATGTCTCGACGCTGGGCGCGAAAGGTCGAGCGCTGCTGCTGCACCTTCGCGACCTACATCCCCTTATTCTTCGTCTACAGCTTGACCACATGGGCCGTATGGGTGGATGTCACCATCGGGTCCGCGCCCTCTAAAGCCACTTGGCTAGGTAAGTCTATACCGTGACGTCGGTCGCGTGCCATTCCCGCCCGTTCCTTCGTGACGAGAACTGACGCTCTCCTCGTCTTCACAGGCACAGGTTCCTCTACCCTCGCCGTCCTCCTCTATGGCCTGCTCAACTGGTCCTACACGACCGCCGTCTTTACGAACCCCGGAAGCACGACAAACGACAATGGCTACAGTACCCTACCGACCGAGGCCCCTCCACCGGCCACGTCCTTCACCGTCAAGGCTAATGGCGAGATCCGATTCTGCAAGAAGTGCCAGGCGAGGAAACCGGACCGCGCCCATCACTGCTCCACCTGCCGTCGATGCGTCTTAAAGATGGATCATCATTGCCCTTGGCTGGCGACGTGTATCGGCCTGAAGAACCACAAGGCCTTCCTGTTGTTCCTCATCTACACGACATTGTTCTGCTTCTACAGCTTCTTCGTCTCGGGAAGCTGGGTGTACATGGAGGTCATCAACAACACGACGTACGTGGAGACGTTGATGCCCATCAACTACGTGATCCTCAGCGTCATGGCCGGAATCATCGGCATTGTCGTCGGCGCGTTCACAGGCTGGCATATCATGCTGGCGAGTCGTGGACAGACCACTATCGAATGTCTGGAGAAGACTCGCTACCTGTCCCCGCTGAAGAAGCAGATGCAAAACCAGTTCGTCGCCCAGCACAATGGCGAGGGCGTCCCTCTTCCAGCTTACGGCCAGCAACTGCTCGACATCCACGCCAACGCACTGCCAGGCATTACGCGACCCGAAGAAGGCGAAGAGTTCCGTGGACATCCTGGGGCTTCGAGGCCAGTACACCAATCCTACGAAGAGATGGAACGCGATCGCGCCAAGAAGCGTTACGAAGAGTACCTCGACGAGCAAGACTCTGAGAAGCTCCCTAACGCCTTCGACTTGGGGGCAAAACGCAATCTCTTGCATCTTTTCGGACCTAAGCCGCTCTTTTGGTTCGTCCCCGTCTGCAACACCACCGGTGATGGCTGGTCATGGGAACCCAGTCCTAAATGGATTGCCGCGCGTGAGAACCTGGCCAGGGAACGTGAGGAGCAGCGCGCCCGCGAGATCAACGCCGGCTGGGGTACTGACGAGCCGCCGCCGTCTTTCATGCGTCCCGCACCCACGAAACCCGACGGTGCCGGCCGCCACTACCTCACCACCCCGCCATCACCCCCGCCGCCCGCGAACGGTAGCCGCAACGACGCGCGTAAGATGCCGTCCAAGGCCGACCGGGTTCTTGGCCGTGATCCCAACCTGTACGCCGATGGCTTCCAAGAATCTATGCCGATGCGCAAGCTTAGTCCGCGCGGTACGGCGCTCGAGGAGGAGCTGACGGACAGCGACGTCGATATGGATGACGCGGCGGCGGCGGAGCACCGTGCCATGAACCTCGTTACCAACGGCGGATGGGGGCGGAGCGGCGCAAGCGGACTGCTGCGGAAGAGCAGCCCCACCTCCCCATCCTTCAGGACATCGCCGTCCAACGACGACACCGTGGACTAGATTAGAAATGCGACACAGGAAAGAAACCGGGAGGTATGTGACAAAAAATGATGATGGCGGGTTAGAAAGTGATATCCAACGCATATTCTCATCGGCAGGTTTGCAACGGCTCAATGGGAGGGGCATGACTGCGGCGTCGCTAGAGTGTATACGCATCCATGTACGATTTTTTTTATTGCAAAGGCGGGGGAGGGCCAAACCTCGGAAACTTGACGGATGGAGCATCTCAGAGATGTATATCGACATTTGTTTACCATTGGTGTTGGGGAGTGTTCGACTTTTTTTTCTTCGCTGTCAGTTTCTTTTCGCCTTCATGGGGCATCATATCCGATGAGGGACGGGAATGATAATGTTCGGCAGCATTGCCGTCACGAATTACAAGACTTGTCTTATTAGTTCGATTGAATCTTACCGAAGAGTAGAGCATGAGTGCTTTGTTTGCTGCGATTCGGGAAAGTGATGTTTATGAAGGCTGTGTAAACTACTTCTATCACTCCTGATCTCTCTCTAGTCTACCTCTTTGGCCAGATCACTCAGACTCAGAGTCGCTATAGTCACCCTCGCTACCATCCTCCTCATCATCATCCTCGTCATCTTCGTCGTCTTCGTCATCGTCGCCCTTGAATCCGTAGTCGTCGTGGAAGTCGGCCAGGGGCTTCACCTGGGTCTTGTATCCCATTTCCTTGAAGGCCTTGTCGATGTTCTGCGCGAAACATGTTAGCATTATTGTCATCTTACTTCAAGACGGACGGGAAAGGACATACCTCTTCGAGAATCGGCGCGCAGGTGATGACGACGTTGCTGGTCTTGGGCTCGAAAAGCGGCATGATGAGCTCATTGAGCACGGCCTTGATCTGGTCGTTTGTGACGTCGCGGACATCCCGCATGATCTTCTTGTGCCAGTCGAGCGGCAGGTTGCGCACGACGCCGAGCATGAAGTTCTGCGCGGCCGCCGAGGCCATGGTGGACTGCTCGTCGGCGAACTGCACGACGACCTGGCTGATGGCGCCCTCCTTGAGGTGGCGGTCGATGGGCGTCTCGCCGTCGGCGATCTTGCGGATCGTCTCGCGCGAGGCGGCGAAGGCCTTGCTCGCGTCCGGGGAGCGGTAGACCTTGTACTGGATCGTGCCGGCGTCGAGCTCGCGGCCAAAGTACGAACCGTACGCCAGGCCCTGGCCGCGGACGGAGTTCCAGAGGGGGCCCTCGGCGGACTCGAGGTAGCCGATGGCGACCATGATGGCGGGGAGGCGCGGGTCCTCGAAGGAGGTGATGCCCTTGGCCGTGCTGACGCCGAAGGAGCTGTCGGCGGTGGTCATGGGAACAATGACGGCGCCGACCTTGCCTGGCTCCTGGCCGTCGGGGGTGAGGAGGGTGTGGGGCTTGATGATGGGGATGAGGTCGTTGGAGCCCTTGAGGTTGTTGCTGAGGATGTCCCACGCGGCGATGGGTTCGGGCAGACGCGATACGTCGGCGGTGACGAGAACGCGCACGTTGTTGAAGGTGAAGAGGGACTTGCGGAGCTGCTCGAACCAGGAGAGGACCTTCTCCGGGTCCGAGGCGATGAGCTTCTTGAGGCGGCGGAGATAGACGGCGCGGACGAGCGCGCGCTTGGCAACCGAGTAGGATTCCTTTTTCTGGTGGATGGACATGTCTACCTCGGAGGCCATGGACCTACCGTCGCGCTTCATCTCGGGGATATCGGCAAGGTGCTTCTGTACGCCAGCCTTAAGGCGCTGGATATCGAAAACGCTGTCGAACATCATGGTACGGACCCAGTTGATGACTGTGGAGTACTTCTCGCGCTCGATCTGGAACTGGATCATGACGCCGTCTGGGTCGCCGTAGTCTCTGGTGGAGCGAAGGCCATAGCTGATGGTATCCTGTTCCAGCTCCATGACCACTTGCTCGAAGCCAACCTTCTCTCCGTCGCGCATGATGGGCGTGTTGAAGAAGTTGTCGTTGAAGATGGGCAACAGAGGCTTCAGCTCAAGAGGCACCTGGGACGTGCCCAAATAAATCGTCAAGTGGACAAAGTTGGTCGGGACGCTCTCGAACTGGATGAAGAGGGGATCTTGACCTTGCTTGGAGCCATCGATGACCTTCTGCGCGGCATTATTGGGCAGTCCTAGGCTCTTCGCCTTTCCGGCTCTCGCCGTGTCGGACTCGATGAAATGGATGGATTCGATGCCGGGAACAGGCCATTGGTCGACGACAGCAGCAGGAATAGGCTCATCGTTTTTGGCCTTGGCAGCCTCGAGACGCTCCTTGAGCTTGGCCAAGCCCTCAGGGCCAAGCTTCTCCTTCCTCTCAGCAAGCCTCGCCTCCTCCTCAGCCTTCTGCTTCTTCGCAAGCTCGTGGGACGGCTTGCCAAGGATGGAAACGTGAGGGGCATCGGAGATCCACTTGCGGAGGAAATCCCTCCACTGCTCGTCCGTCCACTTCTCAAGAACATCGTACTCTGACAAAGACTCCAGCTCCTTGAGGGTTGAGCCGTCACGCTTGCCGAAAAGGTAGTCCGTGATGATGTTGGTGGAGTAGAAGCTCTCTGATTCTTCAGCCTGGAACTTGACCTGAAGGCGCTCGCGGTGAATGCATGAGGTCAAGTACTCCATATCAAGAGGCTTGTCAGCAACCTCCTTGAGAAGGTCGATCAGTCTCTTCTCGACAAACTCGAGCTTCTCGGTCTCGACACCAGTCGGCTGGAACCAGATGACAGAGTTCGGTCTCGCATCCCACCAGTATGTAACTGAGCTAGCGAGTTCTTCTTTTTCGACGATAACATTCTCGAGGATAGAGACAGACGAGCCACAGAGATAGGTCAGCAGGACATTAAGTGCCGACGTCGCTATAACGTCGTTGCAGTTGGGGCCAAAGAAGGCCACAGTAATTTCACCAACCGACTCGTCTTCTTCAGGGAATTCGGCCGTCGTAATAATGGACTTCTCCAGAGCTGGAGGCTGTGCAGAGTCGATCCACGGTCTGAAAACACACGTCAGCATGGCAGGGTTCTAGCCGCCTGATCGTCATCTTACCTCTTGAACGGCGCGTCCAGGGGCGGCAAATCGTCCTTGATGCTCTCCTCGAACTCATCCAGAATTTGCAACAGATTGTCGTGGTCTGCCTCGCCGATGATAACGACGCAGAGGTTCTTGGGCTGGTACATCTCGCGATGGAACGAGCGAATGCGGTCGTTCGTCAGGACACGCAGCGCATCAGTCATCCCACCGGTCTCGTAACGAAAGCCAACGTTCTCAGGGTACAGGAGTCGGCGGGCCTTGAGATCCATGATCTCTGCGCTCTTAAACTGGACCGCCTGCATCTCCGAGTACACGACACCGGCATCGTTGCCCTCTCCGTCAATGTGATGCACCTCAGTCACACATGCCTCGTCAGTGAGAATGGGCAGGACGACGTGCTCGAGGTAGACGGGAAGAATCTGAGAGAAACCTTCCCAGCCAGCGCTCTCGAGAGTGTAGGCTGTGTGATCTGTTGCGGTCCAGGCGTTGGTCCCAGAGTAGGCTCGCGACGCCAACTTGTCGAGAAGGCCCTTGTAGCGGTAGTTTTTGGAGCCCATGAAGATCAGATGCTCGAGGGTGTGGGGAGCGCCGGAGTCATCGAGGATTTCGGTTGCGAGAGTGAAGTAGCCGTTGGTCTTGGGACCCTTGCGATCGGCCACAATGACCTGCATTCCACTTCGTTCCGATACATACTGGCTGATCGTACAAGGAGCATAGTCGGTCTTGAAGCTCTGGATCTTGCGAAACCGCGGCTGCGGCTTTGCTGCGGGCGACATGATATTTGAGTTTGTTGCTAGCTTAGAGTAATAACTTCTGTCCGGATGTAAGTAAGTATGCCTAGCAATCTCTTGAGGTAGGCGAGATTTCTAGAGACGACAAAAGTCCATATTATAAGGGCGGGGAAGTGGGTGAAAGAGGAAGGTAATCAATGAGCCGGGGGTGTCATCGGTAAGGTAAGGTAAGGTAGTCATAGGCAAGCGCTTTCAATACGCGAGGAGTCAAAACAGACAACAAGCAAAATATTGTGACGACTGTCAAACAAATGAGAAGACAGCTAGAAAGGGTTTTCCAATCGCACAGGGATACGACCGGCCGCCAAATGGGCCGTTGCGTGCAGCGAGATGAACGGACGGATGCAGAGGTTTGTAACACAGTGTTGGACGTGGGTTGAATGTAGGTTTCAGGGGTACGAAGTCTGTGTGCGAGACTGAGGTCAACTCGCAAAACAACATACGTTGTCCAAAAGCTTGGCAAGCTGTAATCTGGTTCGTGGCATGCGTTGTAGAAATAAGCAACTATTACAGCAACGGCAATAGCAATAGCCGCTTGGCCAGCTTTGAAGCTCGACATTCTGGCAACGATAATAAACGCAAGGTGCTTTAGGAATTTCGATTTAGATCAAAGGAGCATGCTGATTGAAGAGCAAGACTCTGTGCAGCCTTCTTCCAGATGCCATCGCGACATAACCAAGACCGGGAAGGTGGGGGATGAGTGACACAGAAGAGGGGCCAATCGGGCTCTCCATGGTAAAATTGATGCCTAGAAAACAGAGGAGGTAAGACGAGTAGAAAATGCAGCTGCTTACCTTACAGATAACCGCTTTGCCAGCCTGATGGACAGTGAAAGAATACACCAATGGGGTTTTTCCAAAGACACTGGCCGGCCCGTGATAGCACGAAGTAGCGGTTACCTCAACCGCCCGCCACAAAAATTGCGAAGTGAGGTAGAAATAAACGACAAGCCGTGGATGTGCCGGATGTCGATGGCTTGAGTCCTGCAATCGCGACTCACGAATTTGCTTGACTTCTGATGAGTTCTCCGTTTCCAAGTTCCCACAACTTCCAGGTTCAATGTGTCGTCGCGGGGTACGGGAACAGTAGAGACATCGGGTTGCCGAAGAGGTCGATACAATGAGAGCACTGACCTAGTTGCCCCTCCATCGGCCAGGGCAGGGGAACGGTGGAGTTTATCTTCCCTAGCTGCCTTTTTTTTTTTTTCCTCCCCTACTGTAGCACGTTTGGCGGAAAGTCAGGCTCCGATTGGCCTCTTGCTAACCTTCTCTATCTTATCATATCTTATCGCCAGCAAGCCTCTCGGCTGAACTTCGGAGGGAATTCGATACGTACCGTTCCGACACGGATTGTGACGTGGGTTGTTCAAGGTGGTATTCGGGACAGCTATGCCATCGGTGCCAAAACTGCCCATGGTTCATTGCGACGATGCAATGCCCTCTGGCTCTTTAACAGATATGAACGCTCGCTAGGCGTAGAAATCTCGAGAGTCTCAAGAATTACCGACACACTACTTTCTTGCACGCACCCGATCACCATTTACTACTCGACCTCGAGCGCCATCACACCGACCTGACCCAGCCCCGCGACGATCGAGCTCCACGAAGCTATTGCCACAGTTCGCGCCCAACCCCGGATCGCAGAAATGGCGAGCACGACCAAGGCGCAGGTATCTGCGCAGCTTGGGGACGCCATTGTTTCTTTTGCTCTCGAGGGAAGCTTCCCAGACGAGCAGGTGTCGTCCCTTTCGCTTTCGTCTTCCGATCTGTCACCGGCGATCGATGCGCTGGAGAAGGCCAAGGGGGAATTGGAGGTATCTTAAGGTCCTGCAGCGGACTTGAGCGACGGCCCGCTGATGTGTGTTTAGACCGAGATCCATACGATAAACGAGGAAACAAAAGGGGACGTCAGCTCGTGGGTGAGCAACGCAAAGTCGCTACAAGAAGACATCCTGCGATCTAAGAGGCTGGCCGATGATATTGTGCGACAATCAGAGGCTCCACAGGTCTCAGGAAAGGCCATCCAAGATGCCGAAGAACACATACATTTTCTGGAGAGAGAGGTGATGTATACGGAACAGCTGCACGATGCGCTTAGAGGTATCCAGCATGTCAATGAGCTTTTGGGGGAGGTTGAGCAGGCCATGAACGAGCGGCGCATCATCGACTCGCTGCGGTGGTTGGAAAGTACGGGCAACCTGAATTGATGCAGTTATGGACAATGCTAATTGGTAACAGAGTCGTGGACCGAGTTGGATGCCGTCCCTGTCAACAAGAAGACTTGCAGAGTCATGAGGCTTCTCGATCTGCGCGCGTTTGAGCTCAAATCCAATGTTCATGATGTCTTTGACCACGTTTGGGCATCTCTTGTCCACACGGATTTACAAGCAGGGTCCCTCTCCATCTACGGAAAACTAGAAGGTAGGCCTGCCACGAACACGTACAATAAGTCTGCTTCTAACAGCACCAGGGGAGCAAATGACCCTCTCAGAAGCCATCATCGGGCTTCAGGCCTACAAGGAGGTCGAAGACAGAATGTCCGAGCTATGGCACGAAGTTGACCAGGCTATTGTGTCGCCAAGGATGGATGCTGAAGCTTCTTCTCTTCCTTCGATTCGTGCAAGCGAGGTATGCACTCACTGGAGTTCGGTATCTGGCCCCTCTAATAGCTTCGCAGAATGTAGTGGAGTTGAACGGCGAGGCCGGCCGGACAATAGACGAGCTATTTACAGACCTCCGCAAGCTGGTCGAGTTCCTGGCAGCTAGATTGACCCCTGACCTCCTAATGTTCTTCAGCCCGATCATGATGAGCGACTTGGTCCCGAGACTGATCAAGGTCTGGCTGGACGGTGCGGTTCCTGCGACATTAAAGGACATCGACCGGTTCCAAGCCGTGATTCAATCTGCGCGAGGTTTCTGCGAGGTTCTCGAAGAAAACGGTTTCACAGGCTTCACCGAGCTTAAGGAGTGGGTTGGAAGCGCACCATCAATTTGGCTCGCCAAGTGTAGAGAAACCGCACTTGACTCTGTCCGCAATCAGCTCTCGAATGGTTCGTAACCCCATTGCCAAACTCACGCCACTTGCTAATAAGTCTTAGGTTTGGGCGCCCCCAAGCAAGTCGAGAAGGTGGAAAAGCAGATGGTGTCTCGCTCAGAGGGCAAGGAGTTGACAGCTAACAATGCAGCCGCCGGGGCTGCGACAGACGATGACTGGGGTGCTGCGTGGGGGGTCGATGACGAGCCTG
Source organism: Colletotrichum sp. COLG25 (assembly GCA_009801095.1). Lineage (NCBI taxonomy): Eukaryota > Fungi > Ascomycota > Sordariomycetes > Glomerellales > Glomerellaceae > Colletotrichum > Colletotrichum sp. COLG25. The sequence continues at coordinate 4,972,135 of VNWT01000012.1, read as the reverse complement.
CCGATGAAAAGGACACAACCCAGCAAAGCCAAGAAGAGGACGACGGAGCAGACGCCTGGGGTTGGGACGATGAAGACCAAGGTGCAGATAAGAAGGAGGAGGAACCAGCTCAGCCAAGTCAGGAACCAGCAGCCGCGGACGAGGACGATGCAGCCGATGCCTGGGGCTGGGGAGACGAAGACGCGACAGAACCGGCGCAAGAGCCTGAGCCTAAACCACAGCCCAGGAAATCGCCCGCAAAGCAGGAAAAGATGGCAACTCCAGCAGGAGACGAGAGCAGGGAAATGGTGCTGAAGGAGATCTATCACATATCGTCCATGCCAGAGCCAGTACTGGAGCTCATCCTCGCCATATTAGAGGACGGTGCGGCTCTTACTCGGCCAGAGTGAGTACTGCATTTTACCTATCGAGACATCAAACTAATGGCCCCAGATACGAGAACAGTCCTGTGGCAGCCGCGGCACCGGGCCTGTTCAGCTTACCAACATTTGCACTGGCCATGTTCAGAGCCGTTTCACCGCACTACTACGCACTTGATATCGGCGGAAACATGTAAGTCTCGGCCTCGCTAACAATCCTTTCGAGTCTAATTAAGAGACAGGTTTCTTTACAACGATGCCATGTACTTGTCCGAAAAGCTAAGCGAGCTGGCGTCAGCGTGGAAGTCGCGTGCAGACCTTACGACACGTGCCCAAAACATGTTGCGCATAGACAACGACATCAAGAGCCTGCAAAACTTTGCGACGCGCGCATACACTAATGAACTCGGGGTGCAGAAAACGGTCCTTCGAGATCTGCTAGGAGGTAAGCAACATTAGGCTGGGCTGATGATTACCCGTTCGCGCAGTAGTACCAAACGCGGGGCTAACGCGGACGCACAGGCGATCAAAGTCTGATGCAACAGGATGAACTAGACAGCTGCGTGGACTCGGCAGTAGCGCGGGTCAGATCCCTGGCAGTGACATGGGAATCGATTCTCTCGCGCTCCGTGTGGTACCAGGCGGTGGGGTCCCTCGCAGATGCCATCTCATCAAAGATTATCAGCGACGTGATGGAGTCGTCTTCCATCGGCCAGGACGACGCCTACAGGATCGCGCAGCTCATTGCCAAGATCACGGAGCTGGACGACCTCTTCCTCCCGTTGCGGACGGCAGCCTCGTCGGGGTCCGGCAAGGACGAGATCCCGACGACGGCGCAGTACGCCGCCACGTGGCTCCGGCTCAAGTACCTCAGCGAAGTCCTCCAGTCCAACCTCAACGAGGTTAAGTATCTCTGGTGCGACAGCGAGCTCAGCCTGTACTTTTCCGCGGACGAGGTGGTCGACCTCATCGAGGCTAGCTTTGACGCTAACCCGCGGATGAGGGAGACCATCCGGGCGATTCGGGAGAACCCAAGCCCCGTGCTCGCCTAGGGGACCGGACGGGTTTGCCGGAGGGCCCGGGCGGTCAGGCGCAAGTCCCGGCGAGTCCCAGTGGTGTTGACATGGACGTTTACAGATTAGGGACGGACGTAGCCTGTGCATGTAACTGAGATGAGGAACGGGGCGACATTGGAATTGAAGGCAACACACGCGCGCACAAAACGTAGTCTAGGGTTTCTCGTGTATTATTCCATCGTTCTGGCGCGCATCAATTCGTTCCCCTCCAATATCGAAACCTCGAGTATACCACCCCCTTTCCTGGAACCCGTAAAACCCGTCTTTAATCCAACCCAAAACGATGCATCTCCATGTCTTTTAGCACCACACCGCGTGCTTCAACCGCGCACACCCACACCCCCCTGGCTCGCAGCTCGCGTCTTGTTTCTTCCCCGCACGCACGCCCCCCTTCTCCACACTCTCCAACGCAACGACTAAACCCTGTCGGCCTCGGCACCTTCCACCCCAAATCTCCACTCCGAGGAATTGGAGAACATTCTGTGTACTGCACTGCTCCCCCTCATTGCTGTCGTTATTTTTGATTTTATGTTGTCCATGTATCGCGAACCAACAGTGTATCATCTAATTTAATCTCATCACTTGTGAAGTTTCTCGCCTCAATGATGTCGAGTCACCCCCTGGCAAAGAAACCCGGGGATATGGGCCGGATGCGACTCTGTCAAATGTCACTTCATTAAAAACACGCGTGTCTCTTTCTTCAGAATTTTCGCATGGATCGCGATCTAGACCGTCGCCTCCCTTTTCCTCAGTGTAACGGTTGAGAGCAAAAAAAAGCCCGATGAAATACTACCAAGGCAGAAGAACACCGACAAGCTTGGAAAACTTAATTCCCCCGGTCGACTCCTTACAGTCTCCATTCCAGCTTGGTTTACACCCCCTTTTTCATCCCCTTCGTCGTCAGGTTTCTCGATTAATCTCCAAGCTTCCGAAATACAGAGAGACTTGCCGTCCCTACGACACCTTTCCGCGGCACCCTGTACACCACCCACAATCCCTCCCGGAGCAGTTCTCCCCTTAGCTCCAAACTCTACAATCAAAATTTTACACGTCAACCTTGTTTATTCTCATTTCGGGCTGCTCAGTTGGACCCTTCTGCCAGCCGCCAGGGGCGAAGGAGCCAAGCGAAAAGAACGACGCCCCCCTTCCGAACAACACAAAACGAATGTTCCATGCATGGGCGGTCAAGAAGGAATCGCGATGATCTGCCCTGCCCGTCAACATCCCTACCCTGTCCAATTCCGCCCTCCGGGTCGCCCGTCGCTTTTGTACATTCCACCGTCTACATGCTTGTACAAATTCCCCTCCTCGCATTCTCATCCCAGACTGCATTTGTCAAAACAGGCCATGGTAGTTTGCCTCACCAGCCTGGCCCGTTACCAAATTCCCTCAAAACTGGTCATGTGGTACACGGCTGGCAGAAAAGAAGTATCCCGCAGTTCAGATACTTCTGCGACGTTGACGTGACATTGCATCCGGCACATCCTTCTCCGCACAAGCCAAAATGCCAAGCAACCGTTCAGCAGAGACATGCCCGCGCCCAGCTCTCGTTCTGGCCCTCCCGCAATTGATCAACCCCCCGCACCGCACCGCACCGCACCGCGCCTCGCATCCATCCATCCATCCGTTATCTTTCATCCAGTGAAAGACCAGTTCTCAATTCTGCCTCTCCTCGCATCCGGTCTCTGCATTCGCTCACTGTGCTCCTTTCTCCCGGAGCTGCCTCCGGATGCCACGGCAAAAACGGGATTGGCGGCTGGTCCCCAGTACCTCGTTACGTCAAATCCGGCCGCCAATTGACCAATGCCCTTCTCCCACAGTCACCATCATGAACGCAACGTTCAATCCGTGTACCTCTGCCGCAAGTCCCGTGCTTTTTCCTCCCCTCTTCAATCGCGAACTTCCAATCGCCCCCAATCACCTGACAACGGCCCGACTGGATATCTCGACCCATGCTTCCTCTATAACCCCTGTCCGCCTAGAGATGACGCCCTATCAAGCTGGAGGAAGCTCATCGAAATGTGAGACAATCGTCGTCTTCAACCCCCGGTCCCAACGTGGAGATTAAAAGAAGCGACCCCCAGCTCAGTAAAAACTACAAATCCTCCCCCCGAGGAAGAATTTCCACTTCATTCCACTAGAAATCCTTTAAGCCAGGCCGAAGCACAGCCCACAGCGAGGCATACTTACAACGCCCAAATAGGATGGGCATGCTTGCTCGTCACCCAACTCCAAGACTTTTGCGTTGTTTCCTATACCTTGTCATGTACGAAACCTCCCAAGACAAGATAGCTTCCTCGGCGATATTGAATTGAGAAAGCTCGAAATGTGAAGCACGGCCCTGCCCCAGCCCAGCCCGCCATGGCACCACTTCATGTCTTCCACCACACCTACCCCCTCCCCCTGCTTCCTAAACACCCACTAAGCCACATATTGAGGCTGGTAAAATGATCTCAGGGTGCACATCTGGAGTAATCGCTGCTCGCAGCAATCAATATATGCGTAGCCCTTGCTGAGTGTGGCTTCGTGGGTGTTCACATACGCAAAGGGTGGGCGTGGTTCAAGATGCGGGCCCCCTTAGCAAAAAACCGCCCCCAAACCTTAAATGTGGGAAAGACGATGATACAGCATGGTAGAAGTGCCACCCGTTCCCCCCGACCCCACGCATCAAATCACCTTTCAAAAAAAAAATTGTTGTCTGATCTCGATCGATCCGTGCTTGGCAGACGGCCTGGAAGGTCTGGAAAGGGGGGAGGAAAAGGGAGAGCGGAGAGCGTACACGTATTCGCAAACGGAACAAAGCCCCCAAACTTCAACACATTCGCGAAAGAACACTCACACACAGAAAGAAAGTCCCTGATAAGGCAAACGACGTCTGCCTAGCTGCTTGGCCCCCCGTAATGTCAAGACCAAACCTTGACAAACCCCCAAAGTCAACTTCCCCCCTCTCTCATGAAAATGCAATGTTTGAGACGCCATAATACGCTGTTCCTTTCCCTCCAAGGCCACTTTCTACTCTCCATCCTGCCTAAACTTCCCATAACCAAGCACACTAAAACACACCGCCAACCTCAAAAAAGAGAAGCAAAAGTACTTAACTTGCCTTAAAACAAGCTGTCCTGACGAACGACAGCAACCCGTAGCCATAATTAAACAGACTTTGCCCGCCCCGAAAATGACGGGATGGGAAAGAAAAGCCCGCTACCGAGGAGAAGAGACAGACCTGTTCCCCTCATCTCATCACAGCATTCCCATGCCACAGCGGCCGTAAGCGAGGATGGATCCCCCATTTCCCACCGAGGCCCCATCCCCCCAAAAGCCAAACACCTCACAACGGCATCACAATCTCCCCATGAACAGCAGATAAATGCATCATCATTGTCATAATGAAATAAACAAAGGACAAACCCGCCCCGCCCCCGTCCGGCAAATGTTTGTTTGCCCACGGGATACAGCACAGCTTGCCTTCCTTATTGAGTGTCTCATAAGCTTCGTCAAGATAGCAACAAAATATGCTCATAAAGTCAAAACGCCGGTTCCTCGTAGACCTGGCCACCCCGGCCGGGCCACGCCAAAACGTGAATGAGGTCTCTCTTTTCTCCCTCACATGGTTCTCTGGGTTCGTCCGTCCACCCATTGCCCAAAGAACAAGATAGAATTCCCCGCCCGGCCCATGCCATTCCACACACAGTTGATCATGCTTCACGTCAATGCTAAATCCTGCCATGCTCCCCCCGGCTTGCGGACATCAAGGCCCTCCCGCAATGCTCATTCTCCAACACATGCAATTGCCGCCGATTGCCCATGCTACTACCGGTTCATGTCCAACGCCATCAAGAAATCAAATGCCTTTGTGGAGATGAGCGAATGACACTTCTGTTCCCCCCCGATTGTGTGTACTGTGATACCATTCATCTTGAGAAACAAAAAGAAAACTTTTTTTTGCCTATGGTCTTTTCTCGACTCTTGCTTTCATCTCATGTCGGATTGATCCCAGTTCTATGCTCCTTCCCGTCCTCGACATGTGGTATATGCTGCTGTCCGTTCCCATTCAAAGTCAACTACCCGGCTCCTAGGCTCTCGGGGTGACACACATGCCCATATTCGCCGTCCCAGTGCAATGATTATCCCGTACATAGGAAATTGAAATGCCCGTTGGTATCCCTAAAAACCTCGCATCCTTCAAGGAAAGCGGGTGAGCGAAAGAAAAATAGTCGTAGACTACACCAGGAAGTTCTCATCCATGCCAGTTGTACGCCGCAGTCGAATGCCAAAAGGGGTATTGATCGCACATTAGATCCAAAAAACTGGCGCGCGCTGTGGGAATTCTGTCTTTTTTGGTTTCGGCCGTGTCATTTCGTCCCGGGGCTGCGAGCCCGGGGATGTTGTCGTTAAATCTCTGTCGATACTGATACAAAACTTGGTTGAAAAGGAAACGAATTTATGCCAAGAAGTGAAGGTCGGAGGGTTGTAGCATGGTACAGAGAGGAACGCAGTTGGCCCAATCAGAGTGGGCGCTTAGCCCAAGGAGCCGTCGTAGCTCGATTTGTCCATGCTGGACTTGGGGCTGATGTTGTTGGAGCGAGTCCCAAAGATGTTGGAGACGCGTCCGATGCCTCGCGGCTTGCTGTTAGTGCTGGTGTTGTCCGCGTTGTCTTCCGGGTTCTCAAAGAGAACCGTCTGGACAGAGTCGACGCTGACACGGGTGAATAGTGTGGAGAAGAGGTACTGCTCGCCATTATGATCAAACAGCGGCAAGGTGCGGTAGCCACGCTTAAGGCCACTGAGCTTGGCGGTGTGTGTCGCAATTGGAGGCCGGTCGTTGTAGCTCTCGCCGTTGTGGGAGAGCTTGACCGACAGACGTACGAAGATGAGCTCGGGGAACTTGGTCGTGACCTTGAACGTGAACTTGCCGTCAAAGATGGGGTTGAAGCCGTTCTCCTGAATGATCTGGGTTCTGTACTTGAGAGGCGAATCCGAGACCGACGCCATGGTGGGGTCCACCTCCATCTTGTCCCTCTTGTCGTTGGGGTGGAATACTTCAACCTCGACGTACGGGTCAACGGGCTTGTTGGCCGGCATGCCGTTGGGTCGCATGAGTTGCTGCGCCGAGATGACGTCGATGCTGAAAGTCACCTCCTTGCGCTCTCGCTTGCCAGACCATTCCTCAGGCAATCTCTTGATCTCTCGGAGCTCAGTAGGCTTCAGCACATATCCGGATCTGTCGGTGCCGCTTTCGTACATGGCCTGGTTGATTTGCATGCCGAGGTCGAATGTCTGCCAGTTGAGAGCCGCCATTTGTACACCCTTGCGCCAGTAGCTGATCGGGTTGAAGTTGTTCGAGGTGATTCTGGTGCGATCGGGGTAGACACGCATCATGTAGCGCATGTTGTGTCGGTCCATGGCTACCCTGTCCTCCTTGAGACGGCTGTTTCTGAAGAAACTCGATTCCATGAAGGAGAAGATGTGGTTGTAGGCCTTCGCATCAGCAGTGTCGAACCCACCGAACTTGAGTCCTGCACAGTAGACACCCAAATCTCCAAGCACCTTGACCGTCTTGTTGGAAGACCTCTTCGCAGGCACACGTTCGCCGGCGCTGTCGTTGTCGCTGGTGCTACTGCTCAACGCGTCCTGAACCTCACCCTCGGTAATGGTGTTAACACGGCTCTTGCTGACCAATCGTCGAGTGGAGTGGCTCGGGCTGAGGATCGGGCTCTGAGGAAGAGATTGCGAGGGGATGACGCTGTTGTCGAGCTGTACAGGCTTCGGGTACGGCGAGGTAAGGCTATTGCCTCGTCGACGACCAGTGGTCTCCGCCGGCTTGGGTTCCTCCTTTGGCCGGGGGCGCTTAACCTTGATGAGGACACGCTCCTTGAGCTGCTCGGGGGTCGGAAGTCTGTCGGAAGAGGGGTCGAGGGGCTCGGTGACAAGTCGGGAACCGAAAGTCTCCTTGATGATGCGGGCCATCTCGGCCTGCTGCGGCGGGGAGCAGTGCACCTCCAGGGAGATCCAAAGGGGGTAGCGGGTTTTGACGAAGGCGTACTTGTTGATGGTCGTCATGGTTTCCTGGAAGCTGATCGAGGTCGTAAGAGTTCTGCCATGGTTGACAGTAGGCTGGCCATCGGCGCCGTCCCAGCAGTCAACTTCGACACAGCGGCAGCCGCGGGCAAGGGCTGAGATGTAACCCTCGACGCTGGACAGACCGGCAACCTGTCGGCCGAGCAGGTAAGTGTTGTGAGAGCTAGAGATAAAATACTCGTTCAAAGGTCGGTCCAGGGTGTACTCCTTGGGTTCCTTGTAAACGGGCAGGTTGTAGGTGGAGGTCAAAAAGGCGGCAAAGGCGGCGTCGCCCATTCGTAGGCCATCGACGAGGGAAGCGTCAAGCTTCTCAGCATCCTTGGTACGGAACTTGCGCGAAAACTTGGCGTACAATGCTTCCCAGGCGGCAAGGTCACCATCGATGTTCTCGCGCTGGACTTCGCGCAGGAAGCCGAGAAACTCCTTGAGGGTAAGGCCAAGGTCTGGAGAAGCCGCGATCTGGTTGTAGATCTGGCGAATGTCGTCACGACGTTTCATGTAACCCACAAAAGTCTGGAACTCGTAAAAGTTCAGACGACCCGTGTTGGTGACATCAGCCGCATGGAATTTGGCACGCAGCTGACTGAGCGAGGCATGGATGTGGAGATTCCGGCAGACCCGCTGAACCCCGTCAAAGTCAATGTCGCCTTCTTCAATAGGATTCGGGTGCTTTTCGCCGCCGAGGCACTGTTTGTTCATCTCGGTTACCCAGTAATCGCGGATCGCACGGTCATTAAACGCCATAAGCGAGGCCATCATGTCTTGTCGGTGCTTGGAAATGGCCTCAAGTGTGGTGACCCAGTTGTAGAAGGTGCTGTCGTCGTCGGCAACAAGATGCATCATCTTGGTCTTGGACTTGTCGGGCACGGCGTACATGATGGAGAACCACCGGCTCTCCTCAGATTCCGGAACGCCGTAGTCAATGCGGTACTGACGAATATCGGAGCCGGTCCTGATCTCCTTGATGTCGTCAATGTATAGGCACTTGTGGGGCCTGTTCTTGTCCCAGGAAATCTTAGCCGCTTCTTGATCGAAAACGAGGACGAAGCGCTTCTTCCAGTTCTTCTTGGATACCTTCCTGATCCAGGTGCCCTTGAGCAGCTGGAATGGGATGACAGGGCCGGCAGTGGTGTTTGAAGGGGAGGTGGAGCCGGCGAGTGAGGCTGTTGTGCTATTTGAGGAGGATTCTCTGAGAGCCCCGTCGAGGCCGCCGATCAGAGACCGGAGATCGTCCATCTCATCGACGAATTCATCGTCCGAGTCGCTGTACGTGGCAAGGTCAGGTGGGGCCGTGTTGTTGCTGTCGCTTCTGCGCCGGAGCATGCCAGGGCCGACACTGCCATCACGGCTGTTGGGCGCCGCTGAGGATGTCCTGCGCCGAGAGAACCTGGCAGTAGCTCGGTTGGAGAGGCGGCGGATGATGTTGTTACCCTTGCTCACGGCCTCTGACATGGCGCTTGGACTGCCCACCAAGGTCTGGCCCAGTGAGTTGTCACTGGTTTTCCTTGACAGAACCGACTCTGGTAGTTGAAAAGAACCTGTAGAGAACTGGTCGTCTACAAGCTCTCGTCCCCTGTGTTCAGGAGATGCCTGGACGGAGCTGTTGCTCGTCATGACGGCAGTCTCTGGAGACATGATGGGTGAGCCCTGTTGTGAGCTTGAGGCCACGGAGGAGGAGCTAATGGCTGAGGCTGGTATGGTAGACTGTGGTTGTGTTGCTGTTGCTGTTGTTGTTGAGGGGAGATTTGTCTGTACACGGCTTGGGCGTGTGCGCCTGAGCTGTGAAGTCTGAGGTGTCATGGTAGGTTTGCAAAGGGGAGATGGCGTTGATATGTGTTGTGTAGGAGTTGAAGTAGAGGACATGATGGTCGTGGGGGTAGCGTTTGCTACTGAGGAGCTTGGAGAGGTCCCGGGGGAGATCCAAGGCGGACGATCTGTCGTTTATATGGAAATGGTGAGTGTTGGAGACGGCATCCTTGGAGAGGTGGTCGTGTGGAACGGCCCGTAGAGGGATAGAGAATGCGGGGAATGCGTGGGAGAAGTCGATCCTGAGATATAGAGGTGGGCGTTCCACACACACGGGGCCTATCTGGCAGGCTGGGATTGCTCAGGAGGGAAGCAGCAAGCGTGGGGAGAGCGGTGATCGTCTGCAGCGCCGGGCTGGGGTCAGCGGCGCGCTGTGCGATGGGATGCGATGCGGCACACTCAAGACGTGACGAGAGACCACGCGGGTGGTAAGGTATGGCGTGGAAGGTCGTCAACGGAGGTCGTACAGGGTACTGACACTGCAGGAGACGAGAGGCAGGCGTGGCAGGGCGGACGGGCAGTGTAGGATGGGCCAATTGTGGCCGCAGTTGTGCGTCCTTCGTCTCGGAGCTCCTGTCTATTGTCTTTTGCTGTAGTGGCCTAAAAGCAGCACTGCAGAAGCTCACGGCAAAAAGACGATCGAGTGATGTGGCAGGCGGTATGCAGGTCGCTGAATGGGGCGTACGTCCAAGTTGGGGTCGAGGGAACCGACAGCATTGGCAGGCCGCAATGCAATGTTCCCGCAGCGGATGCTCGTTCGTTTTTTTTCTGGTCCCCCTCTACAGTCTTCTCCGTAAGTCCCTTGCCAGCTGTTTGCTGGAGTTGCAGGTTCCAGATACAATCCCAAGTCGGGCAGGGTCGTGTCCGGCAGAGAATCGAATTTGAATCGGGTGGAAGGTGGTTCGGCGCAACAAGAGTATGGTTGCTCGGAAGGGTGCGCGCGGGCGCAACACGCGAAGCAGCAGTTGTAGATGAGTCAATGGGGAGATTCCTCGGGTCGGGAAGTCCCAGTCTGTTGCACACAATGAGTTTCTCTTTTGATTTTGGATTTGTCTTCTCGCGCAGCAGTATGCCGTGTGCGGGTGCGCGGGTGTGCGAGTGCAAGTTGAGAATGGAAAATGGTTGTGGGTGGTTGTTATGTAGTTGGACCAGCGATGTAGGTATGTGTAAGGCCAGTCGTCGGGCAGTGGTGGAGGTTTATGAGTCGAGGTGCAGTGGGTGCGGGTGCGGGTGCGGTGCAAGAGCGACTTGGACTGGCAGACTGAACACGGACGGGAGTGTGTGGTGGCAGTCAAGTCTTATGTGGGTGGGAGCCGTAGTTGGGGCCGGGAAATTATGAGTAGGACGGAGCGGGAAGGAGGCATAGCCAAGAGCTTTATTTTGGAGAAGGGCAAAGACCACCAGGAGCAAAAAAAAGATGTCAGGGTCAGGAGAGGAGAGAGGGTGGAAACGAAGGGAAACGAACAAGTCCAGCGCCGGTAGGGTACGGATAGGTAAGGTAGGTACTGGCACCAAGACGCCCAAGCCAGCGCCAGCACCAGGTGGTCAAGTCAAGTCAAGTCAAGGAGAGGTGTGTGTGTGTGTGTGTGTGTGTAAGGCAAGGCGAGGCAAGGTACCTTACTTGGACTACGTAGCGCGTGCCGGGTCGAGGTGAGGTATCCGTACTCTTGGTGGAGGGGACTGACTGACTGAGAGGTGAGGTACCTCCTCTGTAAAAAGTAGCGTAGAGCAAGGTCTGATTGCGAGAGCCGGGAGTCCCATTAGAGAATCCAGCGCAGGTGCCAATCCCATCCAGGTCCCCCGGGGCAGTGACAAGGAACGACAACCCTGGTCCGTCAGTGAGAGACACAGTGGACGGGTGGACAGCGCAAGGCATTCGAATTGGGGGGACAAAAACACACACAGAAAGACAGAGAGACAGCGAGAGAGCGAGCCAGGGGGGGAGGACTTCCACAGAGCTGTGCTTGCAGGGAAGGTGTGGAGGCAAAACGGGAGCGAGCCAAGATGGGCGCCCAGATGGATGGGAAGGAGGATGAGGAGGGAAGCAGTACGTACCTGGGTTTGCAGTAGCGCCGTCATGTACCCTCAGGCGCGGCGCTCATACAGAATTGTAAGGCAAGGTACGGATGCGATGCGCTGCCCTGCGGACTTGAATGTGGAGGGGGTGCCGGGACGAGAGGGGAGCCAGAGAAGGAGGGCAACTGAGGGAGTGCGACGTGGTAGTGGTGTAAGGCCAAAGGCTCGTGGTACGGATATTCATTCGCAATGGGCCATCCAGCCGCATGTGTAATGTAGCCAAAATTATGAGGAGGAGCACCAGGACCGGACGAGGAATGCGGAAGACGCTGCGCGCGAGCACACACACACAACGCACACACTGATCATATCTCTTCGTACCTCGCCCTGCTGCTCATACACACAACACAGACATTGACAGACAGGTTTGAGTGTACGGGGAAGAGCGGGAGAGAAAGGGAAAGAGGCCCAGAGAGAGGATGACACAGACAGACAGAGAGAGAGTGTGCGAGAGAAGAAGAGAGCAAGACGGTACGTACCGCTCCAAACACCACACAGCGACACACAGAGAACAGAGAACAAAATAAAATAAGTGAAAAGCGGACACGAAGGACGAGGGCAAAATGGGGAAATAGGAGGGCAACGGGGCGTCAGTCGGGAGAGGCGCTAGTCCGTCATGGGCAGGATACGTACTGCCCAAGGTATTTTAGGTCTTCTTCCCTTTTCTTCCGTCCTTCACTTTGACAAGGCTCAGAGGGAAGAAACAAACCCATGTCCGTCGCCATCAAGTGAGAGCCAGCCATATCCACCATCGTCTCTTATTTTGTGTGTGTTTCTCTCGATTTCTAGCGTACCACTCTACAAAACTACAAAGGTCGACAGGCGGAGCCAATGGGCTGCGTGCCGACCTGGGGGAGATGGTAACGCAGAGTCGCGCGCAAGGCCGAGATGGAGACGCCGGGCAGCGTAAGAATGGAACATCAGAATGGAACATGGCCCTGGGGGGACAGACAGCGTCTGAACCGACAAGGGTAGGGAAAGGTACGAGGTAGACAGCGGCACGGGTCAGTCAGGTCCCCCTCCCCTCCCCTCATCCACCGCGCGACACTGCGAAGACACAGGAGAAAGACGTTGAACCACCACGACAGCTCAGGGCAGTGAGAGATACATTCGAAGATGGGGAAGCTGGGCAGAAACAAGGGAACCTCGAGCCGGGGAGACAGAGGTGAGGACAAGTGAGGGCAGGGTGTGTCGTCATCGGCGGCAGAAAAAGGGGCGTGCTGATAGAATGATTGACGAATGAGCGGACAGGGGCCCGGCAGCAGACAGACAGCAGCGAGCAGGGAGAAGCCGAAGGAGGGTGCAGGGGCCAAAAGCTGGTAGAAAATAAAAACACAGAAAAAAAAAAAAAGAAGAAGGAGAAGGAAAAAAAAGAAAAAACCTTCAGGAACTCGGTGTCCTGGGTCCCCGACCAGGGGTACCATTGTCCACCAGGGGAGCTCGGAATACGTATCTTTTTCTGCCCCCCAGTTCCGGGCTCGCGATACGCAAAGGGGCTCTGGGGAACCCAAGGGAGGCCTGAAGTAGAAGGGAAAAGAACAATTCCAATCCCAGGAACGGCTGTGAGTAAGGATCATGGGTAGTCCAAGGACGGCCCAAGGTACAGTACGAAGCAGGTACAACGCCATGTGCACAGCTCTCGATCAGACAGGGATCCCGCTGGCATGGGAAAGGAGGGCGAGTGAGGAGGGCGTGTGAGTGAGTTCCTTGGGCGTACGGAGTACCTTAGCAGTCAGTGTCAGTGTCTCTCTGTCTCTGTCTCTGTCTCGTCTCTTGGAGAGGCAGCGCCAGCCAGCCAGCCAGCCAGCCAGACACACTCGTCCGGCAGTGGCTTCCCTGTGGCACCCGACTGGCAACAGCACCTCAGTGATGGAAGTGAAGTGACACTGGCTGGGCAGGGCAGGGCAGGGCACGCCGAGGACATTGACGCTGGGCTGGCAATGGCTTGCTGCAGCCCTGGACGGCGCCGATGATGAGCTGTGCTATGCCTTCCACCACAGCACAGAACAGGCTTCCACGGCCGGCTGTATCCTCCTTCGTCTCAAGGTCGAGGCCATCTCAAGACCTCATTTGCCTCCTTCAGGGGGCGGGCTGTACAGCACAGCACAGCACAGCACAGCTGCAGTCGGCCAACAAAGGATGAGGTGTGCAACGGTAATAATAATAATAAACCTGATGCCGGGCTGGGCTTCGTCGTTGCCTTGTCTTGCTCTGCCTCGTCCGTCATCTGCCTCGCGTTGCCTTACCGGCTTCCTGCTGCTTTGCCCTGTGTTGTGTAACGATGACTGCGCGGGTGGATGCCGTTGCAGTGGTGAGATGGGATATGTCTTGGAATGGTGACGGCGGGAGCTTGCCTGTCTGGGTAGGTACCTAGTAGTTGGCAGATGGTGGTAAGTTGGAGGCGACGCTTTACACCTCAGCGGTGCAGAGCAGAGAACCTGCCTACCTCATACTGCCATGTTTTGTTTGCGGTGTAGGTACGTATCCCCAAAGACGGTAGGTACGGTGAGAGCTTGGGCAGCTCAGAGTCAGCGGGACGGTGAGGAAGGCAAGCATTGGAGGGGCTGCATGGGCTGCATTCGTTGCAGCTTCCTCGCTGGGCAGATACCGGCAAGAGTGAAAGTGACTTCCAACGCCCTCAACTTGTGACGATGGCGAAGTGAGGTCAGACTGACATGATCCAATCTCGTCCTCCGCTAAGAGCAGGTGCCGACGAACCGTAATTGGTGTCGGGTCTGGCTTCCTCTAGATGAGGTACTGGACGGTAAAGGCAAGTACCAAGCAGCGAACCTCGACCACGTTCCGGCCGCACCACGTCCGTCCCGTCCTGGCCTGCTGTGTGGCCTGCTCTGTCCTGTTTCTCCCCCAGACGGGACCATTACGTCGCTCGGCGCCTTCCAAGGCCCGTCCTCTGACGGCAACAGAGCAACACCCGACTGAGGTGAACATCAATCAATCTCGCCTTCCAGTCGCCAACAATCGACAACTGCCAGTGCCAATCCTCCTCGTCCCATTCTCCTTGCGTTTGCCTCGCGTGCCGAACCTCCGTTGCTGCCGCCGTGCTCATCCTCGTCCATCTTCCCTAGGGAACATTGACTTTTTTTTCGTCCCAGCTTGTCTCCCTTTGTTGTGTCCAGCTGACCTCAACCTTTCTCCAGCTGCAACAAAGTCAAAAACATGCGGCTGCAACTTTTCATTCGCTAGACGGCGGATACGCTCATTTCGACACACGATCGGCGGTTATTTTCTGCTCATCACCCCTCCACCTACCTGGTTGACCCCGTCTTATTCCAACGTTGGCCAACGCTCTTACCAAATCACTGCCTACCGGCCTTATGTCGTTGCTGATGATCCATCCGTTCAACCGCTTCAAGTCTATGGAGTACATAGAGTTCCTGTGTACTGTACGCAACCAAACTTCTCCGACAGCCGGCCCAGCATTGCCTGCTCTGTACAGACTCGCCTTGCGAACCTTGCGCTACCCGCACTCGGACGCTGGTGTGGTCAGCCGGTCGTCGCATGCGGCCGTGGGGGCGCGAGCGACATGTCCAAGGCATATTCGTACATATTGCACCAACCAGCCAATATACGGCCTTTTTACACGCGATACCGATACCGCAAACTGACGGTGCTGATTAGTGGGAAAGGGAACGGATCCAAGCTTGGTATCGTCGTCGTCACTCAAAGTACCTAGCCAACCGTCAACAACGACCGCTACCTTACCTCTCTGTGCCTCATCCTCAGTACCTACTCTACCTTAGGTGCGCTGCCTGCCTCTGCCAAGGTACCTCACACGTTCCTCCCTTCCCTCGCGGCTCGGGACTGCTGCACCAAACGGAAACAAGCCAGCCATTCGCACGACAACTGCCTTCAGAAGGCACTCCTCCACTCTGGCGATAACGCCGCTGTGGCTATTACTGGACACCAGTCTCCATCCATGATCCCGTCTGCAACTGTTCTGACGAATCTCCCATTGCTGGCCCTGCAAGCACAGCTCGACAGGGATTCTCTCTCGAAACCACCGAAACCAGCACCTTCCCGACCACTGCCTTCAATTCCAGAGGTACAATACGGAAATACCACACAGCTGCACACGGCTCTCGGAGGAGCAGGCAGCACATTCGTCTCTTCGCCTCACAACATACCTTCCACCGGCACTCTTTTGCCTCTTTTGTTCTCAAGCTCAATGTCCCAAACAAACGTGCGAGGGAAGATGCCATCTCCAAAAGATACGTTGCAATCACCAGGCCGCAAGGGCTTGAGTCAACCAAGGCATCAATTTCTACTATTGCTCTTGCGGCAGGGAACATCGTAACGACACTGGCACCGGATGTCATGGACCGTCACCCACGCATTGCTCGTTTGCCTTTTCTTGCTTCGCAGCCACAGCGATCCGCCATCGACATTCAGTGACACACCCTTTTGCCATGTTGATCGGCGAAATCCCATGGGGCGGCGCCTGTCGCCGGAAGCTGCGTGGCTGCTCCGGCCCCCAGAAACCACGTCCAAACAAGATGGCACCCCTGGCCGGGCCCTGGAGCGGCTCTGTTGATCAGGTCTCACCGTTTCTCAGCCGGGCAAGTCAGGGTCTACAGAGTACGTCAACAGCGACTCATTGCTATATTGGTAATGAATGTCACTGACAGGCTTGATCTGACGGGGAAGGATTGCCAATCAAACAGCGCGGGCTTCCCTCGGGCTCACAGATGATCAGGGCCCTTTCTCATTTCTTGCTGGCGCGTTTCCAGCGATAACCTACGTGTGCCACGGCCGGCCGTGATCAGCCACACGCCATGCCACACAGGATGCTACACGGGTGGGTTTTTTTAGAGTTCTGCTGGGTCGTCGTCGTCGTCTCAAGGTCCCAAGGTCCCAATGTCCCTTTTCTTTGAAGCCTGCAACACTGTGGCTGCATCTCAATTGGCCGACTGCGAATACCCAATGCTCATCACACCTTACGTACGCGGCCACTACGTATGCAACGGCTGGGACTGGCCGCAAGATACCATGCCGACGCAAAGAACAAGCACTTCATCAGACATATCTTGCTTGAGTCGCTGGTGGTTGCCGAGATCGGGTGGTTCCAGGCATCTGGGCGTACTGCATCAGACTAGCCTGCTCATCCTCCGAAGCTCCCATTCCATGGGATGACTCACGAGTGTTTCTGTTTATTTTCCCCCATGTTGTGGGAGAGAGTCACCAACGACGAGCCTTACAACTTGGTGCCAGTCTGCCAGGGGTGGTTTCTTAGATGCGTTAACCCTTCCGCTTTACCGGGACCATTGCTCTGATGCGAGGCCTTCCACTCTCCAGCTTGGCTCCATAAAATGAATGAATCCATGTGCCTGGACATCCATCGTCGCCCGGGCGCCGTGGGATTCCCGCGTGCCAGGACAAAAAAGAAAGACGGGAACAGAAAGGGGCCCCATACTAAAGCTGAGCCCCGAAATAACCTTGAGAAATAACCCAAAAAAAGAAGGCAAGAATCTTATCATGCACCGCATGCAGTACGCCCCGAGACGCTGTTGCCCTACACTGCCATTATCCTCGTTCCTCGTTTTTTTACAAGACAATATGGGGGCTAGGTAGAGAGAAGGCATCATCCAGCGAGTGACGTGGCAACTGCAACAGCTGCAACAGGTTTAACTCGGCTTCTCTGGACATAGTGACAATCAAGGCGGCCCAACAGGACAGCCAACGTCCAACAGCAGGCCGTTTTCCCATGACCCGAAACAAGACGTTGATTCGGACCGGAAGCTCAACGACAATAACAACAATCCGGCGAAAGCATGTCGCGTCGTCCTGGCGGGATTGAGCCTGCGCAAACAGGAAAGTAATTGTACCCTGCTGGGTACGGTAGGCAATTGCGTTATCGTCGCCAATCCGTGGGATGGGATGTCACTGAGGTGCTGTCAGCCACTGCCACTGCCACGGCAGAGTTGCAGTGGCTTCGTCACTTTGTACTTTCGGTACATCCAAAAGGTACATTGATATTGCGATTCTGTCATTGTATCATGCAGCGCAGGTACCTCGGTAGGGAACCGTGGGAATGCGAGTTGTGGGGTAAGTAGCATCGCACAGAGGCTCCGGAAATGGGGGAAAGGCACTCACAATGAGAGTGACTCGTTGGAATTGGCCCTCCTCCCAGACATTTGCAGAAATGAGAGATTTGGACGCGGGGGGGAAGACGGCGCCATCTTTGAGAAAGGTCACGTCAGAGCCCCTCCTCCCCTCCCTTTAAGCATCTCTGTCAGCCGCCTTGTGTTGGTCTGACTGTTGGTTGTTGTGTCGCTCGCATCCGTACGTGGGGAACACTTCTTTCGAGTAAGAGTTTGGTTGACTAGAGCCAGTCAAGCCACACTTGCTGTGGATAGACTGCGCCGGACAGGCGTTAGCATGACTGATCAGCACGAGCTGCTGGCCCGTCCGGTTGTCCGCGAAGGCGGCGCCAACGCCGCAACCTTTATTTTTTCTATTTACTGTTCTTCCTCTCAAAAGCACCTTGGGGGAGAGAAATGGCATCGATAGTGGGGACGGTCGTCATTTCGCGTTGGCGTGTTCGGCGTACGTGCCGCTGTGTCTTGGTCTGCCACAACTTGCTGACGGAGAATGTTGCAAGAGACGAAGGTGCAATCTTGGTCGGATCCGAAACAGGAGCTCGACAAGCAGCTATTCAGCCCCAGGTCCCCGTACTCTATTCAATCTGAAAAGCTCTGGGTGTGTCTTTGTTGCTGTTCCCCGAATGAAAGGGTCGGATGCCCGAGGGGCATAGGGGGTGAGTGTATCCAGCCCGGTGTTCCTGTTTCAACGGGCAAAATGCGGTCGAGAAAACCATCGAGAATAGTGCTTGTACCTGTCGAGTGGTGTACCTCTGCTTCGCTCAAACAACTGAGTCGGCCTGCTCTGCGCGACGAAACCAGCCCAGCTCAGAAGAACGCCTTGCTAGGATGACTCTCCAAGACGAAAGATCGAAGCAGGCAGCGGAAGCAGACCTGAGCTCCAACTGTTCCCGTTGGATGGCTGGCACCCAATCGCCTTCGTCTTGTTGTTGCGTTCCCGGTCAGCTTTGGCATTGTGCCGTGTGGCTGTTACGGTGGAATGCGAAGGTAAGGAACTCCACGGCTGCCTCTCCGTACAACTCCGTGAAATCCCTTGGGCAGAGAGCGCTGCAGAAGGAAAAGGCGTTGGTACCATGCGCTAAGCCGCCAAGAGAGGACTTTTGGTTGTCGAGGGTTGCACCAGTACCAGCGAAGCAGAGGTATCAGACTTGCTGCTGCTCCTACTGCTGCAGCAGCATTACATCTGGGGACGTTCAGATGCAGCCTTGTCGACGGGCCCCTGTCCAACCACGCAACTCCGCATCATCGGCGCCGTAAAAGCGTCACCTGAGCGGGCGGGATTGGCTGACTGGTGCTTGATGAGTCCTGCGAGAGCGGGTACACACATCTTGCAGCAAATCTGCTGTTTCTGATGCGCTGCAGTCGTCTGTTGCGCTGCTGGCACGTCTGAAGCGCATCTTGGTTGCCCTGTCCTGATGCGATGTGACGATCAAGACACGCTGGCTGACGAGTTTAGCGACCAACAGGACCTCCACAAGCACATGACAAACGACGACGACGACGAAAACACCGCGGTCATCCTCCAATGCTTGCTCGGAGACTTGGACCCTGTGCGCCTTTTTGCAGCCCTGTCCAACCACGATGCATCCTCGAGACGTCGCATGTCGGTGACAGGCGCTCCGCAGTCCCTTGGAGTAGTCTGGAGCTGAGGCGCTAACAGTGCCAATCCCTCTGTATCACAAGTGGACAGCCGTTGGAACCGCCCAGGGACCAACATGGCTGCGCTGCGGGGTTCGAGGAAATCACTCGAGACCAGGGGTTGATTTGATGGACATTGACTTTCTTCAAGCCGCCTTCTGGCTGGACAATCGCAGACGGGTGCATCACACCGACATTTGGTATTGCGAAAAGTGCCCGGATGAGACGCATCATGTGGTCTCGTATACCATGTCGGCGGCATTTTCTCAACAAATCGCTCGCATGCCGATATTACTGACCTGAAGAGAAGTTTCGCTGCTGCGCGGAATGTACGCCATGCCATATCCGCCTCGACATGCTGGATTTTTGTTGGCGCAAGCCTGGCGTACTGATAACCAGCTGGCGGCGTTATGCAACCAACGCTCGCTTCATGTATGTCATAGCACATGGCATGGCATGGCAGGGCAGGGCAGGGCAGACGGGTTTTTGCTTTGCGAAGACTATCTCTGCCTGTGATGAGATGAACGCGCTAAAGGACGGGCGTCAGGGTGCGCAGGGTGAGTTGCAGTTGCAACTAACTCTACGAGCCGATAACCGTCTTCGCTGCGCAGGCAGGGAATCAGTCCCAAACAGTCGGACCATGATAGCCGCCAGAGGAACTCTTATTTGCTGGTGATATTACGAATGGCGGCAGCCATGGTCCCCTGCAATAGCCCTTGCCAGAGGTCGCATTTTGAAGACCCGACTCGCTGCATCTCCATATCTCCTTTTTCTTCTTGCCCCGTCATTTTTGTTTGATGAGCAAGAGACACTGCAACTGCTACTCTAGTTCGGTGGCTCGCCGACGAAGAACGTGGGAGAGAAAGACCAATCGGCCGAGAGCACCCCTGGCGACCGGCCGCCGACCAGGCCCTTAGTGTCCCTGAGCGCACCCGACTCGCATCCCACGGCCAGCGGGCAAGGAGTCGGAGTCAGTGGCAGGTCTGCTTTAAGCCTCTTTCCGCTTTGCTGGGAGACCTGTACGAACATAATGGTAGGTTACCGTCGTGCTTGTCTTGAGAGAATGCGACATGAGGGGCACGTTGGGCACTGTCTCACACACGAGGCCACCCCATTCCCAGCGGCGTAGTCTTGAAGCACCCAGCAGAGCAGGACAAGGGCAGGAAATGGCACACTCTGTTGGCTCTGGGCTTAGATCTGGGAGTTTTGGCGCGCCGATCTTGTCTCTCAAAGTAAGTGACCCGATGAAGAAAGAGTCACGGTGTGATGTCTTTCAAACCATGCATTTGGCGAAGCAAGGCCGTGGTTGGTCGGAAGTCGTGGTGTTTATTGCGTTCCCTGTATCTTGGTTCTGCTCACCGCCAGGCGTGTTTCGGAAGGAGGCTCTTTCAATCTTGTGCGCGGGAAGAAACACCACGTGAGTGGCCAGGTGGAAGGTAGTGTAGGTAGGTCGCTGGTGTTGTGGATGACGGAACCGAGTCCGACCGAGAGGTGTAGTGCAATAGCATTCGCACGGCGGTAAGGTGTAAGGCGAATGAATATGGCTCAGTGATGAAATTGACATGGGGACACCGCAGGGGCGGGATAGGAGGCCGGGGATAAGAGGGCGTCTCCAGGCCCCCATTGGGCAAGTACCCCTGACGTGACGTAGTTTTCTCGAAGGTCGTTGGAAAGACGCAGGCTGCAGCAGAGACGAGGCGAGGTGAGGCACGGCGAGGCGAGGCGAACAATGGGGAACAAAGAAAGATGCATGGTGGACCTGAAAGGCACCCGACGGTGTAAGGTATCCGCAATCTGGGCGCTGGTTTCTGGGTATCCGGTGCTGAGGAGCCCGAGCCCTGTCGCTGCTGCACCGTACCGCTGCCGGGGCCCCTCTCCAGCTTGAGCTAGTTGGGTGTGAGGTGTTGGGGTGACCCCGGGTCGCCCCTTGTCGCCGGATTCCAAGTTTTGGGCGCCGCCGCCGCAGTCAATTGCGGATGAGCCGACGATGAATGAGGTTGGTGGTTGGTGAGAGCCTCGGAGGTGGACGTGGAAGAGGGGAGTGGACAAGCCAAAGTGAGGTGCAGCTTAGGTAAGGCCACAATAGCCAAACATGGATACTTGCATATCCATGCCATTGGGCATCTTCAGCCCCTCCTCGGCCTCCTCCTCCTCCTGCCTTTCATTCCAAGCCCAGCCCAGCTTCACCTCACGTTCGTTGCTTCCCAATCGATTCGAATGAAGATGGGTGTGATTACCCGGGTCCCAGTGCAAGTGCAAGTGAAAGTGCAAGTGCAACGGCGCCTCCGGACTTGTCCTTTTCGGACCACAAGTGGACAGGCAGGCACCTCAGTCAGAGAGATTGAGGTGTCCCTGTGTTCTTTCCCGCTGGCGTCCGTCCGTCCCTGCCGTGCCGTGCCTATTAAAAAAATTGAAAATGGGGGGTCACGAGGGGCCATCCCAAACACCCCCGGCACCACGAATTGGATGCCGACAAGCCCAATTGCGCCGACCCTACTCTATCTTTCCCATCCTCCTCCTCCTCCTCCAGCCAGACGAGACGCCCGGACGAAGGTTGTCGAGTCGTCGTCGTGTCACCACACCTCCCTTGGGGCCTTCAGAAGATACTCACTTCTCTGTTCCAATCGCCAGGGGGCGAGGGAGGGGGTGCGAGATGCTCCATCTCCATCGTATGTATCTTCAGATCGAGTTTCGAGAGCTTGAACCCCTTGTTCCTTTCGGACTCAACTCAATTCGCGAATCACCCTTGCCTATTTCTTGATCTTCAGGCATCAAACGCCCTCGCCCAAGCCATGTCATGTCGCTTTGCATCGCATCGCATCGCATCACATCTTGCGCATCGTCACCGCCGGTTCCTCCGTCGACGCAGAATCGAATTTCGATTTTGCCCCTCTGCGCGCCAGCGGGAGAATCTTGGCCGAGGTCCAACCCCTGGAGCTCTGCTTTACAACGTCTTCCATCGTCTCGACAAACCCAGCTGGAGGGAGGTGTCAGCGACGCCCACTGAGGCATGAGCCGGCCAACGATGCCGCAAGAAAATGGCGCGGCCCTGGCTTTGGAGGTGACCATCGCTCCTCACACGTCGCCTTTGGACCGCTCCAGATTCTCATCGCCGGCATGTTTGAGGGGTGTCCAGCCGCTGCACATTCTGTCCAATTCAAACTCTCATGCCGATGTTATTCAGATGCTGCTTTCACACACGCCCTTCCTTTGATGAGGATCACTCGCTTAGACAGAGTCCATTGCTGCCCGTGGTCAGCTGATGATGAGATGTCGTCCACCTTCATCTCCTATGTCGCACTCTCATGTTGAGCAGTCGATTTGCGGCTCGGCGCAAGACCCATACCCAATTTAGGGTTGTTCGAACCGAGTTCGGCGCCACTTGCTTTTCCCCGTCAACTGTTTCCATCATTTTCAGAAAAGATTTCTCCCCCTCTCATTGCCTCTCCCTACGGATACTCCTCGAGCCACAAGGTCTCGTGTGTGTTGTGGGGGTCAGAGACACACGTGCCCACCCCCTGGAATCAACCCAGTACTCGACACAAGGAGGCGGGAAGGGAAGCACATGTCGGCCAAAGTCACCAGGCTGTGTGCTGCTGGGGACTCTGCCAGTCGCATTCATGATAATGCTGGAGCCTAGAAAGATGGAGTTGCGCGCCCAAACCCGCGGATACGATACCTGGTCTTCCAGTCGCCGACCAGCGATATGCGCGCATGCAACAACTCCCTCGGGACCTTGGCTGACGGATCAAACACCCATCGATTGACAGACACAGACACCACACCAGGGGGCCTCTAGCTGGCCCCAGCCGCGCAAACTCGCATTGGAACCCGCCGTCTCCAGTCCATTTCGCCTCTGCACTTTCCACTTTCCCGTCTCCAACTCTCCGATGTACACTACCCTGAGGTGGATTGCCCTCCACCGCGGGCACACAAAGCAGTGCAGTGCCTGTTCATCGGGCAATTCGCAAACTAGGTCCAGTATTATCAACCAAAAGCTGACAACAAGACCGTTTCACCCGCCCGTTGCCAAGATCGATGGCACAGGAGGACCACAGGTCAGAGGCAACAAGAAACGGCCTGAACAGCTGAAATGTGCTTTGTAACACCCACTCGAACGCCGATGGCGGCGGGGATGGGGCTTGTCGCCGAACGAATTGACGACTCAACAGCCGTTTCTTCTGCCCTAACCACAGTCCTCCCTTGCTGTCTCCGCCTTCAACTCAGTAGACAACGTCGAATTCCTCGGAAACCTGTCTTTTGGTACTCCCGGGGCGCCTCCTCTCACTTTCAGCCATGCCGTCATCCTGCTGGTTGCATCGGGTGTTGCCCGTCCCTCACGATGCCGGCTTGCCGTACCAAGCCTTGTGGTTGTGCTTAGAGCCAAGGCCATGGGAGTGCAATGCGCGAAGTTTACACTGCTCCGTATCCTTTTTTTTTTCCCTCCCCCATTTGCCGGCCATCAGTCGTTTCTAATACGAGGAATTTTGTACTTGCCAGTCAATTCCAACGGTTCAAGACAAGGGACATGTTGTATCCGTACCCTACCCTACCCTACCTTACCTTAACCTTGTGCCGTGTCTTGGACTAAGGTAGAGACCGTTGACGCCCCTCCCCCGGCCGATCTCGTATCATTAGCCGCAGCCGCAGTATATCCGCACACACTCAATTTTGTTTGCGAGAAACAAAATGCGCAGAGGAGGGAAAAAAAAAAAAGACCAAAAAAAAAAAGCCATTTACGGTCATCACAAGTACACCACAAGACACTCTCGCCTCATTTTCACTGTGCGCGCATTACGACATCCCTGTTTATACGCCCATGTTGAGTCGGACCCGGGGCACTTTTGCGATGCGCCGTTGCAAAGAGCCAAGTCTTTGACCATCCTTTTCCTCAGTTATCTTCTTTCAGGTAGACGCGGTGACACACGAATTGCAGTATGTTTTCTCCTTCACTCTGGCCAGCTCTTTGGATCCTCTCTGGAATTCCCCACGCGGGATAGCACTCTAGCGAGGGAACCAACGAGGGGCCTGAGGGAGGCTCTTCCGGCCTCGTGAGGTTGTTGCCGATCTTGGGTTGAAAAAAGTAATTGTGCGGCGCAACTGCATTCCCACATATCGTCCTGGTGCTTTTGATATCTGTAACATGATCCGGGACTGCGGGCTCACCGTCAGGACAATCTCAATTTCCGTCAGCTGACTCTCCGGACGGTCTGATGTTGCTGCAAGTCGAGTTGTCTCCGTCTGGGCGTTTCGAGCGGGCCGACAAGAGTCTCGGAGGCTCAAAAAAGTCTATACACAAGAGGCAGGCAGGGCTTGTAAGGCGGGTCCCAGCATGTTCAGGATGAGACTGCATGGGGCGAGGCACAGGCACAACAACGACGCTGCCTTCTTTTTTTCTCTCAACAGACACTTGGTCCGAGTGGTAACTTTTCTTTTTTGGCAGGTTTCTTCCGATTTTGTTATTTTCCCGTCTCCGGATCTGTCGGTTCTGTGGCCTTGTGGCATGGGAACCCGCAAGGCCATGCCTGCCAGTCACAGTAAACATGTTGACGAGCAGACATGTTGTGGATGTGTCTATTGTCTTGCCTGATAGGACCCGCGGGTCCTGTTCTCGCTGATGGACGCGCATGAATGTTATTTTCCTTTTGCTGCCGTCGAACCTCTCTTTCTGGTCGGTGAGATTTGACGGCTGGGCGAATGCCACAAACTGTGTCTCTGCTGTTGGATCCTTGCTTGCCTCAGCATTGATGAAGCGACACTACTAATATACAGTGCTGAATGGGCTGGGTCTGCCTTGCCTCATCCCCCATCACTACTTGCCTTCTCGCTGGCGAAGGCACCGCATGTGGCTTGGGAGTTCCAACATCTTATGCCTCATTACGGACATCTCTTGTCCTGTTGTTGTTTTTAGGGTTCGATGCCAGGGCTCAGAAAAATGCCCCGCCATCCTGGTTGGTTTGCTCCCTCCATGCTGGACCAAGTCATCCCTACAGTTGGGTTGAGTTTACTTTCCCTTGCGCCCTGCCTGTTGTCCTTGCTTGCAGAGTCGGAAAATGTCCAGCAAAGGCTTAGGCGGATGCCCGTCATTTCGGCTGCGCTGTCGTCCATCAGGGCTGAAGAGGCAGTTGCCAGTCGATTTGGGGGGTATGACTTGCATTCCAGCTCAACTTTGAGGCATCCGACTGCCAACAAGCCTGGCCTTTCTTTCGTTTTCCGTATCGCCCTGTCCCTTGTTTCTTGTCTCATGGATCTAAGCTTCAACTGAGCCTTACGAAAAAAACAACCCGGCGACATCGACCGATGGAGAAGGGAAAACATCAACGCGACGGCGCATGAATGGCCTCGTCCGTCCCCAACAATGCCTCGAGGATCGACTTAATCTGCCGTCCCGCTCTGTTTTCCAGGCTCCATTCCTTTTCTCCGCGCATCCGAAACACCGACGATGACCATTTGCTTGCCCTCCTCGTCGGCGTCCTGCAACGTTCCTCCTGACACCCACCTCCGACTTTTACATCCTGGCATCGCAGCACATCGCAGCACATCGCACATTGCACCTTGGGCTTTCATCCTGCGGCTGTCGCCTGCATTCAACGTCCACCAACGGACCAACCAAGCAAACACGCTGGCTGGACGTCGGTTGGCTGCACAGTACGTTGTCTGGCTGAAATTCGCGCGTCTGATTCCCTCGCCAGATCGCGTCGTCATGCCATCTCACACACACACACACCCTGTCGTCCACTACGGATGGCTTGGGCTGAGCTGGGCTGGGTGCCACGGCCCATTAGTTCGTTGCCTTGAAGGCCTTTCTTTGCTTTGCCGGCATGATACAGCAATCCCACGGCTCATCTCGTTCCATCTCGAATCGGCCATGCGCGCGATGCGCGAGCTCGGCGTCCACACGACACTGATTTGACCAGCACATACATGCCTCCGAACGCCTATCCCAATCCCAATGCCAGTTCGCGTTCCCACCGCCCACACATGCCCTTCTGTGCTTCCTAATCACTGATCCGCGCGCGGGGGACGACCTTGCCCATGCATTGCTGCATCCTCCATGATGAATGAGGGGCTGAATGGAGACAGCCCCGGCCGGCCTATCGGGATGGCACCGTTCCTTCGGCGACACGCATCTCGGGGAGGGGTGGAGGGGTCGCCTTGGGGCCCCTCCCACACACTTTCTCTCTCTCTCTCTGTCTCTGTCTGAGGTCTGTCTGTTGCCCGCGTCCCTGGTTCGGTTAGGACTGGGGACGGAACGGAACAGTGACAATGACAAGTTGCAACGTCCTGCTGCTGCTCTTCAGTTTCCACCCTCACTGCATGATCCGTACCCATCACCAGCTCATCATCCAGGTCCCGTTTTGCGACGGCGTCCACGGCCACCTCCACCCTTTCGACATCGGCCAGCAACGCGGAGCCCACACAGATTGCAACATATCCCAGACCAGACTCGCGAATGAACAAAGCCGATCCCGTACGAGCACCTGAGATCGACCCGGTGTTCTTGCCTCACCGACGTTGTACGGCTGCAGGCCTTAATACCACGCATTGGTTGCGGGAAGGCCCGTTGTCTGCTGCTGCTGCTGCTGATGCTTACTCCGCGACCCGCGAAAAACGCCAGACGACGCCTTGTCTCGCGTGCGTGTGTGCCCGCTGCCACATCATGACATGGCAGTGACATTCGTTGACATGCGTTGACAGCGGCGGCGGCGGGCATTTTGCGACTTTGTCGTCACATCACAATCAAACGGCAGACTGACACTGAAACCTGCTGGGCAACAACACTCGACAGTGAGCCAACCGAGCCTCGCAATGGCACCAGCAGTGGTCCTACGTCCTCGAGGGATTGACCTATCGGTGGCTTCATGTCGTTTCTGCTCTGCATACCCACGCGGTATTGTCGCCGCTTGCTGTCCCTGATGGGCTGGCTGTTTCTGCTGCTGTGTGTACATCCGCGGGAGATTTCACCACTCGGAGACTGCGCCCGTCACTTTGTCATACACACAGCAGCAACTAATTGCATGCTTCGTCGCATGTCTCTGATCGGTGGCCTGTTACTGGAAACCAACCCCCCTTTAGCCGGACAAACAATTCCAAGACAACAACGCCTGCCGCCTTATCCTTCGCCATCTCGCGATTTGGTAATGCCTGCCCTATCGTTTAGCAGCACATGGCATGTTACCATGGCATACGCCGAGGGGAAAAGGAAGAAGGGAAAAACAATAGACTGCCATTGACACGCGGTGTTGCGCGGCGCCACGGGAACTAAATAAGACCAAGCAGCGGTTCAGGTACCGCAACTGTAGCGCATTCAGGTGCCGGAGAGATCAAATGAACCGGTCCCTGCCAGGTCATTCCGGCTCCAGCCTCCGGCGAGGCATGATCCCTTCACTGCCAAACCCACGGTGGGGCACGTGTACAGCGTAGGTCCATGTCAATTGTCGTGAGAAGGGAGTGGGGGAGGGCATTTTCCCTCTTCCCCCTTCTTCTTTTTCCACTGCAAAACGCGCGGGATGATTCCAATGACGATGGTCAGCCTTGGAAAGGGTCTCCTTGAAGGTCACTGCTGCTGCTGCTGCGGCTTGCAACCGACATGATGAGACTTTTGTGGGGGTGGGTTGGTTAGCGATGAACACGATTGACACGATTGACAGATTTGCCATCTGCAGGGCCACCAGTCTGTGTCACAATTTTGCTGCGTCCCAGACGTAATCATCACGCATATCTACGGCGTTCGATAGCACTTGCGCAGGTCAGCAGCAGCGGCGCCCAGGGCGGTCACAAGAGATAACGATGGCATCCAGAGTTGCTGCTGCTGCTGCATGCCACACCCACGGAGAACGCGGTTAGATGAATATTCAAAAAGATATGCGGATCGCCTGGATCCTTGACCTTGGGGGGGAGGGACAACAAAGCATGCTGCCTCCTGCACCTTTGCTGCAGGCACCGCATCGCATCACCATTGCCTTGGAAGCCATCGCGGGATCATCATGACTACCCTGTGTGCTACGCTTCTCAGCGCGTTTCACGCGGAAGTTAGGAGAAAGATAAGACACATTTTGTTGGGCTCAAAATTGAGAAGCGTGGGAGACGCAGGTGGTGGCCCTGTCCCCCATGGAACTTTGTGTTGGCAGTCATGCGGCGCCGACTCATGCCTCTGCATGTAGACTACCGCGATCCTATTCGCAAGCATGAACGAGAGCTTTCATTTTGTCGTCTCCGAGGCCCAGCCCAGGTTACGCCTACGGCGCGTGATTTGAGCACATTTGCCCTTCTCTCCATTGGGGTTTCCATTCCAGCTGTCCCCTCGACATTGTAGTCACATAGGTTCGGTGACCTCCCGCGGCGGCGCGGACGAGACGTTCAAAGGAAAATAACATGGGTGAGTGAAAGGGACGCCGACAAACCGTTTCATACCGGCCGAATCGCTCTTGACTGGACGACTTGCCTGATTAGGACTGCGGACGAAGGATCAGCCTGTCAGAACGCTCGTAGGCCCGGCACGCTACATCTACCCCGTGTTATTAATCTTCCTTCCGTTAAGGAGGACTCTCTCTCTCTTGTGAGGGATTCAACCGTCAGAACCTCGCTGATGGGCAGGGTGTCGTGGGGCGTGTGTCGCTGATCGTTTGGCTCAGCCATGTCATTCAACTCCTATTTTGTTGCTTCTCTCTGCCTCCAAACCACCCCCCAGCGAGCAGCAGCAATTTTGCCCTCATTTTCTAAACAGTGGCCCCATTCCGAGAGGAACCACAACGTTTCCTTGGAATGCCATTTCTTACGGCGTATTCTCTCCCACGGGCGAACTCCATTCAGCGCGCTTGGACGTTACTGCACATCATTTTGCGTTTGGGCATGGGTGGCACGGCGCGCGAAGACGTACTGGTGATGGGAATGTTACCAGCGGCCCGTGGAGATTGAAGTCGCCATTGTGATCACTGGACTCATGCTGATTCATTCCCTGGCGCCCAGCTGAATGACGATGATGCTTTCTTGTTACCTCAATCCCCGCTGAGAGAGGAGAGGGGGGAAACAAGAGAGAACCCCCACGGCTGTTTCAAAGTTGGCTTTTCTTTAATGATGATTGCTGCTGCTGCTGGTTGATGGACAGACAAGGGCCAACAGACAATGAGCTGCGGACCGAACTGCAGTCGATCGTATTGTTCCTGTTCCCGTCGTAACGTTCGTCGTCGTCTCCTCCTTGTCATCTCAACAGGCCAAGGCAAGGCAAACAGGCACATGACTTTTTTCTTCCCCAGGTTTCATCGCGCCAAAACTGTCGCCGCCCATCTTAACGCGCAGATCTGAATACCTGCCCAAAGCGGTTATTCATCGGCGTCAATCCGACCCTTAATAAACAACTACCGGGCGATGCTTTGCGCATTGTGGTGTCACTGGATGGGTTCCCCCTTGACTCTGGAGAGGGGGCAATGGGAGGCCGCAAGTGCGTATCCTTGGAGTTTGCGGCTCGTAGATCGCTCGTGGGAAAAATGGCGGTCGCAGGCGAGCAAGCAATTGCCTGGGGACGAGTGCCGATTGTCGCGACCACGGTATGTGGTGTAGCATTTGCATTTGCGCGGGCATGGTTCAGGCCGAACAGAAGACACAACAACAGCGAGAATGGCCGCTTTGGCGCGGGTGGTGTGCCGGTGTAACGCGGCCAAGCAAAAGGCAGCGCAGCCGCGGAGATGCTCCGAGATGGATGGAAAGCCATCCATCCTTCAGTTGGCATCCACCGCACTCTCTCACGCGCGCTCACGGGCCTTCTTCTTCTTCTTCTTCTCCGGGGCTGCTGCGCGCATCCTCAGCTCAGGAACCCAGGGCGAATTGGAACGAGTTCCGGATGTTGACGCGGCGGCGGCGATGCCGTCAAACGGCAGCAGCGACGAAACCTCCGCAATCTAATTGACGATCTTTTTTTTTTTTTTTTTTTTTTTTTTTTTTTTTTTTTTTTTTTTTTTTTTTTTTTTTTTTTTTTTTGATTGCGCCGGAGTGGACTCCTTTAGCGATCGCAATTGTACGGTACGCAACCACACAAGGCCAACGAATGGTCGAGAGATTGATTAATCAACATTCTGTTAAGACCATGGGGGGAGGGGGTTTGGTTCAAGGCTGTGGCCGGCCGGGCCCCCGGCGGTGCCTGCCTTGTCAGCAAGGCTCTTGCTTGACGCAAATTGTCACGATCATTCCACGACGACGGACGAGGACCGGGCTGACAATGTACCACATAGTATGTGGTTCGAGCAGGAGAGCAAGCATCCAGCCTTAAGAGAAGGGGTCTATAGCGTTCGACCTGACTCAACAAACAATGAGGCATAGCCGCGACGCGCCGTCTCCGCGCGCACCTATTCCCGCTTGGGATGGGGAACCACTCACATCTCTCTCTAACACGCTGTCGCCTTGTCCTTTTGCTCCATCACAATGTGTGGTAGGCATGAATGTTGACACAAACGAAGTGCCGTGGGGAACGCTGGGGAGCTGGGAGATTGCCTGTTGGGCCATCTGGTGCCTGACGCTTGACAAACAGCAACGAGCAGCGAAGGTCCCTGAGAAATGGCGTCTGGTCAGTTCTCATTGTTCCCTTCTGGACGGTAGCGTCGCCCATATTGTCGCCTTTTGGGAAACCCGTCGTGTCGTTCCTGCGAGACGTCTCAGGAATATCCCCGTTACGATGGAAGCCGAAGAAGCCGGGTTCGCTGAAGCTGCTGCTGCGGCTACTGCTGCCGGGCCCTTGAACACCAGCTTTACAACACACAACAAACCACGATGGTCAGGACTCAGAAGCGACACCCCCCGGCGCCTAAGCGGGTGAAAGAAAGATCCGCGCAGTCGAAACGGCGCGAGCGAGATGTGCCCTGGCTGCAATAGACTTGGGGAAAGTCGTCTCGTGTTCCTGAACTTGATGACCCCTGAACAATCCCCGCGGCCATCAAACAAGAGCACGCCATCCAAGCTTCTCCCGGGACCTTAGTCAGTCCTTCTAGAAGGCTTCTACTCGCCGTTGCAGCGGACGACAAACCCCATCCTCCTCCTCCCCTGAGGTGACCCCCCCATGCGACCTGAACTCGGTGAACCTTAGCTCCGGGCCCGTACCCCGGTCAGCTGGTGCAGATCACTCCGCAGGGCGGCCCTCCTGCTCGGGACTCCCGTTGTCAACGTTGTTTTTTCCCTATTCCAAGGTACCGCATGGCATGTTCTTGTCTCCTCTCTCTCTTCGTCGATGAATATCAGAAGCTTTCTTTTCTGTTATTGAATGTGGGAACTTCTAGGCGAGAAGAAGAAAACAAAGCCGTCCTTCCCCCTATCCTGGTCCCTGTCTCTGCCTCTGTCCTTCTGTCTGCCTCTCCACTCGACGACTCATCATACGATCCTTGACCTTCTTGTTCTTCCCCCCAGCCAATGTGTCGTCTCCGTCACCCCCCTCTGACGGCCGAAAGCGGTAGGCGGGCAGCGTTTGAGAGCGGTGGAGTTGGTGACGTGCGGCTGGGTACGACAACAGCACGCCTCTTTTTTGGGGGCGGCCGAGGGTTCCGTTCGAACCTCCTCCCTCTCGCGTCTCACGGCGCAACCCAAGCAACACCGTTATCTGCCTACCTTATTTGCCTTCGCCCGGCGGTGGGCTTCTCGTCGAGCTTAGTCCCGCGGCTGGGGGGCGCTAATGCGCGCTACTCAATGTTTGCGTCGTATTCTTCCTGTTGTTCAATATCGTGACCATCGCCATCGCATCTTACCTCGCAACAATAGACGATGGAGCCCTCCTCCTTCCCTCACCCCTCCTCTTTTTGTGTTTTTTGGATTCTGTGAACCAAGTATCTTTTCTCAGCCGTACATAGCAATACTATAAACGTAGTAAGGTAGCCTTGCCCATTGCCGATCTTGGCAGAAATACGCCCGAGATTTTCAGCAGACGATCCACAAGAGGCTCACTCAGTCCAAACGAGCTGTCATGGTGTTTTGCGTCCCCAACCCGACCCCACAGAGCTGAAGTTTGATGTACATGCTGCGCAAACCTACCAGGTCTGTGTTCCTTGGTTGTATGTACGATGGAAGCATGGAAGGAAGCAATGGAAGAAACATGCAGAGACTTTGCTGCGGAGCTGACGGGGCGGGTTGTGTTGCTAATTCTGGGTTGTACACGTGCCGTGCGTGATGCCAATCAATCCCCTCGTTCGCTGATTGCGCCGAAGCGGCGGCGGGGTCGGCGTGCTGCGCGCGATGGAATGGATGAGATTGGGGTTGGCGAATCTTAGATTCGTCCAGCTTATTTTTTTTCTTCTTGTTTTGCTGTGTAGCGCCGAGAGGCAGAGAAGAAAGCCCGCGCGTGCCTTGGCTGCATC
The DNA here is from genome assembly GCA_009801095.1 of Colletotrichum sp. COLG25. Classification (NCBI taxonomy): domain Eukaryota; kingdom Fungi; phylum Ascomycota; class Sordariomycetes; order Glomerellales; family Glomerellaceae; genus Colletotrichum; species Colletotrichum sp. COLG25. The sequence continues at coordinate 4,939,649 of VNWT01000012.1, read as the reverse complement.
TGACACCTCTCACATGAGCCCTCGCGCCGTCGAACAGGTCCCTTCTGCTGATGTTGCTTACCTTGCATCGTCAACCTCACGACATCTGGTGTAGCGACAACCCTCCACGATCTTGTTTGGAGGTCGCATCGATGACGGCGCAAGCGAGTTGTTTTGTCATGACTTCCCTTTTTTGTCACTTTTTGCGCCTCGTGGAATGGATCTCCCTTCCTCCTGCACAGAAGCCTGGGCAACTTTGGTCGATATCGACACCGGTGGGATGGTTTACTCTGCAGCACGGCAGAGCATGGTAAAGTGAACAAGACACCCCCTCAGCACGCTCGTAGATACAGTTCAGTCAGTAAAATATACCAATTTTAGTCAATACCGTTCGTTCCTGTGCGCTCTCCTTCTTCCGTCGTCGCGGATACACACGATGGATCATGGATATTACCAGTTGCCCTCGCCTCGTCTCGCCTCATCTCGTCTCATCTCGCCCTGCTCTGTGCTGCCCTGTCGTGGCTTCACCACTATATTGCAACAACGACCATACATACGCCCACAAAGTCCACCATTTTCCACGATGCGCATTGAAGCGAGGCTTCAAACCTAGTCTCGTCAACATGAAATATGGCGGCGGGCTGATCCCGGCCGCGCGGGCGAAAGCCACCGTCTAACAGTGCCGGGACGAAGGAGCTCGTTCCCCCGAGTTCCAGGTTCAAGCAGCGACACTTGTTGCAGTTCATGGCGGCGGCCGGCGATATTGTTATGATGGGATGGCAGGCAGGGCCACGCTTCTTGCTGCCCCTAGAGCCGTGTAAGCGCGTGCGCGGCGCACGTCCGTCGAGCTTCGCTCCCTCGCAGAGGAGGGATTGGAGGCTAATACAGGAAGCGTACGATCTGGCCCCAGAGTGTAATCAAGCCTCAAACGCCGGTGTCTGGCTGTGTCTGCGGATAGGATAGGATGGGACGTGATGGGGTGGGATGGAATGGAATGGGGAGGCAGCGATTGCTGACAGATTGGGGGGGATGAAATCCACGCCTCAGATCGAAAATCCCGCGTGCGAAGGAGCTGGCTTTCTGCAAGCAGCAAACTGCTACATGTCTATTGCTCTGTGGCGTCTACCATCATTCAGCCCAAATGCAGCCTCCGTCACGAGGGAAACCACATGCCACTCGCCCACCACTGTCTCTCCCACGAACGCCCCCAAATCCTAGATCCTTCACCATCATGAAATGGCCCTGACTGGCCGCTACCTTAGATGCATGTGCCTGTGCTGCCGGGCTTCGCGACTGCTGCACGAGTGCTTGGCCTCTGCGCCGGGCGCCGGCCTGGGCCGCCGAGGGCCGGGCCAAAAAAGAAAAGAAAAAAAAGGGGACCCGCTAATAGGGCCGCCTCCGTAGCGCCGAGTTTTGAGGGTGGAAATCTCACGATAGCCTCACGTCAAGCCTCCAACCTACACCATCGTTTGTCTAACCCTACCTCGCGGCCGCTCCCGCCACCAGTGTGTCTCGACGTGCTTCACACCCTCTCAAGAAGAAAGTCGTTAGGCAAGCAAATAATCCTGCTACATCGAGAAGGAAGAAATAAGTCCGGGCGGCTCGGACATTTGGACAACGTCTCACTAATCGCCACCACAGAGCTCGAAATTTTTCCATCGATTTGCTAGCTTCTGGGTGCTGCTCCAACACACCCGCTCATACGGCTGCTGCTACTGCTACTACTACTACTACCACCACCAATACTACTACGCCAACGCGCATGTGCGTATGTGTGTGTGTATGAGTGTCCCAACCACAAGGCGCACCCCTCCGCCACAACACACACAACCTTCCCCTTCTCCTGCAGCACGACTTCCCGGATATGGCAATCGATGCCAGGGTCTCCGGTGTCCAGAAGACGGAGATCGGTACTCGGCTCGCACCACCGTTCACACCCTGCCCGGGCCGGCCCCCCCTTCCACCCTCCACCACCTCACCCATGGCTCGACGTTGCTTCGCTGGCAAACCCAGCCTTTGGCCTCGGAGCTTTTTTACGACCTGTCACATTCCGTCTTCGTTCGCAATGAAGAAGACGAACGTCCGCCGGGGGGTGCAAGACGGCCCAAAAGGCAAAGAGAACAGGCGAGGATGAGAGAGAGGGGGGGTTCGTTACATCTCCCATCTGTAAGCTCGCCCCGAGTGGGCATCAGAAAGACATGTTGCTACGCCGGTCAGTCTTGGGAGGTGCAGCCGTCCAAATGCGGTCGGTCTCGGATGTCGTGGTGATGGCTCACTGTCGTCTGGGAGGGGGTGGTGAAGGGAAAGCATAGCCATAGCATGCCGCCCGGGGGGAAGGGAGTCGAGGGACGCGTCCTGCTTCGTTGTCATGAAGTGGCTCAGGTTGCCGTTGCCGTCGCCGTTGCTGCTGTCTCTGCGATGCACCGGCTGTTTGCAGCAAGGCAGCCTGGGCTGAGTCCGAGACGTCTCTGTTCCAGTTGTCTATCGGCGGCGGCGCGGCCAACGAGCGAGTTGTTTGCTGCGCCGTGCCCACGCCCGCCGTCCTTGCTGCTGCTGCTGCTGCTCACCGACAACGTTGCTGCTGGCTGCTCTACCACCCTGTCTCACAAATCCTCCGGACCTTACTGCTTTCTTCACCTCGTGCAGCTTGCAGGTGTACACCCAGGCGTCACGAGATCTCCCATGCTGATTACGCTATTTGATCGCAATTGTTCTTTTTTGCTGTTTTCTGGGCCACGCTATTACTGCACTTACCTTGCCTTCCGGCCGTTTGATATCACCCACACCCCCCGCCCCCAACGGCACGGAGAAAGGTCCATGGTTTCAGTGCAGCCCGGCAAGGTCTCGTCGGTGAGGCGGACGACGTGCGTATCCTCACCGAATCACGCGTTGCTTTCTTTTGCGTTGTACGACTTGAGCTGTCAGCTCAGACTACCACTCCTTGGCGGGCAACCCGCATGGCCCCCGCGTCTCGTGTTGACGAAACCGCCGCCGCGGCAGAGAGAGTCGAGATGTCGATATGTTTCTGAGTCGGCGTGCCTGGTCACCTGAGGTCCAATTTACCACCTCACCTCCGCGCCTACATGGCTGAGCACCCCTCATCCTCCTTGCTCCTTCCGAGCCCCGGAACGGGAGTTCCAATCTGACTCACGGGCGTCTTCCGGACGTCGAATGCAACACGGCACAATCACAACCCCGTCTCTCTGCCTCGCGCGCATGTCAGCCAGCATATGGCGATGGCCCCCATGAGGGAGGTGCGTTGTGAGCTGTCACATACTACTCTACGCTCCAACGACAATGCCCGACAGCAGCACCCGTGGCGGAGAGCAAGGCTGAAAGAGGTTGATGACCGACACTGCAGCCGGCCTCGTTCATCAAAGACAGACGCGCCACCTGCCTGGGCAGGCTACAGCCGAATGCGCGCACACATGATGGTGATGATGGCGATGCCTGCCGGCGCGGTGCCGCGTCTTGGTACCGTACCCTCCGGTATCAGTACCTTACATTACCTTACCTGCTCGAGACAGCAGCAACTCCCTCTCTCGCCCCCTCGTCTGTTATTGATAGAAAGATGATTCAGGAAGAGGAGGCCATGTGCTGAGTGTCTGCCACGTCACTCCAGGTGAGATTTGACCCGTCGCTTCTTTTTGCTCTTGCCTGCCTGCATTCTCTCGCCCATTCCGCCTTGCGGGCTTCGCCTGGAAGTTCGGGCGGACGGTCAGCCGTTTAGATGATGTCCTTAAGACGAGTCGGATCTGATACTCGTCCGACTCGAGCGGGGAAAACGTCCAACAGGCACGACACGTTTGCGTTATCGCCCGCCGGAACACACCCCGCGCGAAGAGCCAACGCTGGATCGTTACACGTCTGCGATCGCCCACTGCAGGACCATATCACACATGAGCCAGTCAATGTCACCAGCCGAAGCACGCGGGGGCAGGCCAACGAGGCAGCGACTATTTGCGGCCATCGACATATCTGGCGCGCGGCGGCGGACGACATATCCCAGCAAGCAAGCTTAAGCGATGTCCTGCTGACAGCTGCGGTCCGTTCAATGGTTTTCCGTTCCCCTTTTTTTTCCTGTTCCGCCCCTTGGTTGGTGATTATGTACATATCAGGGGGGGCTGGATCGCGAGGTGGTCTCGATCGACTCCAGACGCCTGGATGCTGGTGAAACCCCCCCTCCCCTATCTGCTTCGGGGGAAATACATATAGCCATCTTGCCTATCATTGGGAAATCCCGCCCCCAGCCACCTCCTCGAAGTGGCCACCGTCCCCTCCCCCCTGCCGATGGCATCCCGCACGTGAGCATGTCATACTTTGCTAGGCAAGGGCAGCTGTTGGGAAAGGGTGGGAGCCAGGCGGGATGGATCCCGCTGTTCGTTTCTTCTTTGTCTAGTGATGCGGTCCCGTTGGGAGCGGAGTCCGAAAAAAGGACCCAAGAATGCTGCAATGCACTCCTTCCTGCTTCCTTGTTGATGCAGAGCCTCAAAAAGTCTGATGTGAGAGGCGGCGGCACACACATCATCAAAGTAGCATCGTGTGGCACCGGCTTGTGTGTTTTTCTTCAACGGGACAGAGCGTGCGTGCGCAGCGTACGCGCAGAGGCGCAGAGAGGAGCAGCTGTGTGTCTGCCTGCTTACGCGCGGGCGAAGCCATATCTGGACGGCAAACACGTATACGTATTCCGCCAGGCAACGAAGAAGTAGAGCGAGAGAGGGAGCTCTCGTCCTCCTCCGCTGTAGTCAGTGGCGGCAGCAGCAGCCAGAAGCGTTACAAGGACCCAGGGGAAGACAACCTATTCCGGCGAGCTCTGATGGAGGGCAGAGGTCGTACAGGGGGGTCGCGAGCAAGGGGCCCAGCAACGGTCTGCGGGCTGGTCCTTCTTTAGCGAACGGTCCCTAGTGCTTTCGTCAGATTGTGGCATTGGGAACCGCAGGGGGCCTTGCTCGACGTGCTGGCAAGGCTTGCCGAGGTGGTCTGCTTTTTTTGTTTTGTAACCCTTGGATGCTGCCCTTCTGGCGCGCGTCGTCGCGGTGAGAGGATACCTACCCAGCGAGGCCAAGCGACAAAAACTGAGATTTGACCATTGTTCCGCCCAGGCGTTGGATACAGGCAGGCAGGCAGTCAGCCTTGGGAGGCGGAGGAGGAGCAGGTGAGTCAGGTGAGCATGAGGCATGTTGGACGAGCAGCAAGGCAGAGGACCAATATGTCGGTGAGAGGTTACACCTGACTGCTCACCTTGGAGCCTGTTGGGACTTTGGAGGGGAGGTTGTTGGCGGGCAGGGGGTGGAAGTGGAAGTGGATGATGGGCAAGGGGGGGCCCCGTCGTTCGGCACATGGGTTGCCCGTCCCCGTCCGCCCGTCCGCGGCGCCGCCTCGCCGGTCCCCACGTCGGTGTGCCTGTCCCTCTCCACGTATGCGGATAGCCCGGCGTCCTGGACGGAGGTATTTGGGAAACATGGTCCACCACGTCTTGGATGAGGACCAGGAGGAGGAGATGCGACGGGGATGTACGTGGGAATAGGGCGGCGATATGACGGAGGGAGTCGGGGAATACCAAGAAGTCACAATCAGTCAGCCAAGTCAGCCAGCGTGGTTTCGTGCGCGTGTGTGCAATGTGTGGGGAGCTTTAGGTGCGTGAGTGACCGGCCGGCATGATGCGTTGGTCCTGCGGGCTGCCGTTTGGGGGGTTACCTGGGGAATGCAGACGAGGGAGTGTGTGGATCGGTTGATTTGCTGTGCTTGAACCAAGGGGGCGCGAGGTTTGAATGTCTTTGGTAGAGCTGTCTCTCACGGGCATGGTTGAAGGTGGTGCGTGGGTGGATAGGTAGGTCGTTGTAACTAGGTGCGGTCTTAGCAGAAGTAGACATGAAGTAGAGACGAGGGATGGAGATGTTGTGGAGGATGTATTCCCAAAGTCACTCTGCCTTTGACGCCGTGATACTACCCCTTTTGGCCTGAGACGGTGGATGAGATGCTGCCTCGTTTGGACTGGTGCTTGCCTTATCAGGGGACATGGGAGATGTTTGGCTTGGTCCCCGGGATGTAGGGGTGTCGTTGAAGATGTTGGGCATACTGCAGGTCCAACCCTCGCAGCGGCATTTGCGTGGGTTCAGACACCTCATTGGTGATACTAGACTTTACTTTTCTTGCCCGCGCCGTTTTCGTTATATTCTGTAAGCGACATGTCGGCCGTGTAAGCAAAAGACTCAGGTCATCCAAGTCATTGAGCCACGGGGTGGAGGGAGCTAGGCAAACTCCACCTTGTGGATGGTGAGCTATCAGGACCAAGGTTGTGTGTCTCTCTCCCTGTGATATGTGAGGTGTATGAAGGATGAGGTGAGAGGTCTTGGTTGTTTCTGCTGTGCTGTAATCTTTGCTAAGCTTGGGGAGCCTTGTCCTCTGCCCGACTGGAGACGGGCGATCAATACGCGGGAGATGGACTGGCCACCAGACGGATGGGGGGCAATGGAGCCCCCGGGGAGGGCGGGATCAGGCGGTTGATGGCGCCATCTAGGTTGGACGTTGTGAGAGAGCGAGACAAGAATTGAGTGGGAGGGTGATCGTGGAGTCCACCGCATGTGGGACGGCAGATGAGAAAGGGCGCTCTCTCATGGGGGATTGCAAAGGGGGACGACGTTAAGCGAACTCTCTGTCTTGCTCGCTTCTCGCTTCGCTTGTTAGTTTGAGGGGGCGGTCGTGTGTCTATCTGCTTAGAATGGGCGTCTAATGTGGGCTACTCGGCCGTTGGAATGGATACACCAACTAGGAAGAGGGGTGTTAGGACTTCAGATGATGGCGGCGGGGGAGAGAGACAACCACATGGTTCATGGTATTTGCAGGCTATATGGGCAACGGTCGACGGTCTGTCGGATCAGGGACCGGGACGGCGGAACCGGAAGGTTTCTTTCAGATGACTTGTGCGGGTGTGGGTTCGTCTCTGTGAGGGCTTGAGAGACGGTTGAAGCATGTAGATTACAAGAAATGGGACGGACACAATTAGCACGGTTCGAACGGTCTGGAGAACGGTCCATGGGTTTGAGTTTGTCGCGATGGAGACTCTGGGCAGCAAAAGAACGCGCGGCGTCGACATAGAATTTGATATCGCCGGCGGGATATGGACACCCGGCGCCGACTAACACGTTCGCTTGCTTGCTAGACCCGGGTAGATGGGTAATCGCAGAGGTCATGGCGTTTCTCGGCCGGAAGGTAGATGCTTCTTCCATTCGGAACATTTTCATTGCTTCTTTTTCTGGAGTTGCGAGACCTTCAGACCCTCATGAGCCGTTTGATCCTCAGGGGAGGCGAGAAAGAGTGGTGACAATGGTCGGTAGACGGTGGACGTCGGTGGGTTTGGGGTTCAGTTTTTGGTGTCTTGGTCCGTCTGTGATGGATGTGAGGCCGTTTGCGTATGCGCAATGCGTGTCTTGGAAAAACCAAAACCGTAGGAGGCCCTTTCTGCCTACGTAAGTCGACGCGTTGGCGTCGGTTTCCGAGACGCAAAGGGAGACGAAAATGTGGGAGATTAACGGAGTCTTATGTAGATGGAGAAACGGCGCCAGCGGGGGTCGGTTGGTGATATGAGACGGGGATGGCTCCTCGACGGGATGTGGAGGCCTTTTGAGTGGTTCCCGACCTGGTGGGAGAGGCAAGGGGAGGGGGGTATGGGGGGCGTGTCAGAGTGAAAAAATGAAGGGTTGTGTTTGAGAAAGATGAATGTCTTTTTTGGAAAACGGCCGATGATGTGGGTTATCGTTGCATCGTTCTAAGAAGCTTAGTTGGTTTGGTGATGTGCATGTATTGAAATAAGAATGGGTGTCATTTGGTTGGTTCGTGGTGGAGCGGAGGTGTTGGTTTTGAGTTGACCGGGATTGTTGGGGGCTCTTTGAGACTACCGTCGTCTAGCACAGATAGGCTCGTTTCTTTCTCGTCGACTGACGTTGTTTCGACATCTGCAAAAATTCCCCGAGGACGATCTCGCAGAAAAAGAAATATGCGTGGTCTGGACTGCGGTCCAATCCGGCTACAACGGAGGCAGGGTGGCGGCGGCGGCGGTTTATCAACCTTCTGTGATATCACCGAGAGCAACATGTTCAAGACTCAACGAAACGATGGTTGCATATCGTGTCTCAGAGAAACCTGCGAGCGTTTTCAGCAAACATGTACATGTGTCATTGTGATCTAGACAATGTGTTGGTCTACGTCGGTTCTGAACCAGGTTTCGTGATTTTAGCAAGGCTTAAACATGTATCAAAAATTGGAGCATTATTACCTGTCTAAGGGGCTATCATTGTGGCCTTGGTCGTTCTAAACCGGACTGACCAACGTGCCTCACACCAGAAATGTACCATATGACTAGAGAGGTGACAGGCTTTCAGGGACGAACACGTGGACCTCAACGCAGCTAGTTCTCAAAAACGAAGTCCTCAACAAGCATGCTCAACGAAAGCCTTTGAATTATATTGGCCAACTGCATCAGTGATGGGTCCTCTCAGAAGAGGGGCAGTGAGACGGCCTGTTGATGTGTGATGGTATTGAACTCGATCATGTGTGCAATCTGGCAACGCTGCTATGAACCGAGCTACGTGGTCTTGACCCCCAAACTTTCTCCTTAAACCTAACGTATAATGTGCGGCAGACTGTGAGATCTTACTCGATCAAGTAAGAGCGTAGATGCATTTGTATTGCCCGGGGGGACCAAAGGCAACAAGAAGCCTCGAGATCGCGAATCTCGCGCGCAACAGAAACGAGCTGTAAAGTTTCTTCGGCGTCTCCAGAGTACTTTGTTCAGATGTACCAGGGATGACGATGTGTCTTTCCGATGCATCCTGAATCTTTGACTGGATGCTCATCCCGTTCCAGACGAAAGAAGTCGATGATGGATGTTCTTGTCGTATGTGTATCATCGTCAACTTCGTCCGCCTGCTGTATGATCCATCCACAGGCCGCCATCGATGTTCTACTTTGCTCGTCAAAGCGACAGTCCGGATCTCTCGAGAACCAGATCGAGAAGCTTCTGATGTATGGTCTCTTTTCCAAGTCGGATTTGACAAAGTGCAATGATTCAAAGGTATGAAGTGTCCCAGCGCAGGTCAGATCGCAAGAAGCTCTTCTGGCCATATGAATTTGAAGAGATTCGAGGCCTCCTTTGAATACCTCCAGTGGTTCTATCAAATTCGCAACGCATGAGATGCGCCTTGAGTTGCTCACCTGGGGCTTATAAGAACAATACCTCCATGGGAATCCCTCCAGACGAACGTGGCGGATGAGACTCGCATTGATGGCCCCCGATCGTGCGGACGAAATCCTGTACCTGGATGCGATAGGGGATAGGTCGGGGGCCGGCCGAGGCCAAAGCAAATCGGTTTTTCGAAAAGAATATGACGTAGGCTTCTTCGTAAACCCCCTTGCAGGTGAATAGGATAGACCTGGAGTCGCGCTCGCTGCGATCGGCGAACTTTGTTGAGATCGGTCGGTAGAAACCAGGGCGGACGAGAACTAGCTCGTAGATTCGCTTTCGAAGCTCTATAGGTAGCTCCAAGAGTCTGAAACTTCTTTCGTCCCCCCGAAACTTCCTCCTAAGCGCTTTATCTTCCTTCTTCCTGATCTGTTTCAGTTCTTTCCTCTTCTTGAGTGCTTTCTTGAGTGCTGTTCGCTCCGTCTCTTCCGATGATTCGTAGAAGGATGGATACCAGCGGTCAGGTATGAAAATGCAGATAGCCACGCAGGGGCAACAGAAAACGCAACAGACAACTGCGATAAGATCCTCGACAAGGTCATAGGAAATGAATCCTGGAAAAGATCTACTCATCTTGACGCCCGTGATGTTGCCTGGAGGACGGTCGTGACATGCTCATAGAAGCGTATAGAACTGGAAAACGGACAAGTTATGCTAGAAAACTCGTCTCACCAGCTGTCATTTAAAATTTTAACTGTTTGAGAACCTCACTGGGTTTGATGGCGGTTCCAGGCGCTCCAAAAAACTGGACTTGCGTCAATACCCTGCTGGAGCGTGGCACAGGACACGATCTTATATCGGATTCACTCATGGAAGTCATCCAAACCGCAATCTCAGGCTACTTGTGCTAAAAGCTCGGACAAAATTCAAATTTGGACTACACATCGGCTTTACAAGATAGAAGGGGAAGGTTGTCGTCGATGAAATGAAGCGTTCTTCAACATTTGAAAGTTAACAGACAACCCAAGCAATATAATATGTCTGTCATCCGAATCCGTAATCCAAAAAGCTTAAGAAGCATGTATGTACGAACATCTCTATAGATAAACTCCGTCATCTCCGTAGTATACACACTATTTGTGTTGCGAGCAATCTCCAGGACAACTCTCGCGGTTCCTCGAATACAGCCTAACAACCATCTTTGGATGACCAATTCTGCAAAGAAACTCCGTGCTTCTTATAGATGTATTCTTTGTAGTGCAACAACTTGTACAGATCCTCAGGCAAGCACTCGCGAACCCTCAAGTCGACACCGAGCTCCTCTTCTATCCAAGGAAGCAACGGATGAGTAGTGTCGACCTTGGAAGGCTCGCTCACTTTGATCCATCCGCAAAACTTCAAGATACTCCTCATCGAGATCTGTTTGCGATCCGCGTCCTTGGAAAGAGGCGTCATCTTGACAGAGAGTGACCTGATGCCCTTAATTCTTCCCATCGTGGCGTAGACGGCAGCGAGGAATGCGTAAACTTCGTCTTCGGGGTCAATACCCTTCGGAATTTTCCGATCCTCGTGAAAGGCATCCTCGAGAATTCGGGGGTCTTCTGGAGCTCGCGACTGATTCGACTTTTTCATTGCCCCGCGCAAGCTCACCGCGGTGTCGTCGGGCATATCAATCTCCACGGAGTCGAGGCCGTGGGAGAAGTTTTGGAGGTGGGTGACGATCGGCTTCACGTTATTGCTCAAGGGCTTCTTGTCCTGCCACGCCGACCAGGGGAAGCCTCTCAGAAGGACGCGGCGGACGAAACTGGCGTTGGCCCTGCTTTTCTTGAAGAAGAACTCGATGTCGCTTTCGATCGAGACCGAGGGCTTGGGCTCGGGCTGGCCTCTCCAGCGAGCACTTGCTTTGGCGGCTTCTCTCTTTGCTCTGGCGGCTTCTCTGGATGGTTTTTGGGCTGTTCTCTCACCTGTGGTTTCTATTTTGCCTACGAAGACCGCTGCCTTGGGCGCTTTCATTGGCGGGGCGGACGGCGGGACCCAGGCCGTGTTGCGCTCGGTGTAGCGACCTGGCCCAAAGGCAAAAGTGTTTTCCCGGTAGAGGACTTCAATGGCCTCTTGGGAGATCTTCTTGCATGTAAAAATGATGCTGCGCTTGAGGAACTCGCCAGGGGTGATGGGGATCTCGTTAGGGGTGTTGGGGATCTCGTCAGGGGTGAGCTGGTGTGGGCGTATAGGCTTTTTCCGGACCAAGAGATGACGATACACCTCCAGTCGAATCTCGCATGGCATATCGAGAATACCCAACTTGGATGATTTGAAGCTATCTGCGACCTGTTTGACCACACCGTAATGGAACCTAACCAGCCAGGTGCAGGAGAGAATCCATACAAATCCCAGCTCCATATTGCATCAAAACTTTCGGTGTCTGAAACCCAGTTTGCTAGATATCGCATCAACACTTGCTGGTGGTTGAAAGCCAGCTTAATAGTCACGGAGCCGAAGCCACCACTCGGCCGCTTCCGGGGCCGAACAGGCGTCGGTTTTCGTCTGCCGGGGGCTTTGCCAGCCTGTAAGAAATCGGTGAGGCGGCGGTCAGCAACGATACAGCGGGGTATTGGTGGGGTAATATGCACTATCGTTTCTTTTTCCCAACGGGTGCGGCACCCATCCATCACTTTTCGCCTCCCCGAGCCCGTTGACATATGTGCACTTTCGTGGTTTGACTGGCAGACATGATTGTTCAACTCGGCTCGGCGTAAGAATATGGACAGCCTGCCTCGGACCCGATTGCCACATTGTTCAATCAAATCAGCCTCACTTGCTGTGTCAACCAACTAAGGGGCGACGGATCTACTTGCCTCTCGGATCTAGACCGCGAACGCCTCGATGACTCACATGCGAACTCGTCATCCGCTTGGTTATCGAGCGCATCCCTGGGCTATAATTCATTGGTTACTGCAGCCGAATGGAAGTACGAATCTGCGTGCGGTTTTGTTTTCTCACTCATTCGAGAATGATAGGCACTCCGAATAGCGAGTCCAATCGATGGCGATTCCGAGACGGGAACTACACTGCATCTTTAGTGAGCTGCTGATGACGTTGGCCGCGTCCACCACTGATTTCCGCTCGTTCATCCGGGGCTTATAGTCACGAGGCAAGCTTTTATGAGGGTTGCAAGAGACTTCTTAGTCTCTGCATCGCCCTCTTTTAATCGATTCGCCACCCAGGCAGTTCTCAATTACCCACTCCTACGAATTAGCCTGCCTGCTTCTACGCAGTAGTCGAAGACTCATTCCAAACCCACTCATCAGCTTACAAGGCTGTGTGGCGTACTTCTTATTTGATTGTGTCATGCATAGTACTTTCTTTTGAGTAATTGTTAGCCTTTCTGTCTTCATTGGTGTTGGTTAGGCAGGAACACTTGCGCAGCCTGAACGCGTTGCTCCTAAGTTGTCTTGGTTGCCTCCGTTGCTTCCCACACGTCGTCCGAACTAAGGTCGTCTTTGAAGTCGCCTCAACTGCTGCCTTGGATTGAAGGACTCATATATATATAACCCACAAGAGCCTCATCCAACCTCTTCCACTACTCCAACCGACGTCATTGCAACTTGGTCGCAAGATGATGGACTTGGGCAAAATGGACTTCGCAACGTTGTTCAAAGGCAACTTCTCCGCCATGGCCGAGAACATGACCGGCGGAAAGTCCTACTCGGGCGACAGCAAGAAGATGATGGAGAGCCTTCTGCCCATGCTGGGCGGCCAGTTCAACCCGGTCGTCCGGTCTCTCATGTTCCTCTACCAGATGATCGGGTCCCATCTGGGCATCGACCCGACGCTCATCCTGACGTTGGCGGGTTTCATCTGGGCCGCGAATAGGGTCGCCCGGCAAGTGTACGGTGCCATCTTTCGAGTCATCCAGGATAACTTTATGAGTTCGATCCACGTCCAGAGCACCGACGAGATCTACGCGCACATGATGAAGTGGCTCGCACTGCAGCCCCTGATGGCGAGCTCGCGGTCGTTGACTGCGGAGACTGTGAGCAAGACGGCGTGGGAGGAGGAGGAGGAGCTTGAGGCGCTCCAAACGATCAGGATAACAGGCAGCGGCGATGGCGAAGCCGAGTATCTCAACTTTTCTAACCAGGAAGCCAAAGCTGTGAGTTCAAACCACCCCCTTCTACATTGTTACCCAGCCAGTACTAAAACTCTGTTTAGCTTCCAAGATATGTACCGGCGGTTGGTGTACACGGTTTCTGGTTCAAGGGCCGCTACTTCAGACTACACCGCAAGCAGCAGAATGTCTTCGACGGCCAGGAAGCTTACGGAACCTTTAGGAAAGAGGAAGACCTCATCATCTCCTGTTTCGGCCGGGACCCGGCGCCCATCAAGGAGCTGCTTCGTTTTGTCAAGGAGTTCTTCTACTCAGATCACTATGCTCGCACAACCATCAAACGCCCGAGTCCGCAGCCGATGCGCAGGTACGGAGGCCGCTATAACTGGTCTCAGGTGGCCAACCGGCCCGTCCGCCCCATGCGCACCGTCGTTCTCGACCCCAAGCAGAAGGGCCAAGTCCTCGCCGACATGAACGAGTATCTCCATCCGGCCACCCCTCGCTGGTATGCTAACCGCGGTATTCCCCTTCGTCGCGGGTACCTGTTCTATGGACCCCCGGGAACAGGAAAGACGTCGCTGTCCTTTGCGTTGGCTGGCGTCTTTGGCCTCGACATCTTCGTCATCTCGCTGCTTGAACCGACGTTGACGGAAGAAGATCTCGGCACGCTATTCAACTCTCTGCCCCGTCGTTGCGTTGTCCTGCTGGAGGATATTGACACCGCTGGTTTGAGCCGTGGAGACGAAGAACCCGAAGATGCCAACCCAGAACCGGAGTCCAAAGGTGACAAGGAAAATGACGAAGCCGCCAAGGATGGCGACAGCACCACCAAAAAAGGAGACCGGCCGAGTAGGAGACAGACAAAAGACGACTGGAAAGTCTCAGACCTCGCCCGCGCGCTGAAGAAGGAGGCCAAGGACGACAAGAAGGGCATCTCCCTCTCGGGCCTCCTCAACGCCATCGACGGCGTCGCATCGCAGGAGGGCCGCATCCTCGTCATGACGACCAACAAGCCCGAGTCGCTCGACGAAGCCCTCATCCGCCCCGGCCGCGTCGACCTGCAGGTCGGCTTCACCAACGCCACCCCGGCGCAGGCGACGGAGCTGTTTCAGCGCATGTACGAGGCCGACGGCGCGGTGCCCGCCAAGCGCGTCGACGGGCACGTCGCGCCGCCCTCGCACCCCGGGCCGAGCATCGTCAAGATGAACGGCTCGTCGTCGTCCGCCTCGGGGTCCGGGGCGTCCACCCCTTCGCCTCTGCGGACTTCCTTCGGACAGGGCGAAGCTGCGACTGCGGCTGCTACTGCTCCGGCGGCGCAGGAGGCGGAGAAGAAGCGCTTGTTCGATGCGGAGGAGCTGGGTCGGATCGCGGGCGAGTTTGGCGCCCTCATTCCCGACGGGCTGTTCAGCCCGGCTGAGATCCAGGGGTTCTTGCTGAAGCGGAAGAAGGACCCGCGGCGGGCCCTGAAGGATACGGCGGAGTGGGTTGAGGGGATGCGCTTGCAGAAGGAGAGCAAGACCAAGGTGCTCAAGGTGCAGTGAGACTCGAATACGTTTTATGATGGACGTTGGTATCCATATCCAACGCCACGTCCCCTCGTCACCGGCTGGTGGACTATACTCTTATAATTAGTCATTTTTTCATACTGTTTGATGATGCATGGGCATAAACAAGATACTCCCGAGGCATGGTTTGGTTTGAATCGCAGAATGAAAACATCAAATTAGGCAATAATAATTCTGACCCCTTGATATTGGGCCGTGTCTTGTGTGTGGCTTGATGTAGGTAGTGATGTGATAAACAGATTTTAGTTGGTTGTCCGATTCGGAAGACTGTTTGATGATTTGCAATAGACTGAGACTCATTATAACGGCGCAGAGGGGTACGCCCCTTCAGCTCGAGTCTCGTCAACGTGGTAACGCGGAGGCTCTGTCTGCTCAGGCAGTTCATCTCCTTCATCATAGTATGTCTCGTATCCTTCGCCTTCCTCGCCGTATTCATACGTCTCTGCATCGTCGTACTCTTCTTCCGCATAACCCTCCTCTGCTTCGCCTTCCAAGCCAGGACCAGGCGCAAACCCTTCGTCTTCTTGACCGAAGCCGTCGTCCTCATCGTCTTCATCATCAAGACTGTCGTCTCCCGCAAGCGACATGAGTTCGTCCTGAACCCCCTGCTCCGCGTCGGGGGTCTCCTCTCCCGCACCCATGGCAGCCGCAGCTGCAACACTCCGAGGTCCGTTAGCTTTCGTGACGCGATAGGCAGTTCCTTTCCTCTTCTTCTTGGGCTCCTTGAATCGTCTGCCGTAGAGCACCCGCTTCTCGGCATCGGTGAGCTCCAGGTCCGGTAGGGGGATGTGCACGCTCGACGACCCGGGCGGCGGAGTCGTATCACGGACGTCAAAGATGCCGGCGAAGTCCTCGTCCTTGAGCTTGCGGCCAAACTGGATGGCGATCATCTTGGTCTTCATGATCCCCTTGACCTTTGCCCAAGTGCCCTGGTGGTACCAGCCGCTGTTGTAGATGTCGACCTCTGACCGCTGCGGTGCCGTGGCGAACATCTTGGCGATCAACGGGTCCGTGATGTCGCAAATCTGCCAGACCTTGCCATCGGTCCAGTAGGACTTCCCGTCAAAGATGTGGCTTTCGTGGTTGTCGCCCTGGGGCTGGCGCTGCTCCGTACGCAGGCTGCGGATGGCGTGCCACGTCTCGCCAATGTGGCCAGCCTGAAGCTTGCGCATATTGAAGATCATGGTCTGGTAGGTTTTGTAGGTCGGGTCGGAGCGCGGGTCGATGCCGTACTTGATGATGGCGTCGCGCCAGGGTCCGCCGCGGAACTGATACCCGACGTAGCCGACGCACCGCTTCATGACGTTGGCGTTTCGAACGATGGAGCCGAGTTTATTGAGGAGGGAGCGACGTGTCCAAATAGGTCGTTCCTCCATGGCTTCTTCCATCTTGGCTATGCAGGTGGTCACCTCCTCGTCGGTTCCGTCATATGGTATTTGCGGGCCTGTTGGGATGGGGTACTGATCTGCCTTCAAGAAGTAGCCAATAAGAGTTGGTAGTTGGGTATTAATGAGCTTTGTCTGTCCGGCGTGGTCGAGCTCAGATCGTACGTAGGGATTCTGTGAGTAGTTGTAGATGAATGGGAGCGTCATTGGCGTCCACACTGGTGGAGGGATGATATCCACGTTTGGTCCTTTGTCGACGCCGTCGACGAATTGGAAGTTCCTCATTTGAGTGACTGGTATAGCTGTCAGTGTGTTTCCAACATCGCAGACCGCAGGCAGACTCACTGTCGCCGGGCATAACCTGATCCATGAATCTCGAAATGAAAGGAGACTCTTTCAGGCTCCAGTGGAAATCTGCCATACCGCGGAACCGGTGAGTGTGCTTGATGACGCCGACGGCCTCCACGTCGTAATTGTCGACATTGTCTTGCATTTTCCGCCGCAGGACCTTCGGATTGTCCAGCCGCGACTTAGAGCAGATCTGCTCGCGTGGTGATCTGGACCGGGGCGCATCGGTCATTTCGACCTCACCTTCCCACGGCCCGTCCGTACCCCTCTTGCGTTTCCTGCCGGTCCGCTTCGGCACGGTCACCTTCAGCACGACATTGTGACTTGTAGCACTATGTGACATGATTGGCCTGCGGAATGGGCTCTCGGGGTTGAGATAGAAGGGGATTGTATTCCGCTCAGTGTCGAGGATCTGGCAGGCTGTCAGTACCGCCGGGTAGGTTCAATTTTCCAGTCATTGCCGAAATCTACGCACATTCTGGAACGACGAAATGCTTCCAAAGGCCTTCTCTGCTCTGTCCAGATTCATGACGATCATGGGAATCTCCACGGCACCCATGGACCGTTTGGGGATGGGGAACCGGGGCGCTGAGTTGCTGTCATGTCGATTCTGAGCGGTTGAAGATTCCTCATGCGGCACATTCCCATCTTCCTGGACATCTTCTGCAAGCTTGTCATTCTCTGTGCCGTCATTCATGTGTTCGTCTTCGGTGTCCATGGTGATGATTTCCGTGCGGCCGTCTTCTAAGACGCCTTGGCCTTGCGGGCGGTTGCCCAGCCGTTTGCTGTGGGATAATCTTCGATTGGCTGTAGGTGGCCTAGGATAACGAAACAGGTTATCTGAGACCGCGAGTCTTAGAGCGACTAGTTGACGAAGGTGGAGTTGCGACGGTTTGCGGATGTCGCCGCGTTGAGCTCAGTGATACGTCGTTTGACTGGAATTTTACCTGCTGTTCTGAGCAACTGAGATTCTCGATTGATGCACGGTGCGAGATGTAGCACGACCTGAGGCAGGTGCTAGGTGAGTGGCTGTAGCGCAGTACAGTGTCCGAACTGTACGGGTAAATTTGCTGAGGATCTCTTCACTAGCATCATGAGACAGTCATCTGGCGAATCCTTTCAAAACAATTGTATGCCTGCTGATTATGAGCCAGGACGACAAAAAGTTAGCTACAGCAGAGACAAGGCTACAATACTACAATGCACAGATTGGATGAGAACAGGACAGGCTGTGTTGGTAAATCTGTGATTGACATACACCGATAAGGTATGGTACGCACGCGACTCTATCTCATCCGGATTCACTAGTGACTCTTGTTCCAGCAAGACACAGTATCAGAGGAATGGAGACTGGCGCATTCGTGTTTCAGAATCCTCAGCAGATCAAGTCGTCCCATGTTGAACCCGTTCCCGAAGACCTGGGACGCTCCTGTTCTGTGATAGCTTGGACCCGGGGTGATGTGATGATGCCCACATTGTTTGGGGGCATTGAGCCCAAAGAAGGCCCTTGCAGCGGCTGCCAGGGACCTGCAGCAATCAAAATACAGTGCGTGTGTTCATTGGCACGGTACAAGCAACGGCTGCGTATGCATGTACGCTGCTGAGGTAAGGTATGAGGTAAGGTCGCAGTCCTTGCTTTACATAGTAGTCGAGTGTATTTTGGGATAAAGCCATCTCCTGATGGAAATTCACTTCAAAATACCGAAGTGATGACTGAGTGAAGTCAGTAAACATCGGCCCTGCAGCTGCATTGTGCCGTCAGGAGATGCAGGTTTGCTGTGTAGGTATGGAGATCACATGTGGGGGCTAAGAATCCCAGGCCGGACTTCGATCTGGACGGAACGGGAGGGCAGAAACCTCCCGGATAAACCCTCCTGCCGACAAAAGAAATTGAGCTACAGGGTCCAGCTTCGCTCGTCCAGTCGCAGACAGCGAATGTCGACAGGCAATCCACTTCAATGTCGAGGAGAGAGGCAGGAGCATGGAGGGGTCGCGGGCCTTATCTTACCTAAGACGCTCACTAGCCAATCAAAAGCTGTCGTATGGCTGATCGGGCCCGTGCAGAGGTCACGGTCGCAGTCAGGTCCCTTCCACCAGGTGCAATGCAAGTGCCAGAACCAGTGCCCATGCCAGTGCCAATCAGCGAGGTGCCATCCGTCAACACCCCCTTTCCCCATCCGTCCCTCCTTGGCTCCCGTTGCCTGCCCGCGTGCTGCTTGCTGTTTAGGTAGGTACTGCGTGCCTTACCTTACCTTACCTTACCTCACTGCTTGTGTCCGGGCAGCTGGCAGCTGTTCGATCGACTTGCAGCGAGCGCCCTGTAAATTGTAGGTGGTGTGTCCTCCTGCCGAGCCATGAAAGATGGGCGTTACAGAGCCCACTGTCGTTCCACACCCGCCCACTTCAAGGCACATCAGCAGCTCCCACCGGTGCGCTGCTGTCGGGTCCGCTCCTGCAGTTGGGATCTCTGCTGGAGGTTGGAGCACCTGTCCCGGGCTTGACCAGTGTTGAAGCAGAACCTTCCTTGGAAGGAGCCTCTTCACAGCCTCGACCTCTCCACTCAACCACCTCATCATACGGGTACTGGACCTTACCTAGGTAAGGCACCTTACCTACCTAACTCCTTGGGTACGGTTCCTTGGGTACGGTACCTTAGCTGAGGTGTTGACAGTTGTGGTTTGGTGTGGATGTGTTTGTGTGTGTTGTTGTGCGTCTCTCACCTCTCCAACTCGCCTCCGGCGAATGCGTACCTACCACCTACCTACCTTGCCTTACTTTGCCTTCGACAACACTCTCCAATCTACAACTCTCGTCCATTGACTTGACCGCTCGAGTATTCTTACATCCGCATCAACGCCTCCTCTCTCTCGTCTTGCTTTCGGGCGTCAATCTGTAAGGTATTGCTCTCACCCTGTCCATCATCTCTGGCCGCCCGCCCGCCGCCTGCCGCCCCCCAACCAACCAGCCAACCCCCGGCGTCGAGGCCTGTTCCTGGCTGGCCGCCGCGCATCACTGGACCGTCCGTCTCCAGCTGTCGAGTCTGTCTTCTGCTGGGCGACGTGCTCTGGGCCGGACAACCCTCTGGCCATACCATACCGTGCCTTGCCGTACCGTGCCTCTTCGACCTTACCTTAATATTTCACCGCCGCCGCTAGCACGTTAGGGGAGACCGGCTGCTGGTCCCGCGTCGTCGTCTCACACTTCACACCTGGGCCCCGCAAACAACTTCAGCTTTACCGACGATCCAGAGCATCCCCCAACTTCGTCGCTTCTTGTCCAGAACATCTGGCTTTCTTCCTTTCGCTGCCCGATCATTTCTTCTTCCGCCGTTTTTTTTGATGGGGCATAACCTCGTCGCAACGATCTCTCTCTCCAACCCGCTCCCCTAGCTGCTTCCCCTTGTCTGCCCATCACGAAGCGACGCTATCCTGACAACCCAACCCCAGCCCTTTCGCGAGCGACCGCCCTCCTTCATCGTCTCGTCGACATCGATCTGCCGACGCGCTTGCTACAACCCCAAACTCGCCCTTAGCTGAGACCCACGCACGCTCCATTCGCCGCGCATCATCGAAGCCATCTCGAGACCGAGGCTGCGATAGCCCTTCGATTCCTTCGTCTTTGCATTCCATTTCGACGTCAAACAATTGACTCGATCCGGCCGATTCCAAAATCACCCCTACTTACCACCACCGACGCCGACCATCCTGCGCCCGCAGCATATATCCTTCTCTGCCTTGGACCTCCGTCCATTGCGATTCACTGCTGCTCGCTACATTAGCTGAAGTGTCGGGCGATTCTGTCGCCCCACCGAGAGGGACTTCATCGTGACGTCCAAAATGAAGCGCTTCAGCCAGAGGGTGGTAAGTCACCGTTGCTACCCGGCCCCTGAGTCTCATCATCATACTGGACACCCTATTGACGTCCCAGCATGCCCAGCTCTCGCGCGGCAAAGACAAAGACCCCAATAAGCCCAAGAAGAATAAGGATTCCAAAGATGGGACTGCATCCCCCTCGTCGGTCGGCTCAGGCCGCGATGCAAACCAGTCGCCTAACCCGACTCCTTCATCCTCGACGACAAACCTCTCCGATTCCCGCAATAAGCCGCTGCCGCCTAACAACGCCGGCGCCCACGGCGGAGAACCGAACCAGCCGTCGCCATTGAGCAACCAGCAAGGTGCTGCCCCGGATCGCTTTGGCTCCACGGGAGCGGCCCAAAGTGCTAACGGTGGAGGTTCTCCAGCTCGCCATGGCACCCTACCGCCTACCGTCATCATCAGCCCCAGCGCTCCTGTAAGTTCTCAACCGGCACTGCTCATTCAAAGCTGTTGCTAATCTATCTCCAGCACGTCCCGCCCCCTGGTGCTGCCGAAACCATGCCACACGATCTCGCGCCTCCGAAAGCGGGCACCAAGTCGCTCATGTTCGATCGCCTCCACCAGACGCCCAAGGACGTGCCCGAGGGCCTCAGAACACCCAAGCGACAGCATTCGTCGAGATTCGATATCTCTGCTCACCGCGAGCTGGAGAAGCTTCCTGGATTCCACGAAGTTCCCCCCAACCGACGCCAAGAGCTCTTCATGCAGAAGATTGACCAGTGCAACGTCATTTTTGACTTCAATGATGCCAGTGGTGACATGAAATCCAAGGAGATCAAGCGACTCGCCCTCCACGAACTGCTCGACTACGTCGCTAATAACCGCCAAGTCATTACGGAGCCAATGTACCCTAGAGTTGTCGAAATGTTCGCCAAGAACCTCTTCCGACCCATTCCGCCCCCGATGAACCCCCAAGGAGAAGCTTTCGATCCGGAGGAGGACGAACCCGTCTTGGAGGTTGCTTGGCCGCATATCCAGGTTGTCTACGAGTTCTTCCTGCGCTTTATCGAAAGCCAGGACTTCAACACCAACATTGCCAAGGCGTACATTGACCATAGCTTCGTGCTGCAGCTGCTGGAGCTCTTTGACTCGGAGGACCCTCGCGAGAGAGACTTCCTCAAGACGACGCTTCACCGTATCTATGGCAAGTTCCTGAACCTGAGATCGTTCATCCGTCGCTCCATCAACAACGTATTCTTCCAGTTCACATACGAAACGGAGAGGTTTAACGGCATTGCTGAATTGTTGGAAATTCTGGGCTCTATTATCAACGGTTTCGCTCTGCCGCTGAAGGAGGAGCATAAGACCTTCTTGACGCGGGTATTGATACCTTTGCACAAGGTGAAGAGTCTCAGCATGTACCACCCTCAGCTGGCGTACTGCATTGTCCAGTTCCTTGAGAAAGATGCATCTCTCACAGAGGAGGCAAGTTTTGGATCCGAGGCTTCGTATAGTTGCTTGCTAACCGAACCAGGTTGTCCTCGGACTGCTCCGCTACTGGCCCAAGGTCAACAGCACAAAAGAGGTTATGTTCCTTAACGAGGTCGAAGACATTTTCGAAGTCATGGACCCGGCTGAATTCGCCAAGGTTCAGGAGCCTCTTTTCCACCAGCTGGCCAAGTCGGTTGCCAGCCCCCATTTCCAGGTTGCTGAGCGTGCTCTTTACTTCTGGAACAATGAGTACTTCTGCAACTTGGTCAGTGATAACGTTGAGATTATCCTGCCCATCATGTTTGCGCCTCTATACGAGAACTCCAAGGGACACTGGAACCGGTGAGTATTACCACAGAGTGCAAGCGCGACTAGTACTAATTAATTCCTGCAGTACGATTCACGGCATGGTTTATAACGCCATGAAGCTGTTCATGGAGATCAACCCTCAATTGTTCGACGACTGCTCCCACGATTACACCGAGCAGCAAAATAGCGCCGCAGCCAGAGAAGCCCTCCGTGAAAGAAAGTGGGCGTCAATCACCGATCAGGCCAACCAGAGACGGTCAGCCAACGGTGCGGGCGCTCCGACATCAGGTAGAGCACACGCTGGCTCCCTTTCTCGCGTTGATGAAGTCGACGGAACCGAAGACAACCAGAAGCGATTAGACTCTCTCAAGCTGCAAGATGGCGACCGCAGGGAACGTCGGCATGAGCAACAAGACTCGGTAGGATCAACCCGAAGCCAAAAATGATTTTACCCTGTTGCCATTACCCGCCTCTGTCTGGTTGTCAACCTGCGCTTGAGGATTCTCAATACCCTTTGAAACTTTGTTTTGCTATTTTTACAAGACTCACCCTGTCCTGTTCCTCAACATTGTCTTGCATCCCGCTTTAATCACCGAATTTCAGTGCTTGTTGGAATGTTTGATTGACCAGTGTCCGATATAGGCCCCGGAACAAAATGGCGAGGAGAAAGCCGAGGCGACTGAGGAGTCATGACCTGCCTCGGCATTATTACCGAATGATTTGCCTTCAACGGGTTGAAGGACTCCAAACGGGAACATCATGCATGCGCTTAGGGATTCAGAGGATAACCGCCGGGTACGCTTCGGGTCAGGAGAGAGAGGACCACAAGCTCTAGTAGAGATGGGGCTTCGCCGCCCTCGGAACATACTTAATTTTCATGATGTCACTTTTATGTTTCCTTTCTCCTCGGCAAAGACTCAGACCTGAGCGGGACTTTTTGACTACTGGCATGGAGCCGCCCGCCCGCTGTTTAGCTGTTGAGGTGAAAAGAAACGCGGGACTCTTCTTACTTTTTTCTACGCGGGAGGACACAAACACGTATTTTGTCGGAAGAGGGTGACGAAGGACAGGCAAGAGTGGGTGGAAGAAAGATGGGGTGCCCCGGCGTACAGAGGCGAAACTCGGGAGACAAGCTCCTTTTTTCTTTCTGCGGCTCTCTCGGATGAACTTGACAAGAAAGTTGCGCCAGAGTGGGCGTGAGGAATGAGGGTTTTCCTCCTTGGTTTCTACCTTAGACGATGAATGAGTACAGACGTCAGACGTCACATTTAGACTTGGGTACGCTGACAGAGGTTTGACGAGCGGCTTCGTGATTGACATTATAAATTGCCTTGCTACTACTGGTCTAATCTACAGTTGTCCAAGAGAGCAGAGGGAACTTTACCACGCGCCTCCTCTGCCTCTGTTATAGCCTCCCCTGCCGCGACCTCTGTACCCACCACCGCCGCGTCCATACTGCGGCTGTTGCTGGTATTGGCTGTGTTGTTGCGGCGGCGGCGGCGGCGGCGGCGGAGCGGGTGCCCCCCATCCGCTCATGTGGGGTGGAGGCGGCGGCAGACCGGCACCAGATGGCGGAGCACCCCAATTCTGCGGAGGCCCGCTGATGTAGCCTACAGTGGGAGGATGAGTAGGTGGAGGGGGAGGCGGCCATGCTCCTTGGAAGCCTTGAGGCGGCGGAGGGGGTGGTGGGAAGTGTCCGAACCCGCCGGCCGCGTTTGGAGGTGGTGGTGGGTACGGTTGGAAGGCGGGAGGACTGTGGTGATTAGGGGGAGGAGGCGGCGGTGGCTGCGGCTGGTTGTAGCCCTGGCCCGACTCGTCGTTGTACCGGCCGCGGCCGTGGGGTGGAAGTGGTGACCTGCTCGAGTCGCCGCGGCCTCTTCTCCCGCCTCCTCGCTCACGAGATCGGGATCGGGATCGGGATCTGTAGGGACTCCGCGACCGGGAGCGTGACCTTGACCTTGATCGGCTGTAGTCTCTGGAGTCGTAACGACCCTTGCGTGGAGGGCTCTGTCGCCGATCGCGGCTGTGGCTTCGGCTGCGGCTGGGGCTCCGGCTTCTAGAATCTGGCGAGAGCCTGCGCCTCTTGAACGCGGGGGGCGAGTCGCTTCTACTCGACCGGCCAGGGGGGAAGCTGCGAGAGCGGCTTCGCGAGCTGGATCGGCCACGGCTGCGTCTGTCGCCTACTGGCTTTCCCTTCTTGCGCTGCTTCATCTTCTCGCAGAAGTTGCGCGACCAGCCGTAGTATGTTTCTCCTCCAATGACCTCGCCCGTGATCTCGTCGAGGATGACGCGCTCGCCCATCTCGCTCAGGTCCGTCGACTGCTGATCGGGCTGCTGGGGCGCCGCCGACTTGGAATATAGTCTCTCGACGTCCGCGAGAAGGTCCTTGACTGCCTTGGCGAGAGCCTTGTCCGCGGGGCCTGGCGCGAGCTGAAGCGGCTTGATCATGTTGGGGTTCATGGCCTTCGTAGAGTTTGGCTCAAGATGCGGGAGCCAGTTGGCAGCTGGAAGGTCGAACCAAGGCGTGTTCGGGTCTCCGTGCATCGAGGGAATCATGTAGGGCGCGTCCTTTGCAGGTTTGACAGCGAGGTTCGACCCTGTCTGGTTGTTCGCGCCCTCGCCCTCAGCAGCCTTGGTGACTTTACCGCCATGGGGGGCTTCCTTCACCGTCTCCCTCAAGTCTGCGATCGTGTGCGTCGAGAAATACTTTTGCTGGTCCCAGAGCGACAGGAGATCGTCCAGCTTGCGCATGTGTTTCGGGCAGTTGTGGAAGCTGGCGGCAGCGTGAAAGAGCGACGAAAGGCTGGGCTGTAGCTCCGTCGCGAGGCGCGTGTCTCTGTCCCGCACGACGGCATGGTAGAGAACGTCGTTGAGGATGTAGAGAATGTGCAGACGCTTGCGCTTGGAAGAGGGCTTCGTCTTGTTCTTCGCAGCACCAGCGGCGGCGGCGGCGGCGGTAGCATCATCGCCTGGGAAGGATTTGGAGAGGGCGGCCAGGTATTTGCCAAGAGCGGCGACACGCGCCGGCGAGGGCGCCAGATTCTTCAGGATCCATCGCTTGCATTTCTAGAGGAGGCAGCAGGAGTTTAGTTGACCTGCGACATGTAGACACGACGGAAACGGCTATGCTTGCGGCAAGAAACACGCAGAAGAGAAGAAAATGGCGCGGAGAGAGAGGCCGTTTCAAGAGGGCATCAAACCTGAACGTTGGCGGGCGAGCACTGGTGTATCGCATCGTGAAGGAGGGTGTGGAACGTCTCGATCTCCGGCCTCGTGAGGGAGACAGGCTCTTTGCGGAAGAGCAGGGCGCTAAAGGAGGCCTTTGCTATCGCCAGCTCGGGTGTTGCCATTGCGCTTCGATTCGCATGCCTGCCGGCGCGCAGGTAGGTGAGCAGCGAATGTGTTGTTGTGAAGGGGCGAGTGGTAGTGTTGGGGATGTTGAAGTTGAAGCTACGAAGCGGGAGCTGTTAGAAAAGAGCTGAAAGCTTCATGCCAGCCAGGCACACAAAGCTGAATGCGCCGCGCAGGGCGTAAAACTGTGGCTTAGCACTTGGATCCAGCTATTGGAGTGAGTCGGCTGGAAGTCGGGGTTCTGCGCGGCTTCTTCCGCAAAGGTGCTAGGGGACCCAGGCCGCCCAGTGCGGATTGCCACGAGGTCAGCATCTTAGCGGGCAGCCCTCCAGCTACCCTTGAAGCCAAGATGCGGTAGCACCTGCGGCCGGAGCGTGCGCCGTGTTTTCGGAGGGATCATGGGGGCGGACTATTGCGATAGGCCATCGAGGGGCAAGTATCTACTTATTCATCCAATTGACGGAGCGGTTTTACTGGCTTGATGCTGTTTGTGCAGCTGAGGCCTCTCGCTTGTGTTGGTGTTGGACAGAACCACCGCTGACGTATGGCAAGTGTCCAATGATTCATTGACAGTCTGCCATCATGGCCTCGTCCAGAAGACGCTTTTGCTAAAGTTACAGAAATGACCGCCGTGGCTTCCCTTCAAAATACAATAATCCAGAGGTTAATTGGTAGAGAGGCGTAAATTCTTTCGTGTCGTGCTCAATGATACAAAGCGCGGCCATAACCGACCTAGGTGTTAATTATAATACACAGACTCGGGTCCGGTCGGGCTGCTTCCACCGCCAAACGTTTCGCGCCACTACGAGAAGCGGTCTCCCTTTGGACTCTTGAACGGCGTACTACTCTCGTATTTGCTCTTCTCCAATATTCTTTGTTGTTCCGTGGTCGGGGCATGGCGGGTCGGGGCGGGGTCGGAGCTGGACTCCTGGCTCGGCGAGCCGGCGGCATCGGTGCGCGGCTCTCCGCCCATGGTGGATGCGGAACCGGGCTGACTGGGGACGTTGTCGCCGTATTCCATGGACTGGGCCATCTGCTTGCGCTTGCGCTGCTCTTCAAAGCGGGCTGCGCGGTCGGCGTTGATGCTCTGCTTGGCGAAGTAGTAGGCCGTTCCGCCGGCTACATAAGTCGGCGTGTTAGCTACGGTACGAGGGCCAAGGCATGCTCAAATGACCACGTACCAACACAGAGAGAGCCCCATCCGAGCCTGCAAAACACAGAGTGAGAAGGTCAGCGTGACGGACGACGAGAGATGGTTTGCGACGAGTCAAGCGTACCAGAACGATTTGACCTGGGATCAGGCATGATGTTAGCCAGAGACTTGAAACCATATGCGACGGATAGGCTACAACTTACGGTGTTCATGTTTGCGGCAGAATATGGGGTGGACGATCAACTGGACAGATCTTGTCGCAGGGCTGAAGGGTTGGCAGGTTTGTCTGGAACGCAATGGGAGGCAGCGAGCGAGAAGAGGAAAAAAAAGTTGCGCCGTTCGGAGTTGTTTGAATGGAAGATCTAAACCTGGTCAATCGGAGCAGTTGTCCAACAGTCAGCACGCTCTGTGGTAAAGTGGGATGGTCTGATAATGGAGCTCCCCGATTGCTTGGCCTTGAGCCGTGCACGCGATTTGTGGACCCCGAGCGAGAGCGCAGGAAGGCGAGTGCAGCGTGCGGTGGTGGTTGCTCTCAATCGAGTTTAGCCGGCTTGAGGCGGTTGAGCCACAAGGTACGTCCTCTTTTTGGAGGCAGCATCCAGTCACATTAGGTAAGCACTCTAGGAAGAGTCGCTCCTCACCAACGTTGAAGGGGGAGAGAAGCTAGGTAAGAAGAGGATGGCGGATGGACAGCTGGGCCGAAGGAGGAGGGCAACAACGGCGAGGGCGAAAGTGATGTACAGGGGCCGCAGCGTTTACAGCGAGCGGCAGATCAGGCAGTCTGGCGGGTGTTCAGCGGGTAGGCCTAATTTCGGAACAATTAGCGTCCAGGTCCTGTCTCTCCATGCCCGTCGATTGGGTGTACGGTACTTGGTGCCTATGCAGTGTGTGCAGCATGTACGAAGTACCTACTTCGGGTCAGGTCTTAGGCAGATTCACTCAGGTACCAAGCCAGTGAACCCCGGGAAGCATGCATCCTCTCCCCCAATTCCATCCCCCTCCCCCAACCTTCTCGCAATTACTGGAACCCAGCAAGGCCAGGTACTTGGCGTGGAGGTACCTTGTCCAAGTACTATCCGTATGTGCGCCCAAATTACCTGACATCTCTTGGAAAGCAAAAGGTCGAAAAGGGCCCGCAGCTGGCTCTGGACGACCCTTGTTAGTACTGCATAGTAAGTACACTACTCGCCGAGGGCTGGGAGGAGCTGGAGGGCTGTGGCAGACGACAGCCCAAAGAGGGACGGAGACTCGGCTTGGCAGGGCCATATGTCATTATGGATATTGCTACCCTAGATAGGACAGCGGGCACGGCGTACGTAGTGTACCTGACGTCGCCGTCGTAATTGAGGGCGGTGTTTAGATGGCGACGTCTCCAAAGGTCCCTCAAACCTTACGTACATGCCACCACGTACCTCCTGGCACCCGCGCAGAAGCCACTCGAGCGTGCGTGTTGTATTGTATCCGTATGTAGGTAGGCACATCCATCCATCGGTAGATAGGTACCTGAGCGGTTGTACCTGATGGCAAGGTACAGAGAGGTAGGCCAGCCGGTTGCCTGCGAGCAAGGTGCACCGCACCACACCCCAACCCGCACACACTACTCCATCCACAGTCCACCACGGTGCCGTCCCAGCAAAACGGCTGGGAATCTTATTGCTCCAAGGGGCCTTTGCAATGCCACTTCGTTGTCAATCACAACTTTACCACGGATACTACTGCCGCTACCTCGACTCGACCACCACCACCACAACAGAAAAAAAAACATTCTGCCCTCCGTCCCCTCTCGCGTCTGCTCCTGATCCACTGCGATTCTGACCATACATCTATGGCCATGCCCGCCTGCACGTCGAGGTAGCTTCGAAACGTCGCCCAGCATCATTATGCTCCCCAGCCCTCTTGCACGGCCGTCCATCCCACTTCGCAGAATCCCTCCGAACAGCCACGCGCATCAAACTATCGTCTTCGCTGACATACCCTCGCGATCCTCAATCCCCGTCCGACAACCTCTACACCATCCCTTGACAAATTAAGCACGCCAGACTCGCCTTGTCCTAGCCCGCCGTTGATGGGCTCATGAAGATTCGTTTGAAGACGTGGGTGTAATGGGTATCAGCACCCTGAGCCCCGCCGTCCAGCTCAACTGTCATCATGCCTCCCCCCGATCAAAATGGGCCTGATGGCTCATCACTTGTTCGTTCCCCAAGCCGACAAGACCCCCTCTGACTTTCTGACTGATATGGCTGGCAGAAACCCGTCTCCTCCCTGAGAGCCAAGTTCGAGAACATGAACAAGGGCGAACCTGCGCCTGCACCTGCCCCCGCGCCTGTCCTTCCGTCGGGCCCTTCTCCGCCTCGAACAATCTCACCGGGCCCGAAGCCTGAATTCCTTCGAGATGCAGCCAAGTCTACCGAAAGCCTTCCGATACCCCCGAGACCGAGAGAACGTGGCAGCATCTCGACACCGTCTCTTCCTCCTCCGCTGCACGAGCCAGTCCCTCGATCGCCGGGCCGCTCCCTGGGCATACCTCCCACTCTGAAGCCGGAGCCCGTGAAAGCTCCCTCCGTCATGGTAGAGCCTCCTCAATCTCCTCCGAAGAACTCTGTTTCCAGATTCGCGCATGCCGAGACTCCGGCTTTCTTGAACGCTGAGTCCGGCGCATCAACTCCGACAACTCCCACTACCGCGCGGCAGTTCAAGATCCCGAGTCGGCCCCATACCCCCTCTCTCGAACCGAACCGGCGCAGCCCAAGGCTGTCGGCCTCCCAACCGCCCTCTCCCCCGCCCCCGAGAAGGTCTGGCGAGATTCGCAGAGACAACAGACCCGCCGTCCCGCCGCCTATCAACCGTGCTGAAAAGCCGTCAATGCAGTCTCAGCCGAGGCCATCGTTTTTCGCTGATCATGTTGTAACCGCCAATAGACATATGCTGAAGCCGGAGACCTCTCCGTTCAGCAGCCCGCCTAGCAGCCCCGAACCGGCACCCCCGGTGCTTCCTTCGAGGCCAAAGGCGCCTGCCACACATTCGGATCCGCCGCCTCAACAGCAAAGGGGAAGGACACTGGATGTTGGATTTGCACCTCCGCCTGTACACCACTCGATCATGACGAAGAGAAACCAGCGGGACCAGGAAACAAATGGATTCGTAAAGGGCCAAATCACGCCTCAAATTACTGGCGAGACCCGTCCTTCCGTACCAGCGCTGCCCGCGAGACCGCATACGACCGCCGAGCCACCACCACGGCCCCTTTCTATGACCATGAAGCCGCCCCCGCGACCCCCAAGGCCTGGTATCAACACACACCCAGTCTCCGAGGCTCAACCACCGCCCAAACGTATTGTTTCGACCCCCACAACCCATCTTCCGCCACCTACCCGGTTGCCTGGACGTGCCAATACGGTGACTGACAGAACATCAGAGAGGACTACGCCTCGCCCACCGCCACCGCAACCTCCCATCTCGCACCCTCCTCAACCTGTGCAACACCCATCGCCGCCGCCGCCGCCGGCCGAGACGACGACTGCTCTTATCCCATCGAGCAATCATCCAAAGGTTGATGTCAACGGCTCGAGCCAGTCCTTCCCGGATCCTTCCAACGTCAACCGGAGACCCCCCTATATCAAGCAAGGTATGCACGAAATCCAGACCAAGTATGATCCCAGAACATTCGACGTTTGCGGCGACCTGGTTTGCACCACTGGTCACTTGACCCGAGTTTGGAGTTTGCGGGATGGTGAACTCCTTATGAGCTTTGCCCACGGTGAGGGCATCAAGGCCACAGCAGTGGCGTTCAAACCTGGTAATAATGTCGATGAGGAAGGCGAACGCCTATGGATTGGTAACAACTTTGGCGAGCTAATGGAGGCCGACATTGCAACGCAAAGTGTGATTGCAAATAAGCCGAGCGCCCATGGTCGTCATGAAGTCATCAAAATTTACCGCCACTTCAACGAATTGTGGACACTTGATGAGACGGGCGGGCTTCTCGTTTGGGGTCCGGATGAGACCAGCACGCCAAACTTGACGAATAACTCACACCAAGCATTCCGACTACCGAAAGGCCACACCTTCTCGATGATAATTGGAGACGAGCTGTGGCATGCGACTGGAAAGGAAATTCGGGTGTTTGCTCCTAGTACAGACGGGCAGACCCAGTTTCAAGTTCTTGTGAGGCCTATGATGCAGGATACTGCTGGAGAAGTTACCTCCGGATGCCAAGTCCGGTCACAACCTGGCAAGGCCTTCTTTGGCCATGCAGATGGCAAGGTTTCGATTTACAACACGCAAGACTTCGCTTGTCTCGGGATTATCAACTTGAGCTCTTGGAAGATCAACTCCATCGCAGGCGTCGGTGATTATTTGTGGGCGGGATTTAACACAGGTAAAGTCTGTGTTTACGACATGGCGACAACACCGTGGTCTGTCAAGAAAGACTGGCAGGCACACGACAAGAACCCAGTTGTGAAGCTCGTTTCGGACGCTTCCAGCGCTTACCGAATGGATCGTCATCAGGTAATATCTCTCGGTGCAGACAATGTGCTTCGCACCTGGGACGGCCTCCTGCAGGATGACTGGCACGAGACGGAAATGAAGGGCATGGACACCCAGTACTGCGAGTTCCAAGATCTCAAGGTGCTATGTATGACCTGGAACGCCGGTGCATCTACGCCTCACAGCCTTCGATACGCTGAAGAGGACGCGGAATTCATCAAGAGTCTGTTGCAAGCAAACAGCTCACCTGATATCCTGGTTTTCGGGTTTCAGGAGTTAGTCGACTTGGAGGACAAAACCGCCACAGCCAGTAAGTTTGAACATTGCCATTCGACGAAACTTTGCTGACATTTCCCAGAACGTTTCTTGAAGGTCAAGAAGAAAGAGGGATCAGACCAGGAGCGAATGAGCCACCAATACCGCGACTGGAGAGACTTCTTGTTGAAGAGCCTCGATGATTACATGCCGCATGATTGTCTATACCACTTGCTGCACACTGCCACTCTTGTTGGCCTGTTCACCTGCATTTTTGTCAAGTCGACGCTTAGAGATCGCGTACGGAACTTGAGCGCATCGGAGGTCAAGCGTGGCATGGGCGGCCTCCACGGCAACAAAGGTGCCATCGTTGTCCGTTTTATGGTTGACGACTCCTCACTTTGCTTCATTAATTGCCATTTGGCAGCGGGTCAATCACAGGCCAACAGTCGTCACAACGATGTGGCGGCCATTCTCGAAGCGCAAATTCTCCCTCCTGAGCGAGACCCCAATATGCGTCTGGACAGCTTCGTTGGTGGTGGAGACGGCACTATGATCTTGGATCATGAGCTCTGCCTCCTCAACGGCGATCTCAACTACCGCATCGACACGATGTCACGCGATACCGTGGTTATTGCTGTTAAACAAAATAACTTGGCCAAGCTACTCGAGCGAGATCAGCTCCTCGTAGCAAAGAGACGGAACCCAGCCTTCAAGCTCCGCGCATTTGACGAGATGCCAATCACCTTTGCACCTACGTACAAGTATGATGTCGGCACAGACAACTACGATACTAGTGAGAAGAAGCGCTCGCCAGCCTGGTGCGATCGACTACTGTACCGCGGAGGGGGCAGGATAAAGCAAATCGACTACAAGCGCCACGAGGTCCGCGTATCCGATCATAGACCCGTCACCGGACGATTCAAGTTCACGGTTAAGAAGGTCCAGCCGAAGGCGCGGGCCATGGCGTGGGTAGATTGCGTGTCGAGGTTTGAAGACCTGCGACTGCGCGAACTCAATGATGACAAGTGAGTACTTGTTTTTCCGCCGATAACAAACATTTTGCTAACAGACGTAGGATATCCTATCTGACGAATGTTATTGGTTACGACGCCGCCACTGCTCAGAGCATTCTCAACCCGCAGAGCGAGGCATGAATACACCCTTGCAAATTTCACTACGGACCACAGCTTTCAACCGCAGGCTACATGATTGATATGCGGTAGGCATGGTTGATGGACAACTCTCCGGATGCGAGTTACGAATGGAGGGGTTTTACGACCGGGGGCAAGGAAAAGGTTACGAAGACGGATAGCATGACACACGTTTTGAACGTCCAACAACGAATTGGCATTTGAATGGCGCAGTTTAGACAGAGAAAGATATTGGGATTCGTTTACCCACGACGCAAGCGGGAGGAAGACATACAACTATCCAGCCCCCAAAAACATGTCTAGCCTTCTACGGAGGCATCTGGGTTGTATGCTTTTTTTGACGAACAACGTGTGCTGGTCACCGAGTAGAGGGACCAATGACGGCCTGGAAGGATAATAGGAGAAAAGAGAAAGAGAGAGAGAGAG
Organism: Colletotrichum sp. COLG25; assembly: GCA_009801095.1. NCBI lineage: Eukaryota > Fungi > Ascomycota > Sordariomycetes > Glomerellales > Glomerellaceae > Colletotrichum > Colletotrichum sp. COLG25. The sequence continues at coordinate 4,906,641 of VNWT01000012.1, read as the reverse complement.
ACTCATGAATGCAACTACATCTTGTAGAGAGCCAAATCGCATTGAGAACGGTGAAGAGGTGCAGATCTAGGCAACTGGTATGTGCTAGGGAATGCAAGGCCATGCAGGATGCGTCTCTTACCGCCCCTGCAGCACCGCCCGATGCGCGCGCGAGTCACGGCAAGCCAATACGACTGTGCCTTGCATTTTGCGCTTGACTGACGTAGATGCTGCATGGTTGGCGGCGAAAATGTTGCCGTTACCCAGTTCGCCTAGCCGTTCGTTGATTTGCGGTTTACAGAGCTCTCTAGATCGATCAACTCGCCTGGTGTGGGTGATGGTGTTGGTTCATGCATGCACAATGAAGGTCACTGAAGTATCCGTTGACACCTATATGGCCCCAATCAAAATATGTATTAACCCCTTTCTCAGGGGCTCTCAAGTCTATAAACCATGTCTCTCTCTCTCGAGGTGTGAAGGTCTGGAAACCTCCCCACTAGATCGTTCGGAAGTGAATGACTACAATTCTAGCATTGCATGCTGTTGGGCCATGTTTTTGTTGTTAGGTCTGTGACAAAAAAATCCGAGAAATCTCAACTAATGCCGTCTATGTTTTTCCCCCTTTGCTTTTCGCCGTCCAAATCTTTTTTTATTCGTTTGTGTCGCCGCCGCGGGCAATAGCTTTCAAGAAAGGGAAAGAATTTTGGTGTCCCCGCGCTTCTTGCTCAGATCTCGAGGAGGGCCTTGGCACCGGGCTCGCTGCAGACGTAGATGACGTCGTGGTTGTCGGTGAAGCCGTTGAAGCGAGTGGCGGAGCACTTTGTGTAGGCGCCCATGTCCTCAAAGTACAGCCAGTCGCCGACGTCGAGCTCGTGCTCAAAGGAGATGGTCTCGGTGATGCGGTCGATGCCGTCGCAGGTGGGGCCCCAGACGGAGTAGCGGACACCCTCGCCGTCGGGGCAGGCGTTGGCGGAGGGGCAGTCGTAGACGGTGGCAGGGCCGGCGCGCAGAACCTTGGCGACGGGGTGCTGGTGGTCGAACATGATGCTGGAGAAGTTGCCGTAGAGGCCGTCGTTGACGTAGAGCATGTAGCGCTTCTCGTTCAGGGAGGGCTCGTCGACGGTGCGACGGGCGATGATGTTGCAGGCGATGGTGAAGGCCGCGGAGACGTAGTAGCGGCCCGGCTCGGCGATGATGTTGACGTTGCTGGAGGCCGGGAAGTACTCGTCGAGAGCGCCGCGGAGGACGGCGGCCATGTCCTCGAAGGTGTCGCCGCAGAAGCCGCCGCCGATGTCGAGCGTCTTCATGTCGAAGCCGTAGGCGCGGCCCTGCTCAAAGACCTCGTAGGCGTCGTAGACGGCCTTGTAGAAGGCCATGGGGTCGGAGGCGCCGGAGCCGACGTGGAAGCTCACGCCGACGACGTTGAGGCCTAGGTCCTTGGCGGTGGCGAGGAGCTCGTTGGTGTCCTCCTTGGCGGCGCCGAACTTCATGCTGAGGCGGCACAGGCTGGACTCGTCGTCGGTCATGATGCGCAGGTAGAGCTCCGCCTCGGGGAAGAGCTTGGCGACCTTGCGCAGCTCGTCGGCGTTGTCAAAGGTCATCTGCTTGACGCCCATGGCCTTGACGTAGCGGACGTACGAGTTGGTCTTGCAGGGCTGGGCGTAGATGATGCGCTCGGGGGCGACGGTGCCCATGTTGAGGACCTGGTCAATCTCGGTCTTGGAGGCGCAGTCGAAGCCGGTGCCGAGGGCAGCGAGGAGCTGGAGGACCTTGGGGTCCGGGTTGCACTTGACGGCGTAGAACGGCTTGACGCGGGGCAGGTTGAGCTTCCAGCGCATGTGCTGGCGGTAGACCTCGCCTAGATCACCGACGAAGAAGGTGTCTTCGTCGCCGGGCTCACAAATCTCATGGTCGATGCTCTCGACGCGCTGGCGGAGAGCATCGCCAATCAGCTGCTTGGGGTTGATCACGCCATTCTGTTTGTTGTGATGGGCGTGTTCGACATAATGCGACGTCTTTAAGACGGGTTGGTGGTAGGTACTAGCAAAATTGATAGTAGCTGGGGCAAAATGCTCGATCGCGGCTGTTGCCATAACCATATCCCAAGCGGTTGATGGGGGTGTTTTGTTGGTGTTGGGTGGATGAGATTTGTGGTAAGTCGGTGGGTTGTTGTCTCGATACTATCGGACTCCTCTCTTTCGACAGTTGTTTGTCTTGTCGAAGGTGGTTTGTTTGTAAGAAGAAGTTGAACCTAGAATCGGCAAGAGAGTTCTAGGGTGGTCGAAAGCGGTAGCAGACAGAACCCTCAGTGATCTGACGAGGTCTCCTCGACTCCCCCTCGGCGAGAGGAAGAGGCGCTAAACCCGTCCTATGCGGCAGCTGGTTGGGGGAGAGAAAAGGCGTCTGGTGAAGCAAAGCGTCGAAGAGAAAGAACTCGAGCTTCTGCTTAGGCGACTTCAGCAGCGGGTGGCGGGATGGCGTTGACGATGTGGCGGGTCTTTCGGAGGCTGAAATCTTGGTCACTGACGAAGCTCACGGCCAGGGAAGCCGTGCTGGGCTGTTGTGCCTTTGAGTTGACCAAAGGCTAAGTCGGCGGTGGGAAGGGGTGATCTTTATACAAGATCTGGAGAGGCGGTATGGTTAGCGATGAGCTTCTTCACTATGAGGGCTTTCTTGATGGCGTTGTCAACGATGAGACGGAAATGAGGAAGGGGAATGGTGAATGGCATGAATTAGGAGAGTGATTTTCCGTCGCAAGCTTTGCTGGGTGGTGGTGGTGAGGGGCGAGGAGCAGCAATGGCTCTGCTTGTGTTGTTGTGTGTGTAGAGACACACGATGACGATGCCATGTGACACGCGAGAGACGTGCAAGGTCAAGGCAGGTTGCGCGAGTGCGGGCAACAGCTTCTTCCGTTTCGAAGAAAAAAAGACGGAACTCACCAAGTTGTTGAAACTGGACGGAGAGGCGATGCTCGGGTCCAGGTAGCTGGTTAACAGTTGCGGTGTTTTGCGAAGAGCGGGAGCTGGCGAGCAATTTGGTTGACGATGAACCTTTGGTTTGGTGTTGGAGGACCAAGTTTGTGGCGGGGGGGTCCGTAAAGGCTTTTTATTGCGACGGGCTCTGAGGGTAGGTTTCGTCTTCTTTCTCCAGAAGTCCTTTTGGGTACCTTATTAGTGGAGCGGCGACGCCTGGCTGGCCACAGCACACACACACAAACACAGCTGCCCACAATTTCTTGTTCAAAATTTTCCCCCTTGTCAAGGAGCATTGACTTCCAGCAACAGCTGCGGCTACAGCCACATCACTCACTCATCACCGTTCCTGACCCGTCCGGTGTCTGCTCTCATCTCTCTCTCTCTCTACTCCGTACAGACCGCAAGCTTTCCTCAGGAGCCAAGGTTCAGCCCGGCTCCATACAATGATGCTCGCCTGCTGAGTCTTCGGTCGAGTATCCCGGTGTACCCAGTTTCAATATCCCGTTGAACCCGCTGCCGACCGCAAAAAAAGCCAACCTCCAAGTTGAGGCCTTCCACATCCACCAATGGTGGAGAGAGACGCTCCCGTGGGAGAGACATGTACATGTGGTACATCGGGCCGCGTACCTTGTTCTGCAGGTTCCGGTGTCTGAGATGCATGGGTGATCGGATGTACTCCGTACATGACCTCACGCTGAAGAATGGGCGCAACAATTACAGCAGGTAAAGTACCTGAAGCTTAAAAGATGGTACCGGCCTCCTGTGCTCTGCCCTGGGCTCGGGTGGGCCGAAGGGAAGATACATTTCCATTTGGGCATGATTGTTGTTGCTCTTTTCGTTACGACGACGTTGTATGTAAGTATATTTTGATGCAGAACGAACACCTACCGGCTTTGTCTTGGTTGACACGCATTCCTCCACCATTACGAACCACCCGCATACTCTGCGTCGTTACCGTTCCAAGTCGTCACCACTATTTGCAAATGACATGGACCGCTTGAAACTCCATCAAGTGCATCACCGTTGCCCACATTGTCCACAACGGGTGAAGCTAGCACAAGAGACGCCTGCTAGTTGCAGAAGTTGACAGTAGCGGATGCTGGAGCAGAGCACATGGAAGTTGGAACAAGAGGGGTGCCGAATGATTCTGTCTCTAGGTAGGCAGGCAAGACAAGACAGCGACAGACCATGTGGTGGTGGTACCTGGCCGGCTTCTAGAAGTAGATTCGGGGTGCAAAATTGCGGTCTGAGAATTACCGATGTGTCAGCAAGATCGGTGATGCTCAGTGCTCCCGGAGACTTGAGGTGTGGCTGGAGGCTGCCAATGATGCGCTGCGGTGTTGGCCCTGCATGCGAGAAAGACATGCACCGAAGATCAGAGACGGTCAAACAGGCACGGCGCGCCAGACTTGGACTTGGCAAGATGGGACAGGGCATTTTCTGGAGAAGCAACGAGCTAGTAAACCCTAACGGTCCGCGTTGAGACCGACTCAGCCGTCGCCGTTCGCTTCATCGTCGACGACACAAGTTTCGGTCAGCACGACTCTGTCTTTCGCCTGTTGCCTCGCGAGGAAACGTCTCATCCCGTACCTTGCTCTGGCCCCCCGGGATTCGAGGCATGTAGCGTGAGGTAACGAGGGGTCTCCAGTCTCCAGACTTTCAAACTCCAGACCGCCGCCCGCCCGCCAGCCAGCCAGCAGCACCAGCAGTGCCTCTTCGCTTGTCCTGGCTCATCACACGGGATCCCGATAAATTCCCTCACGCATGTCCACTCGGACGTCTACCATAATTAGCCTGATTCCATGCAACTCTCACGCACCCAGCTCAAACGGGACGGGGTGAGCTTTGCGTGCTCCGCGCGCTGCTCTGGCCTAGCTCTTGTCACATTTCGCTGACATGGGCGCGGAAATTCGTCTGGCCAAACGGCCGCTCAATGCAATGAAAGAGTGCACAGCACCACCAGACCAGACCAACCGGCACGCATCGCCCAGAAGCATGTGCATCTCACTTTTCTTACCCTTTGCCCCCTTCTACTGGCGCGTACTCGCGGCATTGCTCTTCCCTCCCACCCTCGGCTGTGTCCTCCAAGACGGCGGGTGAGTAATATGTAAAGGGTACTTGCTGGGCTGCCTCCTCAAAACACCAGCCCACACGGTTCTCGGCCTGGTGGTGGTGTTGGCGATGGCACAAGCCCTCCTTGGCTGGGCCCTCTCCGTGAGCCGCAGTGCCACCTTGACTTACAGTGTGTACGAAGTCTCCCATGTCCACCACTTCGTGCCTCAGTGCCTTGAAATGTGGCGCCGCCCCTGGGAGTGACGTATGCGGGGCACTCGCACCGCCATTTTTCGTCCAATGTTTGCGCCTTTTTGTTCTGTGTCACTCGTCCGGCGTGTTTCCGCTCAATACTTATGCACTAATTGGCTCCATCTGATTGGTTGCTACATCTCATCCACCGATATCGCCAACTTCACTCTTTGACATGTACTCTGCGCTTTAGTCCGACGACCCAATGCTGAGGATGTCGGTTCTGATAGAACGAGCTGGGCCGGTTATTGCGGGCAGAACCTCGCGATCCCCAGGCTCATCTTTCTTGATCTTGCGTCGTCTAGTGGTCTCCAAGCCATTGAGGTAGCAGGAAGACGTATCGTATCTGAACGCGTACTTTACAGGTAGGACATTGGCTCACCGTGACTCTCGGTTAGTTCGTTCATTCAAGAGTTGGGTATAATTACACAGGTTATGTGCAGCACATATAGTTACAGATACGACTGGTGGCGATGTGCCTTCCGCGGTCGTCATTGTACACAGGCAGCTCTCTTTCGAGTCAATGCCAAGTCTAAGTCATGGTATCATGCGGCATCATGGGTGCCGTGACCTCTGTCCCACGACGACGACATCGAAGACGCAAAAAAGAAGCGACAAAAGTGGTGTCGGCAACCTTCTTACTTCGCGCCGTTAATGTCCATCTCGTTGATGGACCAAGTGCCGTCTACCCAAGGGCGCTTCTCACCCAAGAAGGCAACCCGTTCCTCCTCCTTCTTCAGAGCCTCAACGATGTACTGCTGTGCAACGTCGCGCACTTGGTCTTTGGAGACGTCAAGAAGCTGCTCGCGACGCTTCTGCTTCATCTCTTCTGTGATGCCAGACAAGAAGCGACCCATGCCCTCGGAGTTGACCGATTGCGGAGCGTCCACACCTTGGAACACCGAAATTTGGGCCTCTTCGAGGTCGCGATCCGTCCACTCCTTGTCCCTCGCCCACTGGCCAGCGTTGCGCATAATCGACAAGGTGTTCTGGGGGTTAGGATCGCGGTAGGAGTAGAAGCCGAAAAGGCCGTCCAAGCCGCGGGAGTAAGCTCCGCCCCCGTATGCACCGCCCTTCTCGCGAATTTCGTGATGGAGGTGCTTGTGGGTGAGTAGCTGCGCCAGGATCTGTAACGGTGCACCGTCCGGCGACGTGTAGGAAACGGTGGGAACCGCCAGAGAACCATAGTACACCTGGTACGGCAACGGGAAGAATGACTTGATGTTCCTCTGCAGCGAAGCAGGCTTGGAAGGTGACAGCGAAGGCTGGTCTTTGGAGAGTGTTGACATGAAGCTAGTAAGGGCACTCAAGTTGGCGCCCGTGCTCTCGGACCCGCAAGTCAATGCCGTGCGGAAGTTTCCTCCAGAGAGCGCGATTTTCTGGATCTGTTTGAGCTTGTCAATGACATCCACCAGACCGTCTGATTCAGGCCGGTTAGCAAGCGATGTCACAAGCTTAACCTGAGAGAGACCGCCGATCTGCTGTCTGAGCCACGCGCTCCGGGTGAGCCCGGCCTCCGCAAAACCGCGGGCGTACTGGTGTCCAGATGAGGCAATATCGTTAACAACGCCGTCGGCGGATGCTTGAAGCAATTGCCTGATGCGTTGGGCGGCCTCTGGGCTATCGAAATCTGTGTCCTGCACAAGCTTGCGCAATATGTCGAACATGACAGGCACATTTCTGTCCAGGGCCATGCCAGTAAAGATCAGACCTTCGCTAGCTTGATGGAAGTCGGTTGGCGAAGGTGTAGAGTGGTAGCCTACAGACACACCTCCGGTCTTCAACTTGATCAAATCCTCGAGTTGCTCCATAGACATATCCCTCGTGCCGAGTCGCATGATGCTATCGGAGAACAGCGGGATCAACTCTCTTAGTTCATCAGGAAGGTTTTCCAGCGTGTTGATGGCTCGGAAGTACGTCAAGCCATTTGTGGGAGCCTCCCGCCACTGAATCTTGACACCGTTGGCCGTCTCATCACGCACGACCACGGGCTCCTTGCTGCGAGGAATGTCCTTGACATGGACTGTGGGAAGGCAGCTAAGGTCCTCCGTGTTTGACTTGCCTTGCTCGACCAAAAGGTTGAGCTCGCGCTCCTCAAACTTCTTGCGAGCTGCAGCATTACCGCCGGCTTCTTCGGACGCTTGCTGGATCTTGGAAGCCAACCTCTCCTTCTCTTCGCGTGCTAGGTCCTCGCTGAAGGTGGTTGACGGCGCCATGGTGAAAGACAGAGTGTTGTCATTCAGCAAGTACTTGTCAATCAAGCCCTCCAAGTAGCCACCCTTAGCAAGCTTGGTCTCAAAAGCGGAGATGGTGTCGTTCCACGCAAGAGAGTCGAAGGGATCGACACCGGTGAACCACTTGGGCTTGAGCCTATGAAGCATGGACATGCCGAAGTTGGCGGTCTTGTGCTTCAAAGCCAGCTCCAGTTGATGGAGAGACCCGTCAATCTTGGTCCTGTCGAACCCCTTTTCACGGGTCTCGCGAAGGATGCGCTGCAACTCCGCCTTGAGCTTAGGTACATCAGCCTCCTGAACACCCGTCAGACCGACTGAGAATATTCCCAACTTCGCCGAGCTATCGTAGCCTGCATTGGGACTGAAATCAGTTCCCAAACCAGCCTCGATCAGGCCGCGGTACAGGGGAGATCCGTATCCGTCCATGAGAAGAGTGGAGAGCAACGCCAGAGAGAAAGACTCGACAACATCGGTGGTGTCTCCCATAATCCATGAGACAGACGTCTTGAACTGTCTGTCGGGGTCCACCAGAGGATCGAGGGGGCCGTGAACAGTGACCTCCCTAGGGCCAGAGGTTAGGCTGATAGGCTGGTGAATTGTGGCATCCTCCTGTATCCTCTCGAAGGCGCTGAGCTGTGCATTGACCTCCTGGAGATGATCAGCCAAAGGCATGTCTCCGTAGGTGAACAGCTTTGCGTTGCTGGGGTGGTAGTGTTCAGCATGGAACTTGCGCAGCTGCTCGTAGGTCAAGTCGGTAATCTTTTGGGGATCGCCGCCGGAGTTGTTAATGTCAGGGAAGATATGGTCCTGGAAACGAATGTAGAACAAGTAGCCAGCGTCGGACATCTGGCCCTTCATCTCGTTATAGACGACGCCCTTGAAGACAAGGTCACTTTCCTCGCCATTCGCCGCTTGAGGGTTCTCGGGCCCAATACGCCAGCCCTCCTGAGTGTAGTCGGACTCCTTCAACAGAGGATGCAAAGTTGCATCCATGTACACCGACATCAGGTTCTTGAAGTCCTGCGCGTTCGTCGTCGCAAAGGGGTAGAATGTGTGATCGGATGCTGTGAAGGCGTTCATGAAGTTGGACAGGGTGCGAGGCAGCATCTTGAAGAAGGGGTCACGAATGGGATACCTAATCATGTTAGCGAAAGATCTTCCCATGGCACGGAGAGCTTACCTCTGGCTGCCGCACAAGGTGGTGTGCTCCAAGATATGGGGCACACCAGTGTCGTCAGGGGGGTTGGTCTTGAAGCCGATGGAAAAGACATTGTTGCTGTCGTCGCGGGCAATGTGCAGGTAATCAGCGCCGGTTTTGTCGTGCTGGAGGTGAAGTGCCGTCAACTCCAGTTCGGGCACATGCTTGGTGCGCACGAGGGTGAAGCCGTGAAGCTTGTCACCAGGCTTGGGGTACTGGGAAAGCTCAGTGACGGCCTTCTTGGCCGTGTTGACGGCGTTGCGCAACATCTCTGTCGTCGTCGTCCAGGCCGGATACTCGAAGGAAACCGTCCTATCCGGAAGAGAGTCACAGGGCTGACAAGACGATACAGAAACGAACGTCTGCGCGCGTAGACCGGGCCTAGTAATACTCGTTCTATTGTGGACCGGGAGGCGATTCGCAGGTGCTCCGGGCCTGCCACTGCTATGGAATTTTTTTGGCCAATAGGTACCCAGGCACTAAGCGTCATCGTTGTGGGGTCGATATGCATCAAACCATCCTTAACGCAATTATCCGGTCTTCTCCATCGGCGTCTCATTCTCCTCCCTTCCACGGTGTACGGCAATCGCGAAACCCGGGCCATTGGTATCGACGACATTTCAACCAGATATCGTCACTGGAGATCAACAGTATTCTCTTGAGCATTCTACCTATCTGCAGAAACTTTGGGCAACAGACCGCAGCCTGCTTATATCTATCTATGTAAGGCAAAACGACGAGCTGCGGGGAAGACTAGACTCTATAAGAGGGAAACGGCCCACGCACAAACCACACGCACTTCTCTGTTGGGGTATGCAGTCGAGGGGCCCTGCAGCACTACTCCTCCACCCGTTTTTCTCGAGTACAGTGGCATTTCTAATGCGCACGCCTGAACACCAGGACCCAGCCGCAGGCCACGCCACTACCTAGGTCCGTATCGTTCTAGCCAGTCATTCCGTCCAACGCCCAAAATTCTGCGAAGGGGCTCAATGAAGGCATCGACACCCACTGGCAGCACGTAACATAACGTACTGCCGTTTCATTGCTGTAGCCAGTCCGCCGAGGGGGAAGAAGAACTTGGGCCAACTTTGCACCCGCTTATTTTTGCGACGCCGACTCCGACCCGCACCCGCAACCGCACCCGCTCGATCGAACACGAATGCGAAGACCAGGTCTTCGTCACGACCAGCCCGCCCAGAACGACGACACAACTGCCTCTCTCCTGCTTACCGAGGCATGCCCAGCCAGGCAGACGCCGCCATGTCCAACGGTCAAGACGCCCATGGTCACGCGCCCGCTGCGGGCTTGAAGAAGGGGAAGCAAAAAAAGGCGGTTGATTCCAACGAGTCTGCAAAACTGCTCGCACAGCGTATCTCGCAGTTGGAGCAGGAATCTGCTGGGGAGAAGGACCAAGAAGCTGAGATTGGTGCGTAACACCTCCCACTCGTTGTTTTCCCATGCCGGACGGACCGGACCATGTATGTCGCGTGAGAGTCAGCCTCACAGCACCCCTCTCGAGCCCCAATCTGCGAGGAAGTGCGGGCTGGTGTCAAGCATGCGCCGGCTGCTATTCTTCGAGAACGATATGGTCCTTCCCCATCTTCTTGTAGAGTCGCATGCTCGTTTCCGGGTGTACATCAATCAGCTGGCATTGTATCGATAGCTGACTTTCAGCATGCAGAACGAGAGGTGAAGCGCGCAAATCGTGACCTGGCTCAACAAGTGGCGAAGATGGGAGATATGCAAAAGATTGATCATCTTACCCGGAGGTCTAGCGAACTGTTAGCGGAAATGCGGCGCGTAGAACGAGAGAATCAGAAGAACAAGAAGCGGGGTGACACTCTGCAAAAGGAAAAGGATGCGAATCGAACCGAACTCAGCAAGACCGTTGGTCTGAAGGAAAAGCTCGAGAAACTCTGTCGTGAGCTGCAACGGGACAACAACAAGTACAAGGTCTGCAGCACCTCTCGTCAACGAGGCTGAGGAGGCTCATGCTGACCTTGTCCTAGAACGAGAACAAAACCCTTCAAGACAACTTGAAGCACAACAGCACGGCATACGACGAGAAGCATGCGGCCCTGCTGGCTAAGTTGGAAAACATTCAGGAAGAGAAGGATCATCCTCGGAAGCAGGTAGTCGACATGAGCGTCGATACCCTGTGAGTTATCGAAGATTTAGCCTGCGCTCGATTTTCCTGCTGACACTAGGGAGGTTTCGTAACCGCTTCAAATCGTTCATCGAGCAGTACGAGCTTCGAGAGCTGCACTTTCATTCCGCAATGCGCACAAAGGAGCTCGAGGTGCAATACAACATGGCTCGCTACGAGCGTGAGAAGAAACTTGCCGAAGCCGAGGCAACCAGGGCGCGGAATCTCCAGGCCCAGGTCCAAACTTTCACCAAGACGGAGACTGAGCTCCGAAACCAGCTCAATGTCTATGTTGACAAGTTTAAGCAGGTACGGGCATGTTTGGCTGGAATTCGTCGTACAAGCTTTCTTACTGACACATCAAGGTTGAGGACACGCTGAACAACAGCAATGACCTGTTTTTGACGTTTAGGAAGGAGATGGAGGATATGTCAAAGAAGACTAAGCGCTTGGAAAGAGAGAACGAGACGATGAAGCGCAAGCACGAGGCCACCAACGCTAACATTATTCGTATGGCGGAGGAGCGCGAGCAATTGTCTAAGAAAGCGATAGAAGCGACAAGCAGGGCGGAGAAGCTTAGGAGCATCATTGAACAGATGCAGCAGCAGGGTCGCAAGGTTCCACCAGGAATGGCAGCTACGTTGGAAAGCTGCTACTCTGACAGCAACGGCCACATGGACGGCGACGCAAGCGACTACTCAGACGAGGAGGAGGGCGAAGAAGACCCTAGCGAGTTCGACGACGACACGGAGGAGGAACCTCAGCCCGCAGAGCCGGAACCGCCCAGACCATTTGGCCCAGAGCGGCCGCCAGTACCTCAAGCTACAACGAACGGTCATTAGGAATCCGGACGGAGGAAATCAGAGGACGGCACAACGGGAGACACTCTTTCGGACAGCGACCTTGTTCTCAAGGACTCAGAGGTACATGCGGACGGGCAGGTAGACCGCAAGGAGCCAGCCCGTTTCTCTACACGTTTTTGGCGCGCCTGTCGATCAAAGATCAGCATGCTTGTCTCATCCTTCTTCAGGAGTTAGGCACAGAGGCTGGTGTTGACACTTTGCTGGAGTGCGCCGAAAGGCCACAGCAGGCGCGGCGGTGAAGAAGTGTATCGCTGAATGATTTCAGAGATTGGGAGTTTTGTTTGAACTGGTGTACTCTTGTCATATCGCACCTTGTTCTGTCTATGCTGAGCGGTTCTGAATACAAGCGAAATCTCCATAAAAAGCCCTTCAAGTCTCTATTGGATTGAGTTTTGGCCCATCAAACTCTGCTGGTGTTGAAGTGAGAACCCACAGAAGAAAGTTGGCGCAACATCAGGTTACTTCATGTGTGCTGTTTGACTAGATGTCCGCACGTACGCAGTGAGTCCTTGCGAAGAGAAGGAAAACTGGGGTCTGAAATGTGCATTGAAAAATGCCAATTCTCATCAATCTGCGATGGGTGACGTCGAGTTCCAGGGGTCCTCGAAAGACTAAGCCACAGCTGGCCAACACCCCAACGGAAGCTTCGCAATTTCCCCGGATCCACCCAGCAACCATCCATGCCTGAAGTGAACCACAAGAGGTGCCCAAATGCCCGCTGATTTGATGCACCACTGTGAATCGGTGGCTGACCGGACCTCACGCACTGAGGAGAGAGTGCCACTGTCAGTGTTCCGCACCCAGCCACTGGAAACTGCAAGTAAACCAAAACAAAACAGTGAGGTGAGATAAGCAGGGTGCGCGCACGTGCCATTCCCTCCCGTCGATACCTAATCTGAAGTCGACTAGCACCTTGCTGCACCCGCAACGCAACGCACTGCACCCGCACCCTGCTTGCGCACCCGTCCGTCCCACGCCTTGTAGCGAAGCGACCTGGAGCCACCAAAGGGAGAAGGAAGCACTGCGGCCAGCGGAATGTTGGGCCCAACTTTTGACAGCTGAGGTTGACTGCGTTTTGTTTTCGGCGCACTTGAAACCAACATTACTCGCCTTATCCACGTTCCATGGATCCCTTCGATCATTGATTGCCTTCTCCTCCACCCGTTGGATTTTATTTCGGACAACTTCCTTTCTCTACGTCGGTTCCAAACCTCGAGGCCTCGACGCTACAGAAACAGTCAAGCTCGGTCGAGGCCGCGGTCGCAAAACGCCTTTCCTTCTTATGCCCGCGACGTCATCTTCACACGCCCTGCAGCCATCAACATCATGGCGACGCATTTCCTCGAAGACCCGCGACTGCGCCAGCGCTGGAACCAGATCTCCCACAATGCTGGAGAGGTGACGGAGAATGCCGCCGCCGGTATTTGGAGTTTCCAGCATCACTACATCAATCCCTGCCTTGCCGCCCTCGCCAGCTCATTAGAACAGTGCGCCACTCCCTGTCTAGGCGATCGAGAAGAGCGGGCCAGACGCCGGCGAGAGCGAGATCGCGCGGGAGGACGGGCAGAATACAGTTTCGACTTTTATGACGACTGGTACGCTGAGGATCAGGATGGCGGCTTCCTGGGTGGTTGGAGCAATGATGACTGGGATCGCTTGCTCGCAGGCACAGGGTCCCAACGAAAGCACGCCGGCGGCGAGGTGCAAGACCAACCCAAAAGAAAGCGAGGAATGAGCTACGGTACACGAGGCAGAAGCACCAAAGTGTCGGAATCCGATCCAACAATCATCCCCAGTACACAGCCCATTGGCTTCTTGGGCAAGCTGCCGTGGAAGTTGGGCAAGACGCTCCGATACAAGCCCAGCGCGGCCGATCTGCAAGATCATCCCCGACAGCATGACGAGATGGGTATGGGCGAGGCCGAGCCTCTTCTTGGAAACGGCGACTCAGACGACGACATCTATCAAAGTCGCTTTGCCAAGACTAGAAATCGGAGCGGGACGACAGGGTCGGGGGACACGTCGGACTCGTATCGGTCAAGGGGCGACCTGTTCCCCAGTGATGGCGAAGGGGAAGAGGATGCTGTGCCGTTGGATGACGAGTTCATGGTGTTGGACAAGGTCCGAGACGACCGAAGCAGCAGCAGAACGAAGGCCAGCAAGGGCAAGCGCCGTGCAGACGGGCGCCCGATATCGCGGACGGTTTCGAGAGCGACAATCGACTCGAACCACTCATTTCTCGGCCCAGGACCACGAAGAGACTCAATCAGCATACCCGACACCCCAGATACGCCTCGCGCCCCGTCGATGGAGGATCTTCAGCGGGAGGAAGAGCGGATCCAGCGAGAAGAGGACGAAGAAGTTGAACGTAAGCGGCGTGCTGCATCGCAGCTTGCATCAGAACGCGGCCTGCATGATAGCGGGTCCGAAGTGGTTTCTTCCGAGGGCATCTCGGAGGTGAAAACCGTCGAAGTGGGATATGCGTCAGAGGCTCCGAGTCAGGAGGCGTCGCCACCCGAACCGACGGTCGAAATAACGAACAGTAACGAAGCGCCGGTAATCCGGACTACGACGCAAGCAGGACAGCTTATACCCACCGAGGAATTTGTTCCCGCACGGTTACCGAGCTTCAGGTAGCTCACAGACGGAAACGCATGGGGTCATGTTCATGGACGTCGAGATACAGTTCGACCCCAAGCGCTGATTTCCGCTGGTGTTTTAATAGTCGGTCCAGCCGACGATAGTCATGTCATTTACGATACCAACGTCCTTGCGGGATATGAGCATTTCAATAGAGGAGTATAATCATGGGAGTACAGTTTACGATTATTAATCGCCTCGCATCGTTGTGTTTTTTGAAGAAGCAATCATGCGGACTGAAGCCACACTTAAGCCCCATAGCCACACCGGATCCCAAGGTATCTGAGCCAGCAATCGGACTTCGGGGCTGTTTTCTAGAAGATGGCCAGCTCACATGCACCTGTGGCGTATGGTTTCATACCACTCGGAGCCGGGGCCTACTTGGGCGAGCTGCTGTCCCAAGAAGGCAATTGCCTCGGTGTGTTTCCCCGCAACAGAGCTCCAACCCCACACAGTCACCTCCCGGTATGATTTCCCCGGATTACCTAGGTAGCTTGCTCTCCAACCGCAAATCAAGTGATGTATTGAAGTTCTAATTTCCTCAATTTTGCCTTCTTCTCGATTCATTTTTTACATTCCTTAATTTTCCCACACTAGACCATACCGTACTCTAATTAATCAGTCCTTCTACACTTTGCTTGATCCTCTCTACATCTCATTTGCAGCAGATCAGGCTCACCCAGCTATACAAAACAAGATGGCACCTTCAGGCCCAATCACCACGCCCATAACCACCCTTCTAGGGATCAAGCATCCCATCCTCCTCGCCGGCATGGCGCGCACGTCCGGCGGGCCCCTCGCCGCCGCCGTCTCCAATGCGGGCGGTCTCGGCGTCATCGGCGGCTTCCAGTACACCCCGGACCAGCTGCGCGAGATCGTCGCCGAGATGAAGGAGAACTTCAAGTCTCCAGACCTCCCCTTCGGCGTCGACCTCGCCCTGCCGCAGGTTGGCGGCAACGCCCGCAAGACCAACCACGACTACACGGGCGGCAAGCTCGACGAGCTCATCGACATCACCATCGAGTCGGGCGCTCGCCTGTTCGTCAGCGCCGTCGGCGTGCCGCCCAAGCATGTCATTGACAAGCTGCACAACGCAGGCATCTACGTCATGAATATGGTCGGCCACCCGAAGCACGCTGTGAAGGCGTTGGATCTGGGCGTCGATATCATCTGCGCGCAGGGCGGGGAGGGTGGTGGACACACGGGCGATGTGGCGAACTCGGTGCTCATCCCTGCCGTCGTGGACGTTGCGAGGAGGTACAAGCCCAAGATGCTTAATGGCGCCCCGGCGATGGTTGTTGCGGCGGGTGGTATTTACAATGGCCGATCACTTGCGAGCTCATTGATGCAAGGTGCTGTTGGCGTGTGGGTTGGCACGCGTTTTGTGGCATCCGTTGAGGCTGGGTGTAGTGAGGAGCACAAGGAAGAGGTCGTCAAGTGTGGGTTCGAGGGAACGGAGCGCACTCTCGTACTCTCCGGAAGGCCATTGCGCATGAAGACGAACGAGTATATTCGCAAGTGGCATTCGCAGCCGGATCGAATCAGGCAGCTCTGCGATCAGGGTATCGTGCCTATCGAGTTCGACTTCAACGAGGGCAACGACGTTGATCCGCCACATTTGATGGGACAAGTGGCCGGCGCTATTGAGAAGATCCAGCCGGCGGGTGAGATCGTCGATGAGATGGTTAAGGAGGCGGTTGACATGTTGAAGCTTGGCGGCGCCTACTTGAGCAACGAGCGTAGCAGGCTATGAGATCAAGACTGTTGTGTATATTGTGTGATGATGAGTATTCTATGGGAAGAGACGAAGATTGTAACAAAAGAAAAGGGGTATTGTGGTCGCTCTCAGTAAACAGTACGCCTCCCTAGCTCGAACATGTTCCTCCGTTATTTGTCCTTTATACAAATTCTCCAACACGGACTTCAGTGCTTCCCCATCCTTGAGCCAGGTCTCTGAGCTCCCCCTCTATCCTGTCAACCTCCTCATCAGAGAATCCCAGCCTGCCTTGCGTGTCCTTTGGTGTACCCAGTAGGCGAATCTCAGGAAACGGTACCAGATCTGATCTCATCGCACCACCAAGAACAAGCGTGACGGAGTCCAGACCCGAGCGGTACCGGCACTTGAGCCATGAGGCAGGGTTCTGAAACGGCTCTTCGCAGACAACGACAACGTGTCTCGCTCTGCGGACGGGAAAGCCGCCGCCGCCTTTTCCCTCGACCACGGCGATGCTGTCGCGCTGGAAGTCTATATAGATCCTGCGGTCTCCCCAGGTGTTCAGTCTGACCAGGTTGTACCGCCTCAACGCTTCGTGTCTCGCCTCGCGGTTGACTGAAAGGAGCGTCGGGTTAGGCGCGTGCGTCGCCGTGAGCGTCCGCGGCTCGATGGCGAGGTTCCAGATCTTGAGGCGGAGCTCGGGGGGCAGCCTTGAGAAAGGGGCGAAGGAGTGCTCCGGCCCGCGGACTTGCAGGCGAAGGGAGTCGAGGTGGTTTGCGATGGCGGCCGATTTGCGCCGGGCTCCTGTTGTGAGGACGTCGACCACGGTGTGGGCGAAGTGTGCGACGAAGACGAGGGGGATGAGGGGGAGCGGCATCTCGGTCTTCTGGCAAGCCATTGCCTCGGCCTTGAGTTTGTGGGAGAATGTGGAAGACATCGTGAAGGTTCTTTTTTTCTCTTCGAGGAAGGATCTAACAATCAGAAGTATAGAAGTAGGATGAGAGACTCGTAGGTAGTCTCAAAGCGGAACTGCTCCGAAGGTAGCTTGTAAGTCGGAGTAGACGCGGTTGGTGGGCAACGCCGTGTGATGATCTCCGTTTTCTCTGCTTGTTTCCACTAGAGAGAAGAAAAAGCAGAAGCCGTCGGCTTTAGAATTTCGCAGTCGGGGCAACGAAGACTTTTTAGTATTCTGCCGATGGTTCGATGAGGTGATTCGGCGAGTACAAGCGCCGAGTTGTTCTCGATGTGGCTGGCGACCCGAGGAGACGGTCCTGCCGGCGCGAGCGGGACGAAGACCAAACGTCCAGGCCTTTGCAGATTCAGGTCTAGATGGGGCCTCCCTCTCAACTGTTGAAAGGGCAACGCGATCCGATTCGGAAAGAAATCGTCAGCACGCACGCCACGGCGGTTCTAGTACGGAGGTTTCTCTTTGTTCTCGGTGTTGAAAGACGTCGGCGCGAAGTCGGAGACGGTGCAGATCGGGAGCAACTTTTTTTTTTTATCCCCAACACTCTCTGGTTATGGTAGATTTGGAAGACACCTGGAGATCGGGGCGAGCTGAACCTTGGACTTTTTGTATGATGTCGGCGATGGCGGCGTTGCAGTGTCTCACTATGCCGTCTCGTCGATTTCCGCCCCGTGGAAGGGCCTATGATTCAAACCATCGTCGGAGGCTGGGGCGGTCTTTGATAGATATCAAGGCTTGCTGAGTACTGTGGAATATTGCGCATCTAGCGCCGGATGTGTTTCCCTTGTCCCAGTCGGTCCTTGGCATGAAATTTCATCAGGACTGCGACGACTTTCCGCTGTAAACGCGTCAGATCGGCCTTTTGAGGCTCGATGCCCACACCCCACCCAGGCAGACTGCTGTGCATCGCTACCATGGAATTGTAGCGGCCGTTCGTTTTCTCGATATAATTACCAGTTAGAAGTCAGGGTGTCTGAGACAGCGGGGTGTCGACGTTACGGATGACTGATGTCAGGGGGCCGGAACGTGCATAATCAAGGAAACGGGAATGGATGGCTGGGAGTGGACGTTGGTTTCTAATAGGCCATCGAACGCCTAGATCCCTATGAACCGAGACAAGCCTGGCATCATGGCCATGCC